>OW026521.1:114668096-115138096 GCA_932274085.1 Protocalliphora azurea
TATTTTGTTATTTGCAATTCAAATTTCATACGTTTGTGTCTATGCGCGCGTCATTTATTAAATAATTAAAACTAATTGTAATGTAATGTGCATCTTTTTAACTCATAATATAACATTGTAACTTATTTCCCTACGTAACTACCTAATTATTTCACTTAACACAAGTTTGAATAAATTTTCATATACAAATTACACAGGTCAACAAAATCTCAAAAAAATTATATCGTGAATAACTCTGCGAAATTCTGATTCCTTAGACCTGATATAGTGTAGAAAGTTAAATGAAACTTTTCCGTAACGTCACAGTTTTAACCCATTGACGCCAAAGAAAATATGCATCTCTGGGAAGTTTTTAGGTTATATAATTTTCTAGATAATAGGTAGAGCAAATTATTTACTCATGTTTTATAGACAAGAAATTGTGCTACAAAAATGTCGTATAAGTTAAGTCTCAAATTGTCGCGCATAGCCACTAGAAATCTATAAAACTGTAAAAATCAAGAATTTCTCAATTAACCCTCATAAAACCATTGAAAAATTAGATGCAAGGAGTGGGAGTAGAGGGGAAATTTGTATTTGATATAACCAACATATGACCGTAGATCGCAAAAATGGTGAAATTTTAAAAATCGCACTGGTGGAAATGTTTTTGATATCTACGCTCATGTGCTAGTTATATCAAATACGAATTTAACCTCTACATCCAAGTCTTACAACACTTTTTTGTATGGTTTTATGACGGTTAATTGAGAAATTCTTAATTTTTAGAACTTTTAAAGACTTCTAGTGGATATGTGTGGCAAGTTGGAATCTTGTCTTGTATTACGTATTTGTAACACAATTTCTAGTTTATAAAACATGTACGACTAATTTGATCTACCTATTATTACCTAGAAAATTATATAACCTAAAAACTTCTGAGAGAAGCATCTTTTCTTTTGTCGTCAATGCGCTTTTAACCCATTGACGTGGTGGAGAAAAACCGAAATGTTTCTGATAATTGGAATGAACACACCTACAATATCTATAACATATTTTCAACAATACTTGTTTTTAGTGTTGACCTGTGGTATTAATTATAGAATAAGTTTAACTAAAAATTAATACTACCCAGGAAAATCTGTACTAGTTCTATAACGCATTAAAATAGCCTATACTTGTCCTACTTCGGCGTTACGACCAATGATTTTTGTACAAAATTGTTACCTCCAGAACTGGTTCTGCGAGTCAGTACCCAATCTGTGGAACGGTTCTAGAACTAATTCTATAATCAATGAATTTTGTTTGATATTGTTGCATTCAGAACAAGTTCTATAGAACCATTAAGGAACGTTTCAAGAACCAGTTGTTAATTTTTTTATATTTTATTTTTCATTCTATTGAGTCATTTCATAAAGTCCACCTTTTTAATTTTTCTTCTTTTTTTAATTTGTTAGATTTTTTAAGTTCAGATAAGTGATGTAGAAATATTATAGATCTAGCACTAGTTCTCAAAACATATAAATAGTTTGGAATCACAATACGGTTCTACTACATGATTACCAGAATTGGTTGTTACACCACAAATTCTAAGGATGTTATTAAAGAATCTGAAATGGTTTCGATTACACCAGTTCTAGAACTAATGATTTCAGAACAAGTTCTAAATTTTTTCCTGGATAATTATATTTTAAAAATGTAGTGCTATTAAATGTTTTATGGAATTTTGAAAATATAAAGTTGAAAGTTTAATGTATGTGCATTTTAGGAATATTTTTTTTACACTATAACGATATTTACAAACAGTCTAGTCGAAATTAAGTTTAAGTCAAGTTTTTGTTAAATGAAACTAAGAAATTAATCAAATATTTATGAAGTTTGCAAAAAGAAGTAAAAGCAATTTTTGCAAGACATCGAAAAAAAGTGATATTTCATTTCTAATATTTTTTATTTATATATTTCGTGTCTATCTATTTATTTATTTATATTTTTCTTTAATTCATTCTAACTCTTTGTTTTATTGTTGTTGTTAATTTCCAAAAACCTTTTTTTAGTATTAATTTGATTTTTCAGTGATGTTTAGAGTTGATTTTAGTACTATTTAGATATTTTTACAGAGTGGCAACACTATAAAAATAATTTTGCAATTGCTTCTACTCTGACAATTTTGTAACATTTATGCAAAATACTTTCCTACTTTACAAGGGTCTTGGTAAATTGCATTTTTTTATGTGAATTTTTAACAAAAATATTAAATAATAACAATTTTAAAATTAATCATTAACTTCACAATTGTCGTAATATAAATATTAAGTAAATTTCATAAACAAAACAAGAAAGGAATAGAATGAGTGTATAATTAAATTATTGTATATAACAAAGAATACAAAAATAAAAGTCTTGTCAAAAAAACCTAATTCTGTTGTCAAAAAAAAAAAAAAAAACTGACTTTAAGATTGTGTTAGTCAAATTTTATTTATAAATTAGTGCTGAAACCACTTTCACCACACACCGTAACATAGTTGCTCAAAATAGTATTCAAAAATTATGAAATATAATTCATCACAATTATATTAGCAGATATTCATAAATTTTCATCTTTTGATGCGGATTACATCCACAAATATATATATAATTACATTTTTTTAATAATATGAAAATAATTTTAAATTCTGTTTTATTTAAATTTGAAGATATAAATAATATATATATATATATATATATATTTATTTATTTATTTATTTATATGTATTTTTCGGTTTGTGGAAAATATTCGTGTTACGCTAGTTAAAATGCAATAAATGTGCGTTGAAAAAAAAAATAAAAAACATTTTTTTCTTAAGTTTTAAAGGAAATTTTTGCTAATTTGTGTTTTTCTCTTTCACAAGTGTGTTGAATTCACACATAACTAGGGTTTTCAGATTTTTTTGAGCCTCTGTCGCCAAATTGTTAATCGGAAATCGCCAAATTAAAATTTTGTTTGGTTTTTTTTTTTAAAGAAATACTAAAAAATTAACAAAAATATTAGTGGCTTACAATTTTTACTAAACATTTCGTATAATTTATAAATGTAAATTCAGCTTTAACAAAGCCAACGATAATTGAAATAGCTAATAATAACACTGTCCCAGTAGCAATTTTAATAAGCTGGGCACCCTACTGATAAAGCTAACTCGAGTATGCTGAATTCAATGGTGACAGCCGTTTTTCGAAGTTAGCGCTGGTATTCGCGATATTTGGGTTTAAACTTAATTATGAAAGTAGCGAATTAATTGAATATTAGAAATAAAAGGGACATTATTTATGTATTAAACAATAAATCGATTTAATATATACTCCAATCATAAATTATTCCTTACAGAATTCTAGTGACATTTTTTGCTAGTTTAAAGTTTTGTTTATTAGCGTTTAAAATATATTTGGTCATAAGAAATCATTATTCAATACTTCAATGGAATCTTAGTTGTTTATATTGTTTAAATTCAAAAATTAAATCATTAAATTTAAGCTAAAAAATTAAACTTTTTATGCTTTCAAAATTAAATATATCAAAAAGGAGCGCTTTAAAAAAAATGTGTGCCCACATTTTCTAGCACAGTGTAATTGAATAAAAAAAAATACAACTTACAATAAACTTTTCTTATTTAGTAACATTTTAAAAATCGTCACCTTGTTTACAAATCGCCATGTCGCCTAACGGAAAGTTCAGTCGCCACATCTGACAGCTCAGCACAGAACTTTTATGCGAGGAGAGAGAAATTTTGTTGTAGGAAGTTGAGCCAGTTTCTTTTATTTGTATTCTTTGAAAACAAATATCAAATAATTGGACTAAATGTCAAACAAACTTGTGAGAGCGAATTGGAACTACCTCCTTATACTTATATTATGCTTATAACATAGATTAATAAGTAGATATTTATGTGAGAGAAAAAAAACCTGATTCAATTGTCAAAAATTTAATTCTTGCAACGACAAAATACATGTAGTCACATGTGTATGTTTAAGTTGGAAAAAATAAGAGGGGAACATATATAAATGAACACCAGTTTGGTCGATCGCAAACATTTTGGCAATAAATCTGTATCTTCTTGAATAATCTCTAATAATACTAGATAATCAAAGTTGGCCACTTCGAGTGTGAAAAAGTTTAAAAGAAAAACGTAAATTCTACAAATCAAGTCCGATTTTAAAGATTTAAAAATATTTGATGTGATTAAAAAATATGCTTACTCATTTATGATATCTCTTTCGGTTAAAAGGATATTTGCGTTTGAAATTGGAAATTTCGAGTTTTGCCTTTACTTTTTTTTTTTTTTTTTTGTCTTTCTCAAATAATTTCCATAATATAGGAGTGCAAAATATCCAAAGATTACCAATACATTCCAAAATAATGTGTTGATTTTTTTATTGTCTAGCCGTGAAAAATTACAAAAGTCAAAACTTTAAATTGAGTACAAAATATTGCAATTTTTTAACAAAAATTTGTATTCATATTTTTCCTCAAAATTTTTTTAATAAAAAATATGAGAGTCGTTACATCCAACATTAGTCGAAAAAGGTGGAATTTTGAAAAAAGTTTAAAATTTTACGAAAATAGTAAAATTTTTAGAATCATATTTAATAAGTGCACAAAAACATGTTAAAATTATTTTTTTATTTTTAATGTAATGTTTTAGAAAGTTACCATCTTTCCGTGTACCAAAAATCATTTTGATATCTTCAGCGGGTAATTTTTTATAAATTTTCAAATTTAAAAAAATTTTTCTTAAAAATTATAAATATTAAAATTTAAAATTTTTTAAGCAATAGACGATAATTAAAGCTTTTGGATGGTTCAATAAAAAAAAGTAGGAAAATTACACATAGGACTTTTCGTCAGCGCACCGACGATTTGATTGTAAACTTGTCATTGACCTTTTATTGAGAAGCAATAAAGGAAATTATGTGGAAAAAGAAATTATTATAATTTTGTTGTTACAAACAGTCACGGTTCTCTTCGTAAACGTAAATAAATTTATTTAGAAAATAAAATATATTCAACCAGTAAAAAATATATGTAGTAATGTTATTCGCAGGTATATACTAAGCATTAGTATACATATGTAATTTATATTAAATTAATAATACAATAACAAGAAGAATAAATCAAAATTAAATTACGATTTAAATTTCTTATAAAAAAATAGGTTAAATTACAAAAACTGGTCAATGTCCATTCCTTGACCGCTATGTTCTTAATATTTGGTTCAAAATCATTAATTTTTTTAACACAGCTTTGCATCTTCTAGGCATAGGCTCAACTGATGACCTACAAATTGAAATTGGAATATAGTATCATGTTTTTTTTCCACACTTTCCATAATTTGTTTATGTTCCTGACTTTTAATAAAGCAATTTTGTTATTTACAATCCGACAAAGATACTCAATAGAATTTAGATCTGGTGATTATAAAGGCCATTCCATGAGTAATAAACTACTCCTATTCGATAAGTCGTATGGTAACATAACACTTCCTAATTTGCGAATAAAGGTGCCTGTTCATATTTTCCTTTATCCAGAAAATTGATCCAACACCGAAAAAAGAAAAACAATAACATATCATAATTTTACCACTTCCATTCCATGTTGTAATGTAGGCACTTATGTATGCTTTGTTTGAACATGTCACTCACGTTTTTTTCATGAAGTTCTTAAAAATTAACATTTGACTCGTCTGATCATAGCACTTTTCTCCACCTTTTTTTAAACCTTTTGAACCGTTCCACATTATCTTTTACAAAATAATGCGTTTTTTATTTTCTTTGTATGATATATAACAGAGGTGGGCATGAAAATTACTTGAAGAACCAAATTTTGAAAATTCACAGATCTAACGAGGGCGGCAATATTTTAACAAATAAAATAAAAAACTAAATTTAATTGGTATTTTGGATATTTTCTTTATGCATGAGTTCTGAAGAATTTTGATTTCTTAAGACGAGATTTTTTATTTAACGATTTTCACGACTTTTTTTCATTAACTATAATTGCAATATTTAATTTTCAAATATTATATCCGATAATTCGAATTCAACATCTAAAATATGACTAATAAATGGCTTAACCTTTTCTTTCAAACTTTTCGAAAATCTGAGCACAGAACAATTAAATAAAATAAATAAAATACCTGCATTCTAGTACATTTTTGTTTGTTACGAAAATTTTGAGACCTATTTCGAGAATAAAAAAACTCAAAACTCTTTTTTGGCTAAATGTACTCTAAATGTACTAAATGTACTAATGTAAATGCTCATCAAAAAAATTCGTTTCAAAGGTTTTTTTTTAATTTGTTTTCCACGGGACTCTCGAATGTAGATTGAATCTTTAAATTTACTTTTTAAATAGTCATTATTATTATTATTTTCTTTATATTCGCGGAATGTTGAACTTTTTAAATGAAATCTAAAAGAATACAACATTATCTTTAAAAAGTGGAAAAAATTATTTATTTGCAATTCATTTTATTACCTGACATAAGAACTAAACCAACCACCCAAAAATTTAGTAATGGACAACATAAAGCAAATGAATCTATTTTGTCCCAAAAGTTATTACAATAATTTATATGAAATAAAATTATGATTAGGCCAACAAAAATATATACTTCAAAAAAATGTTTTAGGCGCACAAAAAATGCTCTTAAAATCGTAAAATATGTCCTTAAAATTAAAAAATATTACTTTTTCTGACTAAATTTTAAATTATCTATTATTCATGCTAAAAAGAACTCGTTTTTTATTAGCAATTGCCTTTTTTTTTTTGCAGCTAAAAACATTCAAATCTACTACATTGTATAAGAAAATTACAAAATTTCTATCAATTTATAAGGTGAAAATTATTAGAGAATCAAAAAACGTATGTGACAGTAGAAATAAAATTTCGCTAATGGCAATTATGTTAAAAATTCTATTGGTTGTAAAATATGGAACATTTTTCTCTTAAGTGTAAGATATGAAAAATTAAGCTCTTATAGAGTATAAAATATGCCATTTAAACTGCTAAAATGTGCTGTTATGACCAAAATATGCAAAAATATGCTGTAACAAATCGATGACAAAATTCTTAAAATTATCTGAAATACTAATTGTAATGCAAACGAAACGATACACAGTGAGACCAAACTCCTAAACTACTGGTCGGATCGAATTGAAATGTATGGTAGAGTTGTAGGAGAAGGGACCTAAGCTTTCAGAAAAATTATCTTGTAGTTATCCTGTAATTACATGAGATAAGCTACATGGTGTCAAAATTTACCAAACTCGAGTAAAAGTTTCAAAAAATCATGACTTGTACAAATAAAGTCTTATTTCAAAGATATTTATATTCTGTAAAGTAAGTAAAAATAGCCATTTCTCATACTAATTTCAGAGTGCTGACTTCGAGCATTTTTCACAGCAAAACGAATTGAGAAAATTAAACAATTTGTTCAACATATTATTTTCGAATATATTAGCAATTACAGAATATTAAAAAAAATCCCTCATATACCTCAGGACTTATTTCCGAAAAACGAAATAGTCAAGGCAAAAATCAAAAATTCAAAATTCAAGTGTAAACATATTTTTAACTGTAACAGATAACTTAGGTGAGTAAGAATGTTTGATAAAAATCTCGATATGTAGAAATTTTGACACTTTTACGTACTTGAGGTGGTCAATTTTGATACCCTGTAGCTTATCTCGAGTTATTACAGGGTGATTACAAGATTATTTTTCTGAAAGCGTAGGTCTTCCTCTACAACTCTCCTTTTCAATTCGATCCGAGAGATACAATTCGAGTTAGGAGATACATATTTATTGCCAAAATTTTTGCGATTGGCCACACAGTACGATAGATTACAAAAGGAAATTATCTCTGGAATAATTCTACACATCCAAATAAGAAATATTAAAATAAAAACATTTCTTTCATTTTTTTTTACAAAATTAGGCATAACAAAAAGCTCTTCCATTTTTATTTAAATTTGGAAGGTGTATGTACACTGCCTGCCACTTGAATAAGGAATCACATCTTTTTAACTTTAATTAAGTATATCTCCTAAACTAAAGTTCAGAAAAAAATAATTTTTTGTGCAAACCAAATTTCAAAGTTTTGGCTTTAGTTTCCTGAGAAATAAAAAATATACATGTTTTGTTATACTAAAATTATGCATTTATTTAAAGACATGTATTTCTGTGGTACTATTTCGTGTGTCACTTGAATAAGGAATTCTTTTAATATTAATCAGGAAGGCTATGATTTGAATTTCTTTCAATATAAACGGCTAGAGAATTTTTAATTTGATAGTTTTTAAATAGTTTTTATTAAAAATGGGACGTGGTAAGACTCTTAATAACTCTGAAAAAGAAAAAAAAAAATTTGATTTTGAAATCTCAGGGTCAGACTCCGGTCCAAATTACCAAAAACATTAATAGAGGAAAGACAGTTGTGTACAATTATTTAAATAACGTGGAAAGAAAATGGCAACAACTCCAAAATAAAGACGAAAATTCTTAGAATTGCATAAAATTCTGCCATGTCAGTATCAAAAATACGTGGAAAAAGTGGAGTCAGTGCCAGTCTAAGAACGGTGCACCGTATTTTAAAGTCGTGCCCATACATAGTCCGACGAAAACTGCAAAAAAACCACCACTTAATGAAAAAACGCAAATCACAACGTCTACAGTTTGTAAAAATACAATGACATTGTCCGACAAATGGTTTACAGTTCTATTTTCCGATGAAAAAAGTTTAATATTGATGGTCCCGACGGGTATAACTATTACTTCCATGACCTAAATAAGGAGGAATTATTTTTGAGCTGCAGACACAGCCGAGAGGGCGGAATAATGCTATGGGGTGCAATTTCGTATTATGGTACCATAGAATTGGTTTTTTTATCCAACAAAATGATTGCAACGACTTACAAAAACATTCTTTCCAAAATTTAATGATTTCTTTGGACCCACATCTTGGACGTACCAACACGATAATGCTCCGATTCATACCGCCAGAGCAGTAAAACAAGTTGAACACCTTGTTGTTCAACTTTTGGCCCCATATTCACCAGACCTTAATCCAATGGAAAATATCTGGGGTTGGCTTGCAAGAAAAGTTTATGAAGGAGGAAAACAATTTGAGACTATAGAATCCTTAAAGGATGCAATAACGGAAGCATGGAGTTCAATTTCGCTAAATTACTTAGAGTCATTATACAAGTCGATGCCAAATCGCATTTTTGAAATTATTTCTAAAAATAGAGGCAGTACTCATTACTAATTGAATGCTAGAAGATAATAACTTTCATTTTTATAACCTAAAATTTAAAAATAAATTACAGTTTGCTTAGTTTTAGAATATTCCTTATTCAAGTGACACACGAAAAAGTACCACAGAAATACATGTCTTTAAATAAATGTATTATTTTAGTATAACAAAATATGTATATTTTTTATTTCTTCACGAAACTAAAGCCAACACTTTTAAATTTGGTTGCGCAAAAAATTGTTTTTTTCTGAACTTTAGTTTAGGAGATATACTTAATTAAAGTTAAAAAAATGTGATTTCTTATTCTAGTGGCAGGCAATGAATGTGACACTTTGAAATGTTGTTTTTTTTTTATATTCAAGTAAAGTAATAAAATAAATTTTTCAAAAAAATTATTTGTCTGGAAGCCATTTGTACTTGTTAAAAAAGAAGCACACAGAAATATAAGTGAATGAGTGCATTCAAAAAAGTATAATAATTTTTCTGGCCTGATCTCACTTCTTGTTATTACAGCATAAAAGCAATTAAGTGATATCAAACAAATTTTGCCTAGAACTATGTCCACTTAAAACGTACTGGATCTTAAACAGTAAAAAATTTAAAGAATACTCGAGACTCAGCAATGAAATAGAGTTTAAAAAGGCTAGACTCATTCCAACAAAAATGTAACCGATAACACAATAAATGCTCTTATGGAAGTTATTCCAAAAAATATTGCTTCGATCGTAAAATCTTCAAAGGTGATAGTTTTTTTCTCTCTTTATCTATTGCAAATAATGTACGGTATTGTATTGATTACGTTTAGTATAAAGTTTATTATGAAAGTGAAACAAGAGTTTTCTTCCAAGTGATTATATTATTATGAACGTACTGCATAAGTACTGTATTTAAATGCAAGCAATTTAATTTGATTTATTGTTATTCTTGTTCTATATAATTTTTTGTGAATTTTTTATTTATATTTTTTTTATTTCTTTATATATAATAAATAATTAATTATGTATGTTTTAAAATGCAAAAAACTAAAAGTACATGTCGTCACCTAAAATACAAAAGTATCCACAAAAAAAATTAATGTTGATTTTTATTGGATTATGATGTACTGATCCTAAATACAAAAAAAGTTCCTATTCATATCCTCAAAAATGACATCAATATTAACAATAGTCAAAAGGTTCGTAACATCAACTTCATAAACCAAACAGCTATAAAATAAGTTGCTTTTAAGAAAAATTCGATTTTGAAGAGTGTTTTATGCTTTATCTATTTTTGTTTTAAGTAAATAATCGATTGAAAAATTTCACTTAATTGCTTATTTTTAAAGTAAAAAATTAAAAATTTTGGTTACGGCCTTTTGAATTTTCGTAATGTTTTTTTGCTTCTGCTGTAAAAAATACAAAAGTGTGATTACGGCCTTTTGCATTTTAGGTGACGATCTGTAAACAAAATATAATGGGTTATTGTTAGAATTTTAATTTGAGCTTCTGCATATTTGCAATAATTGAAACTTTTTTTATTAGAGTATTTCTAAACTACCAACGGCACTCTTGGAGAGTCACAGTATTATATTTGTATTATAGTGAACACTTTTTGTGTAACTTTTGTGTAAAATCAAAATAGTAGAATATACTATATAGGGCTTAATTTAAAATATTTAATTACTAAACATTAATATATATATTATTTAGCTGATATACAAAGTAACGAAATATTTAAAATATGAAATAACTCAGCAAAGAGCGTCGGGTGTAAAAAAAACTCCTTAGGATTCTGTTAAAATGGTTTAAATACGGAATATCCAAATTAAATGCAGAAGTACAAAAATTAAAAATATATTTCTTCAAGAAAAATTGGCATGGACTTGAAACCATCACAAACTTTGATCATAAAAATAAAAAAGTGTGAAAAAATCCAAAAATGTTCGAAAAATTAACGATTAAAGATATTTGCAAACAGTGATGCCGAACCAATTTTAAAAATTACTGACGTCGGGGAAAATTTAATCCCATAAAAACATATTAAAATCATAACTACAATGCTAGTGTTTAGACTGTGTAATATAAACAATGGGATGAAATTGCTTTTGGTCATTGTGGAAATTTTTTAGAGATTACGACACGTCATATTTTGGATTTAATTTGCGAGCAAAACTGAACACTGTTTTTTTAACAATATCTTAATTTTTTCAACAACTATTAATTAACTAATTTTCACTAATTTTGTTATATATATTATTTTAAACAAAACCCTAATGAATTTACACTATTAATTACACGGTGTTACAATAAAAAAAAATATTGAATTGAATATTCAATAATAATATAAAAATTTAATTTGTGTCCTTCTTATTTTACTCAGCTTCGCTATGAATACAAACGTGTATATCGTCGGCGAAAATCCAAAAGTACGTAACATCACTTTCTAATTTTACAGGAGAAGCAAAAAACGTTATAATAAAAATAAAGAACATTTCAGGTATAGAAATAATTGATGGAATATGAAATTAAAACAGAACAACTAAACAAGTTCAAGAGAAAAAAACTGTATTTTTCGAAATATTTTTAAGTTATTTTGTATTTGCGTTTTCTGAAACAAAAAGACGTATCATCATAAATATTTTTTTTTTTACAAAAGTGAAAAAGGTAAAAATATGAAATAATTTTTTAATTTCTTTTATTAACGCTTTAAGTTTAATGATTACCTTTTGATAGGAGGAATGAAGTTTCACTAAAGTAAATACTAACAATAAAAGTAATAATTTTATAATTTATACAGAAACAAAACAATTCAATGTTCAAATGGAATACACCTAATTCTGTTTTTACACGATAGAATGGTTCCCGAGAAATTCGTGTAAAAAAAAATCGTGTAAAAAAAGATACTGGCCAAGTACAAAAATAATAGATTGGTTCTAGACCTCAAAAAATAAGTTAAAATTAGACTAAATAATATAAAAAAAATATTGTTGTAGTTATTTTAAGAATTTATTTTCGTTTTAATTTATTAAATAAACTAAATTATAATAAAATAAATTAAAATTTAGATTTCATAAAAAAAATAATACCAGAAATTCATTGCCAAAAAACTTAAATAACATAAAGTACAACCATAAGAAAAATTTAAACATTAAACAATTTTATTTATTGTCACTGTCTGATAATAAACGTAAACGTTTGCGAAAGACTACAATATCACTGCCATCACTGGAATGATTTTGTTGATCATTATCATTTCTAGCCGACTGTGTTGGGACATCAGTAGATTTTTGAACGAAATCAGTTATCTTAGATTGAGTTTTATTTCGCGTTAACCCATTATAAACTTCCCTGTAAGATGCCATTAATGATTTCAGTTCACGTTGAAATTTGGCAGCTCGTTCCTCGTCTTGATCATGTTGTTCAAAATGACTACCTAATTTTGTAGCGAGATCAAGACCTTCTTTAATTAGAGATGCTTTCAAAATTGGACGATCTCTTTCGTCACTGTCACTATGTTCTTTATCATAACGAGTCTCAAGGGTGAATTCGATAATTTCATTTTCGCTCAAGCTTTCATCTACCAACAATTCTTCTACATCTGCTAACGATAGGTCATCGAATCCATCCCCACCGATTGCATTGGCCATTGTTATTATATCAGCAAGTTCAGCGTTATTATCGATAACAGGATCTTTGCATTTTACGCATTCTGGCCAAATATTTTTCCAACACGAGTTCAAAGTTGATGGCTTTAATAAATCTAACGCGATCTTGACTTGATTAATGCAGTCCATTATAGAAAATTTTTTCCATTCATCTATGACTGATGATTCCTCATAATTATCAAGTTTTTCTACAACATAATGAAATGAACTTCTTATGTAATACGTTTTAAACGTAGCAATTATCCCCTGGTCTAGTGGCTGTATAAGGGAAGTGGTATTAGGCGGCAAAAAACAAAATTGTACGTTTGGGTGCTCCAAAACTGGATGGCCTGGTGCATTGTCTAGAATCAAAAGAACTTTAAATTCGAGACATTTTTCTTTCATGTAACGCCTAACTTCTGGGATGAAGTGCTTCTGAAACCACTCTGTGAAAATTGCACTGGTTACCCAAGCCTTTTTGTTCGCCATCCAGTGTACAGGCAATTTATTGAAATCTACACTTTTCATGGAACGTGGTCTTAAGGCACGATGTACTAGGAGTGGCTTAAGAATACGTTCTCCTGAAGCATTGGAACAAAACAACAACGTAATACGGTCCTTTGCTACTTTAAAACCACCGGCTGTTTTCTGCGATTTTGCTACATAAGTTCTTCTAGGCATTCTCTTCCAAAAAAGGCCGCTTTCATCTAAATTCCAAACTTGGTCTGGAGTATATTCTCCATCTTCAATAATTTTTTTTAGTTTTTCGGGAAATTCTTTAGCAGCCAATTCATCAGCGGATGCAGTTTCTCCCTTAATTTTTATATTGTGGAGAGCGTGTCTTTTTAAAAAACCAGTCATCCAACCAGTACTTGCGGAAAATGCATGTTGTTTTGACTGAGATGATGTATCTGGATCAATTTCCTGGATACGTTTATAGATTCTTAATGCTGTCTGCTTGATAGCAAGTCCGTCTACTGGTATTCTCTTTTGGGATTTGTCTTCTATCCAGATTACCAAAGCTTTTTCCATTTTCTCTTTAACAACATCCCTTACATACGATGATGACTTTGCACTTAATTTTGTTCCAGAACATACTGATGCTCTAATTGCCGTTTCATTTTTTTTAATTGTTCTTACAGTAGCTTCATGGATTCCGAAATTATTTCCCACAACCGTTGCGCCTTGTCCCGTTGCAAGTTGATCTAAAATTTTGATTTTGGTATCTAAGCTGATCGCTTTCCTCATTTTTAATGCAGGAGAATTATGTAACATGGGTATGGCTACCAAAATATATTTTATTAATCAAAAATGCAAAAATCTAAAATTAAGTATTTGAAACTAACCTGTTATTGGTCTACCAAAATTATATGAGCTTCTACTTTATTTTACTTAGCACTTGTTAAAAATCAGCAAAAACTAACGATCTTTCAATTATAATTGTCAAATAGGAACTAAATTGTGTGTACAATACATTATGTACGTTTTTACTTTTTCAATAATTCGGGGAATCCCGCATTTCCAGAAATTAAACAGAAATTACGCATACATAGACATAACTCAGAATACACACCAGAATTATTTTAAGTAGAAAAAAATTCATTGAAAAAAAACGTGTTAAATCCAATAATTCATGTAAAAAAAGTAATTTTGTTTTTTTTGTATTCGTGTTATTTCAAATTATGTCGTGTAAAAATAGAAATATTTTTTCGTATTTACTCGTGTTATTTCAAATTCGTGTAAAAATAATTCGTGTAAAAACAGAATTAGGTGTATTATCATAAAAATAATGACAGTCCGAAGGAAGCAATAATTAAAGGTCTTGTAAATGCTACCATTTCTTTTTAGAAAATTTTATTCTTTCAAGATGCAAGAGGCTCGTTTTGGAAGAACCTTATAATTTTCTTTAATATCATTTTAAAATAAATGGTTCCCAATGGATCATAACCTAAAGCACGGATCATATTAACCGTAGGCTCTCCAATTTTTTCCCCTAAATTTTTTAACAATTGTTTAAAGTTATAAGTATTTTATAATGCATACTTTACCTGGTCGAATAGATGAGTATTGCTTAGGAACAACATAATCAAGAAAATAATCATGTTTAAGATGATGAACGTTTAGAGGAAATGGATTTTTACGAGAATCCTTTATTAGGTCAACATGTGAGGATAAATTTATTTTCTTGTTATTTATTCTTCGTTGAATAAGAGAGTGAGTCGAATCGCACTCCATTTGCGTGTGCCCTACGATTAAATATTTATATTTAATAGCGATGTTTTTTCAACACTAAAGGAAATCAAAGCATTGGATAACAATACATTGCGATTTTGGTAAAAGCATCCGTCTGAATATATAATTGCATGATGAAAATTTGACGTACGGAGGATTTCGTTTCTTAAATATTTTATGAGAATAGTGGCAAAAGCCGATGCAATAAGGTTTCCTTCAGTTTCATCCCAAACAAAGTTGTCAGATTCATGTACATACGAGTAGTAAAGTTGTGAAGTTGCAATTTAATTTGTAGTATGGTGGACTTGCATTTGACTGTGAAATAAGTTTTACAGCTTGCATGTCCATACACAATAGTAAGCATAAACCTGCCTTAGCACTTTCTACATCATTTATTTTTTCTTCTCTCATATTGTTGATTTGGTTTCTGTGGCTATCATACTGCTCCTGTGAAATATTTTTTTCTTTATATGATATACAAATGTCACACATATCATTTCTGGGTTTAATAATAGAATAATTACGATTTCCTAAAACTTCCATGAGTTTTCGGAAAGATACAGGAGAGATTTCATTTTCTGTGTGTGAATTGCAGTCCTCAAAATATACTTTATATACGTATCTGTAAGATTTAAAATCCGTCTGAAAGTACAATTTAGTTATGTGTTGACGGCGGTAGTGAGAATCTTTGGAACTTCGTCTAACCAATTATTTAAATAATTTACGCGTGATTCATAATGTTTTCCTTCGGTGGTATTTCTTTTTAAATCGGTTCTAAAAATTTTTTGGTTTTCCGGACCTAATTGTGTATTATGTAATTCACTCATGTTCACTCATTTTCTAACTACTGATTCTGATAATGCAATGATTGAAAAGAATATTTTACTACATACTTGCAGACGGTCGGTTTCTATGCTTAAAAAATAGGACTTTGAAAATGTATATATATATATATGTAAATGTATATACCCAGCTTTCATTTCAGTTTGCTTTCTTTCCCAAACACTACCCTTTGAAAAACCTTCATTCTTTAGTACATACATACGTTTTTTTTTTATTTTCTTCTTTCTTATTTCTGTTTTTTGAGCAATGAATATTTTTATCATAAATACTTTCTACATTAGAACACATTTTATTTATTTTTAACATACTTATTTTGCTTTTGTTGCAATTTTTAGTCTGCTATAAAATTAGTCTTTTTAATGATAAACATTATCAACGCTTACAAAGAAAATAAAAATCAATGCTTGCTTTGTTACTTAAAAATTCAAATATTTTATTTTCATTTCTTACTCCAAGTTTGATGATACGTTCATTTATCTTGTGAAAATAATGCGCATGTTGATACGTTATTTTGAATTATGTATATAAAAGCGTTATTTTTGGTCGCAAAAATCTAAAAATTGGTAGAGACATGTAAGATAATCTAACGAATCATAATCAATAAAAAACTCGATTTTGATTTTTTTAATGATATGTACTTTTGGATTTTCGACGACGATATACTTTTTAAAAAGGATAAGATCTTATCTTTTTAATTTTTCACTGAATTGGATAGCAGGCATTCGTAATAAAAAATTTTAAAACCGCGAAGTCCGAAAAATCGGTCTTTTGGAAATAACTCCCAGTTTTATTTGTATATTGAAAATTTTAAATATTATTACGTTTTTATCTTTTAAAAACTGTGGTTTATTTCCTTTTAAATAAACCGGGTACTTTTTATTGCAAATAAAAGCATAAAAACAACAGTTTAAATAGTCACTATGTGTTCTAATATACACACACTTAAATTACACACTTTATGCAGCACAGTTTAATAATGTACAAGAATATACAGCCAATTTCTAGGCAATCAATTTGTCTTTACTTAACGATGCTTCAAATTAGACTCACTCAATGGTGTTCTCACGGTCAATTTATATACACTGCATTACCATTTAGATGCTTCTCGATAGCTCTATTTCTACAATGATCTTAACGGACAAACCAGTATATTAGAATTCTAGAGCTTTCGATGTTAATGTTAGCAGCTTAAATATTTAGTGCTGCCATTCATACAAACAATGGTAAAAGATTTTCATTCAATGTTATATGTTTATAATTATTATGTTAATAATCTCCACAGATATGTTAACTGCTGTTAACATAAATAGAAAGGTTGAGAAGCATTGAGAAAGGTTGAGAAGCATTATTTATCTTTAAACCAGCCGTTAAAACCGTTTTACCGAATTCAAGTTAAATTTCGTAACAATATGGTGTAATAATCTACTCATCCGTGCCTAAAAACTACACTATGTAACATTCCAACTTTATTTTTCACTGTAGCGCCGTGTTATTTTTGTATTGCTTTACTCGTTAAGAAGATAGAGATTAAAAAAGTAAATTATCGCGAAAAAGTTTTCACTTTTGCTCCATAGTGTACGTTTAAAAAATGTTTATATTTGCAAGTTACTATCATATATGATACCCTACACCACTGTGTATATACATATGTAAAGTATATTTCTAAATAAAAAAAACGTATGAATTATAATATGATGATACTAGCATTTATATGGAATGTATGCTCTTTAGACTGATTCAATTATGGACTGATCCTCATGAAATTTGGTTTATAATTGTATAAAATTTATTTTTGCCGAATTTTGTTAAAATATTGTTATATTTAAGGCATTTATGATCGTTAAACCCCTATTCCACAGTGGGGCAGAATCGAAATTTTTTGGAAATAAATCTGTAACTTCTGATTGGCTGGTTGGATTTTAATGAAATTTGGTGTAGGCATAGCAGAAGAGTGTACAATGTTAAGGGAGGCACAACAAACACCTCAGGGGCGGAGCTAATGGGGCTCAAAGTTAGGTATCTCTGACATAAATTTTTAATCGCTTGCCAAATTTTTGTTTCTCGTCCGATTTCAAATATTTTTATACATTGTTGTACGCCCTGATAAGACCTATAAAACATGCTTACATGTCCTATTTATCTCTTATAGTTTTCGAGTTATTTGCGTTTGAATTTTTAAGCACCATAATTTTGCATGTTCTTGGTCCAGTTTTTTTTTCATATATATCCTAGTATTTCCGACCGATTTTATTAGTTTTCTTTACCGAGTCCAAAAATAAACGATTTTTAATTTGAAAATTGTAAGAAAGACGACTTTTTGAGTTTTTTTTAGCCGAAAAAGTATCTACACTCTTTTTTATCTAAAATAAAATTTTCTTTAGCAACATATAATAATTTTGCACTTTCTGAAAGGTAACTTCACAGAGATGACTTTAATATAATGGTACACACCCTCCCGAATTCGACCCATTTTATATGAAAGTTTTGATTTTAGACCTTATTTTCTCAAATCCCAAAGCACGAATCGACAAGCGGAATATATTTGAAGAATCTTCAATATCTTGTTAAAAGTTTTAAATCTACGGGACTTCGGAAAAATGTGGATTCTATAGCCAAAAATGTAAAAGATTTTGATTTAAAACTTTTAACAACATATTGAAGATTCTTAAAATATATTCCGCTTGTCGATTCATGCTTTGGGATTTGAGAAAGTATGGTCTAAAATCAAAACTTTCATATAAAGTGGGTCGAATTCGGGAGGGTGTGTACCACGACCAATTGAGTTATTGGACTTGTTTTTTATCTTAAAGTCATCTCTGTGAAGTTACCTTTCAGAAAAGTGCAAAATTATTATATGTTGCTGAAGAAAATTTTATTTTATATAAAAAAGAGTGTAGATACTTTTTCGGCTAAAAAAACACAAGAAGTCGTCTTTTTTGCAATTTTCAAATTCAAAATCGTTTATTTTTGGACTCGGTAAAGATATCGACTTCAAATTTTCTTTATTCAGTAGATAATTTTGTTCTTTAACTAGTTAAGAAAAAAACTAATAAATATTTATTTCCAAAAAATTTCCCACTGTGCATTATTCTTAAATATTGTGAACTAAAATCAATGAAAGTAAATTCTTATATTTATGCACAAACTTTTTTCTGTGTGTATTGAAAATGAAAGTCTTTATTGAAAAATAATTTGAAGTATTTATTGACTTTTATACACACTAGCTTAGTTCAAAGAAACGTGCCTGATAGCATAGTAAATTGACCATTGTCTTTAATATTGCAATAATTCTTTATTGAATTCCTTTAAATCATTTCGCCCATTTACTTCAAGAACGTCATAATTAAAAAAACGAGATTTTTGAGCTAATTATGTAGAAATATGCCTTATATATATATCGTATATATATTTTATGGTCACCGATTGAGAGGAAAATGTATTAATTTTTCTAATAAAGCAAATGGAATTTGAAAACTTTGAATGCGATTTCTGCAAAAACAGTTTTTTTTAAGACGTTCTTGAAGTAAATGAACGATATATTGTTGACAGACACAGCCACCCTTACTATATTTATTTGCTATGAGAAATTGTGACAAAAAAGGTTTAATAATAAGAAAAATAATTAAAAGTACGACCACTATTTAAACTTGAAAATTATTGAAAAAAAAAATCGTAATTCAAACGTAAAATAAGTTCGATTTGAATTTAAATTTCCCATTAAATTTTATTTAATGCTTGACAATGTATTCAAGACTAAAAATGTAATTATCCAGCAAAAACTTTGCTTTTCTGGTAAGCTAGCAGGTATAACTGGAAACAAAAATAAACTACTTATTTTTTGCCTGAATAACTAGTTATTTTTGTTCGAGTTATCCACAAATACATTTAGTTATTTTTAGACTCTAGGGGTACTCAAAAATATGTACCTAAACGAAAATAAAACAAAAAATTTTACCGTCAGTGAGATTTGAACTTAGACAAATTAAGTATTCGTTTTTAATGACTAACGTCTTACTCAGTACACCATCTTGCACTTAATTTTTCAAGCGACAAAAACTTTTAGTATGAAGTACCTTTTTAGACATTTTGTTAAAAAAACTAAAAGATTCAGAATGGAGTTGAAGCAACAACCTTATGGTTGGTTGTTAATCCATCTCTCTAGCCAACTGATCCACGTGATTGCAACATTACTGTGCTTTTATACTATTAAGTAATTATTTATGTAATATAGAGTAGGCAAATAATAATGACGCCTCATTACCAAGAAAATACTTTAATAATTAGTTGCCATTACCGAGAACCAAAAAGTTTTTGCAAAGTATATGCAACTGGAATTTCAGCAAAAATGATAATTTGAGGAATAGATATTATTTCGAAAATTATTTGTCACACTTACTGTACTGAACTGTCCGTTTGCAAGCAGACCGTCACAACTCTAAAAATTAGCTAACTACTTATTGACTAAACTAATGAAAGTCTTTTTAATTTAATTTAAATTGGTATTTTTTCTTTCCGAGAAAAAAAAGTATATATATATAATTATACCCTTCACATAAAATGATGGGTATATGTATTTAAGTTTGTCATTTTATACGAAAGTCTTAAAATATCCCGGACCTCAAAATTAAAAATATTTGTGACTGTTATGATTAAAAATAACTTTTGAGAATGTTTGATGTACATCTGCGTACTTAAATGGATTTTTCGAAACATATGTGGCATATACACGTTGTCTCGAAGATCTTGGTATTGAAATTCAGCAAAATCCGTTCAGGAATAGCGGAATTATAAAAGATTTTCTAGAGCAGCCTCAACAATTTTTCCTATTTTCTTTTCACAAATTGGATAATATTTTCTTTTTCACATGTAATAACATTCCGCGAGTGATTCATAAAAAAGTGTCTAATTTTTTTTAAAGGGTCATCAGATTTTGTTCGTATTTGGAGTCATTTAGTCTTTCTAATTATTGTTTTTTCTAATTTCAAAAAATCGCGAATTTATTCACGATTTAAATTTTTATAAAAGTTAAAAAAATCGACTAAGTATTAACTTTAAATGTTAATACCTCTTTACGATGTAGACGGATTTTAATGATTCAAGGTTCTAATGAAGGGTAACTGAGTTTTATAATGGATTTTTGAAAAATTTATACCCCTTCGATTTTAATCTTCTTTTATTATGTTTAAAATCAATATTTTTACTACAAAATTCAATAATAATTATTCTGGACTATTTTTAATAACTTTTTAGATTTTTCATACAAAATTTAAATTTTTTCATAATATTTATTTTTAATTTTAAGTGCTCATAATTCTTTAACTGTACATCGGAGTTTATAGATTTAAAAACCAGTATAAAGTTTATTGGAATAGATATTGTGATATTGTATAATTTAAAAATAACGTTTTTGCTAAAGATACACTCACAACAAGAATGCAATTTTTATATACATTTTTAAGAAATGTTTACTATTTTTATTTTAAATATTTTTTATTAATATTGAAGACAAATATGCTATGACCCGGCCAAGTTTAAATATGCACGAAAAAAATTAAAATATGCTCTTGAAAAAGCAGGAAAATGTGGGATAATACGCAATATGAGTTAAAAATGGAAAAATTTGTGTGTTTTCTTGTATAAATATGCGTTTTTCCCAACCTCAAAATTTTGATAGTTTGCGATTTTTTATATAAAAATATATTAAAACTATACTTCAGTAGACCCTGAGAGTCACATTTGAATTTGATTTTTTTTTTTTCTTTACAGTAATGTACGAGGTATTAAAAAATTTACAAAACCATTTATACTAATTAGTTAATCAAACTCCAAAAAATAAAAATACTAATTTTTTATTCATTGTATGCAAATTTATTCAAAGATTAGAGAAAAAAATAATTTTTCGGTAAAATACTTGTGAAATATGCAAAAACTAATTTTTCAAGCGAAAAGCTTAAAAAACTTGCTCTGGTTATAACTAAAATTAATTTTAAAATAACCTCACAAAAAAAAAAAAAAAACACAAAACTTAAAACTTAAAAAAATATTTTTGTGTGAAACAATACTTAGTAATATTTAAAATTTGTTGTCCCAGAACAATATATATTTCAATTTTTAGTAAACATTATAATTTTTATAATTTGCATTGTGAATGCATTTTTAAGTGACAATATTATTTTTAAATTACTGTGTTTAAAGAGGACATATTCATCTCCTATATGTAATTTATATAATTAAAATCCGTTTACAGCTTATAGAGATATTGCTGTTTAAAGTTACACACTTTTTAATTTTTTTGTTTACTTTAAAAATATGAAAATCGTGAATAAATTCGCGAGTTTTTCAAAATTCAAAAAAATAAAATTGGAGATATTCAAATGGATCCATGAAGTATGCGTATGCCAAATATTAACAAAACTCATGGAATGAATGATAAATATTTTTTTTATTGAAACGTTCTGAGTACGAATAGTCTAGAGGAAGTGTTCTAGACCACAAACTGTTAAGCCTGAGTTCGTATCCTTATAAATTTCTATTTTTTTTTTTTTAATTTGAAATTTTCGTTATTAAAAAGAAATTAATTTGACAAGAATTTCTTGGCTTGTTGATATATTCTTTATGAAAAGCAGAAAGATATTATAACTCAACACGTCGATATGGTGTACTGCTTGTGTTTGTGACTTTCTGAATTCGATCCCGGAATAAGACTTCGATAAATTGTTTAATAATTTAGCTTGAAACAAAAGTCAAAAATTTTGAAACGTCAGATAAGGAACAACCAAATATCTTTTGAAAATTTAAAAAAAATTTAAAAAATTTTTTCTTTGAAATTTATTAAATAAAAATTCTAAAATGTTTGCCAGGATTCGAATCCATACGCACACTTTAAAACTCTCCCGTTTTCGGGGACTTTTTAAATTACAAGTTTCCGATGTCATGGTTAACGCCTATTTGCAAATATGAAGTATACTTCCAGATTAAAGAAAACATTTTGATAAAGAGATAATATGAATATGAATCCATTTTTTTTTTTTTTTAATTTCTTTATTTACATATATATTTCAGTTTTGTTTTATAAATATCATTTAATAAATCACGATATTTGTAAATTCATCAAGAATATAAAGTTTTAATAAATTTATATTATTCTGGATTAAAATAGTGCATACTTATTCTAAAAGAAAATCATGTAACACATGTATATACTTCTTGAAAATTGTCATTTTGGGTATTTTTTTCTTTTTTAATATTTTCATATTTTCGTACTATTTTCATATTTTCAACTATACCTTTTTTGAAAATTGATAGTTTTATTAAACATTGGTACCTATTTTGAACCTAAGTATTGTTTTGGAAATCATATCTTTTGTCAGTAATTAGTGTTTTTTTTTCTTTCTTTTGAAAATTGAAAATCGAGTTTTAGAAAATACGCACTTTTTATTGGTAGTTTAAACCTCTAACTGTTGGAGCAAAAATGTATAAAATCAATTTACAGATTAAGAATATAATTGGTGTAAAATTTTTTGAGGATTTAAGGTTTAGTTGACTATGTCAATTAATTAACCAAATGATTATTTAGAGTACGAAAAGAAGTTAAAATATAAGTTATTTTCAAAAAAAACAAAAAAAGTAAAAATAAGAAAAGATGCCCTGAGGCACTGTTGACCGTTGGAGAGTTAACATTTTAATCTTAATACTTTTTTGATAGTCGTACCATTTGTTAAATTGTTCTTTTTTGGAAAATTGATACTTTTTCAACATTAGTACATTTTTAGAATCTTAGTACCTAGTTGTATTGAAAATCGTTCCTTTAAAAAAAATTGTGCTTTATTCAAATTCGCTGCTGTTTTTTTTTTTTTTTTTTTTTTTTTATTGGTACTTTTTTTGAAAATTAATAGTTTATTTTTTTAATATTAGTACATATTTTAAAAATTTGTAATTTTTTGGAAAATCTTTTCTTTTTTAAATTTGCAGTTTTTTGGAAAATCTTTTTTTTAATCTTACCTTTTGTGCATTTTTGATAATATTAGTAAATTTTTTGAAAATTTGTATTTTTTGTGATTTTTTAAAATATGAACTTTATAAAATTGGTACTTTTTGAAATTTCTTGCTTTTTTCTTAGAAAATTATTACGATTTTTTTTAATTGATCCTTATTTTAAAAACCTATACTTTTATTAATATTAGCACTTTTTTGATTTTTTTTTCTATTTTTTTTTTTGTAAATTTGTACTTTTTTACAAATTGGTATTTGTCTGAAAAAATCTTTTTTTTCTCCTTTTTAAAAAAATTGGTACTATTTTTTAAACTGATACTTTTTTTAAAATTGGTACGTAACATACATTTTTTTGAAAAATGGAACGTTTAAAATATTTTTTTCTTTTTTTGTTTTTTTTTTTTTTATTTTTTAATCGATATTTTAATAATTGGAAACAAATATCCTTAAGTAATGTGAGGTCTATGGATACTTGATTTCTATAATTGGAAATTTTTTTCTGTTTTTAATTTTATAACTGTATAAAATTAAAATTAGCAATTGATATAAGCTTTTTGGTGAGAAGTGCAAATTTACACAATTTTTAATTGAATGAATTATTTAGGTGATTGGTGACTTTTTTCTGTGAATTTCCTAAAATTTTACAGATCATTTTTTCTCAAAACTGTATTTTTTTAGTTATGACATATAATGTCAAAGACGCAAAATATACATACGTATGACCTTACATGCGAATGAATTTCCTTTTGACATTCACTATTTAGTTTATTCTCCTTTTCTTTATCCTTGTTTGTGTGATTAAAAACATCTACAAACAGCTGACACCAGTTAATTGACCGTATATTGTATATTTATATCTTTATTTTCTTTATACGCTTCTCATAAAAAAAGAAAAAAAAACATGAAAACCTATATAAGCTATCTTTAGAAAATAGAAAGTGAACAAATAAAAATAACAAAAAAAAAAAAGAAAGGAAAAAATTAAGAAAATAAAATATGTACTTCAAATCGAACAATGAATATGTGGTGAGTGAGTGACCTTGTCAATAGTCTTGGGAATTAATGAGTCCTCATACATATGGGTTTAAGCAGCTTTAATAAAGATACGTGTTTTTTAATTTTAAATTTATTTAAGTCTTTTTTATAATATTATTTTATTGTTTTTTTTTTTAATTGTCTAATTTAATTTAATACCTTTATTGTTATAATTTGTTCTTGTTTTTTTTTATTTTTTTACAGGCCATGCTAGATCATATAAAACATTCAATTGTTAGTCTACAAATTGCTAAAAATATGGCTCATCCTATTAATGGAATTTACAATGGTCCTACCAATAGTTCTACAGATAAAAATACCGATACACCAGCTACCGCTACACCCACTTCGATTATGCTACCAAATATTTTATTAAAAACCGAAATATCCGGCGATGATGAAGAGGATTCAACTATTGATAATGGTAAGTGTATAAGAATGGATTCTGTGAGTAAATCTGATAAAGGTTTTAATAGGGGTTAGCATTGTTATTTTTTGAAACAAAAATAAATTGTTTTAAAGTATGTCTATGAAATATTTTTGTCACCGTACAAAAATCTGAGCTAAAGATATTATTTTGTTTATTTGAGGACTTATTTCTTTTCTGCAATAATCAATATTCCTCTCAGTCGTGATAAAAACATAGCACTAGTTTTTATCACACTGACAGGAATTTGATTAACTCTCAAAAATAATGTTATAACATTTATGTCAACACATTCATAAAAGCTTAGAAAGGGGAAAATTCGTAGGACCTTCCATGCAAATTAAAAATAATTATCGGTTATTTTAAGATATATTACTATGTGTCTTCAAACTTTTATTCTCAATGTATTAGTGTTTCATTTTGTGGTACTAGTGTTCGAAATAAAACTTAATTAACACATATTGCACCTTACGAACATTGTGGCTATCGAACAAAAAATAAAAAAAATCGTCAATTTAAGATAACAATAATTTAATTGATTGTAATCTTTTAAGGAATTAATACTTTATATAATTAATAATTAAAACATCAAATTTCATTAGATTTTGAACATTTAAATAATTAAATGTTTTCGAAAATTTGGTTCAAGCTAACACCTTTCATCTGTAGTGAAAGTTTCACTAAAACCTTTCGCCACAAACTAATAAACAAATAAAATTGACGTTTTAATAGTTCTGTTGCGGTACTAGTCTGAATTACAGTTTTCAGTCAGAAAGTTTTCTTGTACTTATATTTTTTATTTTATTTTGTTATTTGTCTGACAAATTTTGACTAAAATCTATAAATCTGACTCATACTTGAACAGAGCTAATATTCATAAAATGGATTAGTTAAAAAATTACAGTCAAGTTATTAAATTAATTTTTTAATTGATTTTATTTTATAAATAATTATAAAATTGACATATTTTAAAAATTGCAAAAAATTGTAAATTTTTAATGAAAAAATCATCAAATCGTTATTTTGCTATTTTTGAGATAAAAAAAATCGTCCAATGACGATAAATCGTCCAATCTGGCAGCCGTGATTATAATGCATACTTGAGATTAATACGGGTAAACGAGTTAGGGGGTTGCAACTTATAGACTATTATAGCGAGAGTTTTCAAACTTTGTGGAAATTACTGATCAAATAAGTTAGTTTAGATGAAAAAGGATTCAAACGTGGTCATTGAAAAGATATTAGAATAACCGTTACAGATCTTAAAATATCATCCGAATTCGAGACTTCTGGGACTGAAGATAATTCACAAAAAAACTAATGTCGATTTTTGGATTTACGGAAAAATTCGAATTTGCCAATTGTAGGAATCCAATGTCGACTAATTAAAAATTGTGAAAAATATTCCTAATGTCGGCAACCACTAAAATGAAACGAATTATTATTCCTTTCTATCAGAAACTTTCAGAAACTATTATAGTTCAGATACAGCATTTTATCTATCACAAGATATTTTGATAAAAAGCTTTATCCTAAACTTGGTGTTACAGAATGAGTTAAAAAAAGGAGGAATGTAGTATAACTTAACCATTACTATTAGAGAGTTGAATATATGTATTTTCAATGCAAAATTGTCTTATATAAATACTAAACAATCGTCATTTGCATTGAAAATTCATATATTCAACTCTACATATATTCTACTACGCACAGGGGAAAATTTTTGTCATTTTTTTTTCATAAGTCTGTAACTTTTTAATCTTTAATAATAAATTAACAAAATTGTGATAATATTTTCCATAAAATTAGTTCTCAGCGGTAAAAATTAAAAGGCCTCTACCGTGCAACCTTCTAGAAGGTCTATTTACACCTTCTTGAAGATACATTTGCTCATGATAGCCTGTCTTCTATAATATGGCCTTCAACAACCACCTCATCCTTGCCTTCTAAAAAATCCGATAGACATTTCTGCTTCCCTTCTTTTAGGAGTAAAGAAATAAGCTATTTTTTGCTTCATGCAACAACCAAACTATTCAATAAACCATTACAAAAATTGAGCAAATTCCAAAAAAATAAAAATAAGAATTCATTTAGATATGTTATGTTTTAAGCTTTATTTGGCCTTTTAAAAGGGCTGTGTAAGGCCTTGACTGTAATGACATCGCGTGTAAAAAATATTGGAACACGGATATATTTATATATATACGTACAGAGTTTTATGGGCATAACTAATATGACTCTTTTAATAAGCCGATCACAATAGTATATTTCAGCACAACTCAAGAACGCTTTGTCTGTTTTATATAAATAAAACACCAATATATGCTAACTAAAACTACCTTCAAACCCATCTTAACATAATTTTTATATATGCTCAATAGTTTCGAAGTTATACCAAAATTAGTTGCGGATTTTTTTTTTACCAGTTTAATTAAAAGTTATGTTGATATCAAAATAAAATTTTTTTCAGATTTTTTTTTTTAGAATTTTACTAATTTTTCTTTCAAACTAATACTTGCTACCTAATCTATTTAATATTTATTTTTTTGATTATTATCCTTGTTTGTTTCTTTAAATAACATACAACAAACATAAGTATGTATATTATATACATCATTATTATTTTTTGGCACAAGTTTAATTTTACTACATTTTTGTGTATTTCCTGTGTCTGTATTTTACCTATATCCGCTTCCTATTTGGTATGACCCAAACAAACCTCATATACATATGTATATGTCAGTGTTTACATAGGTATGTACGCGTGTATTAAACAATTGCACTCTTTATGAAAAAAACATGCGCTTGGCCGGCATATTTTTTCCTTGTTGTCTTTGTATGCATTTCCAACACACTAACACACTCTCTTACACATGCATACTTACTTAAGCCAAAAAAAAAATATATACTTTGCAAATATGTTATTTTCACAGGCATACTATAGTTAGTATTATTAAGTTAGTGGTATTGTTAAGTGGTTGTTGGTTATTTATTCCTGTCAACTGTCATAGCTAATATAAATATACAAAAAATTTTTTCTACAACTCTCATTAAAAACACTCATGTGATAATTTCCCACTTTTTCTGTGTAATTAATTAATATAATAAAAAAAACAATAAGTGCATTTTTAACAAAGAAAACTAATAATAAAAATATGTCATATAGCATTACGACATGTTAATAAGAAAATGTAACTAGGAATATCCTTATAATTAGAATACATGCAGACTGAGATATTACATGTGAAAATTTGTGGGAAAATTTTTATTTATGTCATTTATTTTTTACGTTTTGTCTCCTTTGTTTGCAAGTCTTACTTGAATGTCACGTGATTTTATATGATGTTGCAGTAAACTTAAGGTCATCATCATTATCATCGTTATTAGTGTGTAAAATATAATACAAAATTAAAACTAATCTTGCATGATGTTATGTCTGTTATTACTAAAAACGTAAAGTTTAAACAATAAATAAACTGTAAAAAATACCACAAAACAAAATAAAAATGTACTTCAATTGTACAAATTTTGTTGAAGCGGGTCAAGTTACAGTTAGTTTTTAAACGAATGTATAAACTATTTATGCAAGTTTTTGGTATCATTTAAAGATTTTAAATTGAAAAATAATATATAAATAGTAAATTATTATAACTAAATTTCTTCATTAAATTTGTCAAAAAACGTAAAATTTTGATGTTTAGTGTCATTGTGTAAAAAAATTAATATTTGAACTTAAATAAAATCTATATAAATAAATCTATCTTTATGAAATTTTATGTAATACTAGTTTTTAATTAAAAAATAACGAATGTATATTGTAAGTGTGTGGGGATGGGTGGGCGTGCTTTTACCCTTTTTGCTTTATTTTACGCCCTAAATGTTAAAATTTATAGCCTTTAGCTTCTTCAAGACTTGAAACTATCATCGGAAAATGAATTAAGAAGACATGGATGGGTGGAGCTTTTACCCGTTTTGCCCTATTTTACGCCCTAAATGTAAACTATGAATTTCCAAAAAATTTATGTATATCTTTAAGTTTCTTTCACATGCTACAGTGTCTGCATGCCAAATTTTAAGAAAACCGGTTGATTAGTAAAGAAGATATAGGAAGAGGAAGCTTTTATCCCTCTTGCCATATTTGCCGTCCTAAATAATTTTTACCCCTTGTGGTCTATTTTACTAGCAATATGAAATGTACTTTACGACCTATTCTCATACCTAACAAATACACATACAAAATTTAATAAAAATCGGTCAAGCCGTTTCGGAGGAATTTAATTACAAACACCGTGACACGAGAATTTTATACACATAGATAAAAAAAAAAGTTGTCCTTAAAACAATAACATAAATAGATTCACACTTTTTTATTCCGAAATACCTAAAATCCCAGTTCAGGGAAAACTTGTTTTAAAAATGACTTTTTTCAGTAAAATTGTCACCCTGTCGTTATCAGAGAAGTGGCTTATTAAATATTTTTTGTGTGTTTAGCGAACATATGTAGGTATGTAGTTAAGATGCTATTTTTTTTTTTTTTTTTTTTTTTAATTTCAGCTTTTACATTTTTGAGCTCTACAAATAAATAAAAAAAATAAAATTAACGAAATTCTTATAGGGCCAGATGTCCTCAGATTTGCTTTACACTCATTTACGTTAAGCATTCTTTTAGAAACATAAAAAAATGTATGGTCCAAAGGAAAATCATGGATTTTAAAGTGAATAAATGTCACCACCTTTTGGAGAAAATCACAAAAAATCACAATTTTTTTTTCTTTTTTCTTTTAAATTTCTACTTCCACATAGGTGTATGATTCTTGCACGAAAATTATTTAGAATTTTGTACAGAATGCAGAGAATATTTTAGAATACATCTCAGAATTGGACATGTGAAATTTCATTTAAATACATAGAGTAGTTCTAAAGTTACAGAATTATTTCCAAAAAATCGTTTTGGGATCACTGTGTGGTGTAGTAGGATACCGTAACCATAGATTAATATGTAGATATTTAGTGAGAAAAAAAACCCTCATTCAATTGTCAAAAACCTAATTTTTGCAACAACAAAACACATGTAGCCATATATATTTTGCTTTTGTGTTTTGCAAAAATGAGTAATTTTTTGGAAAATTTAGTTCGAAGTGCCTCTCACCTAAACTTCTAGTTGTATTCTATGACCGTTGCCTTCTTAAAAGAGCTGCAGAAGATCTCTTTTTAACCCATGGTATTCATTTGAAAAGAAGAACATCTATTTTATGCTTCTGGTTCATTGCTTTTGAAGTACTCCTCTTAAAACAATATTTCTTTTTTTTATAAAAATATGATTTTAGCTTTGTTAATAGATAACGAGAATTTTTAAAATTTTTATTTTTTAATAAGTCAAGTTTAGGCATCAAATGGCAGGGAAAGCTTTTCTAAAAGAATGGATAGATATTTAAAACTAAAGTTTTGTTAGAGATATATTTAAACATTTATGTATGTGATACTATTTGCAAGCCACTCTTGAGTTTTGTAAATAACTCACTTATGCTTAGAATCAATCTATTTTTACCCTATAAAAAATTAATTCAACTATTATTAAATTCCAAAATTTAAAACAATAAATACTCTTAAATGTGTCATCACCACCATATGCCTAATGTCCTTTATTCAAATAACACTAAACTTTAATTAAAAAAATGTACAACAACATATTTACAAAAGTGTAACAACAAATTATTTTTCGAATACCCATTATTAATGTTCGCTTTCTATTCCTTTTAATACATGGTCACGTTTTGCTGCTACATACTAGATCTAAGTGTTCGAGGTAAAGAGGATTATTATGAATCCTCAGTCCATGTACACTTTGTTTATTCAACATCATCATAATTACCAATGACCCATATTAATTAAAATATGTCTCTTTTTCTCTCTTAGGCTTTGTTTGTTTTATTTTAGTGTTATTAAATAATATGTTTGCTTTCGGTTTTTTATTTTTGTTTTATGATATCCTGTAGTGACGACGGCGCCTCTAACAATGATTGTTCCGGAAACATCATATTCAAGTAGCGAAGGCGAAGACGATTTCTATGATGCGCATGATGATCCAGTCACATTGTGAGTAAATGTTTTATATTATTTAATTAGTTATGTGCTATGTAAATAGTAGTAATTAATATTTTGATTAATTCTGATTTATTGGTGGAAAGTACTTATTTGGTACTAGGGTTGTCATTCGAACAGAAGTTATTCGATTATTCGAGGAACAATTTTTTTTTATACTTTTCGAACGAAAAAAATTTTAAATTTAGAATAAAAATTATTGAAAATTCGTTAGGATATTTAAATGTGTAAACCGCGTTTTAATAGATTTTGAGTTAAAGCCTTTCAAGGACACTAAAGTCACAATATTATTTGGGGGAAAAAAATAGCTTTTCTAAATATGTAATCAAACGCCTTAAAATTAGAATAAATGGGAGATATATAAGTTAAATTCTGGAAATTTTTTAGCGCATATTAATTTCTTTATATATTCAACAAAAAGTGAAACAAAAGTATATGCAAATGCTTTATATTTGAGAATTTTTAATTTATTATTTGTTTCAAAAAATATTTTAATGATTGAAGTGATGTGGAAATAACCGAAGATTCTAAAATGTATAACGATGGTTTGTTAACTGAAATAATATCAATAAATAATATCAAAAATTAAAAAAAAAAATAGATTTTAGCAATACGATATGATCATTAACTTTTTTAGAAAAATCAAATAAGAACAGAAAAACTAAATTTGCTTTTAATGCTACGTATTGCCGCCACTACACAGTGCGGTCAAACGAAAATTTTTTGGTAATAAATCTGAATCTCCTAAACTACTGGTCGGATCAAATTGAAATGTATGAAGGAGTTGTAGAGGAGGACCTAAGCTTTCAGAAAAATCATCTTGTAGTCACCCTGTGATAACACGAGATAAGCTACAGGGTGTCAAAGTTGACTACCTCGAGTATGTAAAAGTTAAAAAAAAATCGTAACTTGTACAAATGAAGTCCGATTTTAAAGATTTTTATATTTCTGGAAAGTGCTTGGCAAGCTTACTCATCTAAGTTATCTCTTACAGTTAAAACGATATTTACGCTTGAATTTTGAATTTTTGATTTTTTGGCTCGACTTTCTTTCGTTTTTCGGGAATAAGTCCGGAGATATATGAGATAAAAATTGTTTAAAAATATTCTGTAATTTGCTACATATTTCAAAATAATATGCTGAAAAAATTTTTGGATTATCTCAATTCGTCTAGACGTGAAAAATATTCAAAGTCAGCACTCTGAAATTGGCATGAAAAATGGCCATTTTTTGCAAAAATATAGTACAATTCATTCACTTTTTTCTCAAAGTTCCGTTAATAAAAAAATTTTTTCCTTATTAATTTCAAAATTTAAGGCTTCATAAATGGTTAATAAAGAAATTTTGAATTGATTTAAGTTTGCACCCTACATCCAGCATTGGCCGAAAATTGTCAATTTTAAAAAATAGTTTAATTTTTATCGATTAATAAAAAAAATGTCACGCGAGCTTTTTTAAATTTGGTACCCATATTTTTTATAGAAATAGATTTAGAATGATTTAACACTAAACTGCTTCCCGCCCGGCCAAAATCGAATGCAGGAGTGGAATTTTATGTTAAAAGTCAGCTTTTTTAACGACTATTTTTAAAAGCATATTAGCATAATATTTTTAATATTATTTCTTATGTAATGTATAAAACACAAATCAAGCTTTCATTCCTAAAAAAAATCAATAAAATAGCTCCAATAACCTATTTTTGGTATTTTTTCAAAAATATTTTTTTTTTTTTTTTAAATAGCTGAAAATCAAAAAAAAATTAATTTTTTTAATACAACTCCACTAATTTTGCAAATACTTTAAAAATGTTAAAAGAATATAAAAATAGACTTATTTACCAATTCAACGATATATAAAATGTTGATATAGGTCATTTAATAACAGTAATATAATGGCCTCAAAACTACCAAGTCACGTCAAAAGTTGCAAAATTCACTATTTGGTTCCGTATTTCCATTGCTTATTTTTGTTACGAGATAATAATATTTATTAATGAATTTATTTAAAGTGCTCATAATTTTTTTCTACTGAAAAGGTTTTTAAAATTACCTAAGTACATAAATAAGTATATTTTCCTTCGTTTTTTATTACATTTTTTTAAGTTTTTAAATAATTTACCTAGCTACTTAATTAATGTATTATAACAAAAATGATTTTTTTACAATCGCATAGGTACATTTTTTGACGTACCTGTTTAACACTACAGGTCATAAAAATAAACTGAATGAAATTGGGGGTTTTGAGCAAAAATTTAAATTTTTTAATTCATTTTTGCCTGTCACCATTTACCTGATATAAATATTCTTTTTCTATATATAAGTATCCTTATAAATATGCAGATTTATTAGTGAATTTGCCATTATGGAGATTACATTAAAACACTTTTCTATTTGCAAAGTAATCTGGGATAATCTATCTGATATTATAAATCGTCCAGAAAAAATAAGAAAACTCATTGATACAGCAGTATCTTTTGGTTTAACTCTTACTGCAGAAGACAGTTTAAAGCTCGAAAATTTTTATAAATCATACGAAAAAAGGATGCATGCTTCAGATTGGTTAATACCAAAGTTCAAGAAGAAAAATGAAGAGTGGTTGGAGGGAGAAATACCAATTTTCATCGGAAAGCAGAAAAAGGGTCGACAAAAAAAAGTTACGATGAAGTTCAGCTAAGAACAAAGAGGACCAAACAGGAATCTATTCTAAATTCACATACGAATGCCGAAATAAAAGATACATTTAAAGCTTTAGTAACACGTACGCAACCAAAGGAAGTAGAAAAAGTTATAGATGTGTTACCAACAGCTTCTCCCAATCGATTACATCGGATAATCCAAAGCATAGTGACACCGAAATCAACAGCGTCCTTTACCTCTGAAGATGCTTTAGCTCTAATATTATATTTAGGATTATCAAGAAACCAATACGAGATTTTGAGGAAATCTGTTAGCGAAAAAGGATATGATATCTTTCCCAGTAGCAAATCAGTGAGAGAAGCGAAAAGTAATATTTTACAGCCTATGGAGCACCCGGTTAATGCTTCTGTTAAAAGTGCTAAAGTTAATATATTGCAATTACTTGAAAATACTGCCTCTAGAATTATATCTACCTTCAGCAATGATAACATTGAAAAATGCAAAGACTCTGAACTTATTTTAATATTCAAATGGGGCTGCGATGGAACATCAAGATTTTCGGAATATAAACAACTGGATGGATGTAATTCTGGAAATAATTATTCCTCGCTGTTTATAGCGTCTCTGGTACCACTTCGAATGCGCTTAAATAAGCCTTCCTCATCGACAAGAAATGACTCGCTTTTTGATGATATATGAATAAATTTAACTCCAGGTTCCAAATTTTTGTGCCGTCGAATCCTTTTTGATTACACAAAAGAAACCACGGTTACAACAAACAGCATTGTCAACCAATTGGAAGAAGAAATTAAAGCATTGCCCCCCAATATATGTAAAAGTATCAAACAGAACTATTAAAGTTACATTTCAACAACAATTAACGATGATTGATGGAAAAGTTGCAAACGCTATAACAGATACAAAATCTACATGGAAATGTAATATATGTGGAAAAATAAGTTCACAATTTCAGGATAATTCTGAAGTCCTTGTTAATAAAAATTCTTTAAAATTTGGAATATCACCACTCCACGCAAGGATAAGATTTTTGGAGTTCTGCTTACATCTTGCATATGATATGAAGTACAGAAATATTCCCGGGCAGGAAAATGCTACAGTAAAAAACAATTTGGAACTTCAAGAATTACGAAAAGAGGAGAAGAAAAGAATTCAATTTGAACTCAAAGAACAACTCGGATTAATAATTGATAAACCTCTACATGGCTATGGAAGCTCAAATGATGGAAATACAGCAAGACGATTCTTTGAAAATCCGGAACTCACATCTTGAATCACAGGCATTGACTTAAATATTCTGAAGCGTTTTAAGATTATATTGGCAGCCATTAATAGCAAAAAACAAATTAATGCGGACAAATTTAAAATTTTTGCTTACGAAACTAAAGAACTACTTAACATTACATACCCCTGGAAATCAATGACTCCAACAATTCACAAAGTATTGGCTCATGGTAAAGAAATAATAGAAAATAGTATTTTGCCATTGGGAGAGCTAACAGAGGAAGCACAGGAAGCCCGAAATAAAGATGTTAAACATTTCCGACTCTTCAATACTCGAAAATGTTCGAAAATAGCGCAAAATATGGACTTAAGGGAATATTTATTAATATCATTAGATCCAGTTATATATTCTATAAGAACACGATGGCTACCAAAAATCACTCTTGAAATAGAAAAAGAGGATTCCGAAGCTAAGGAAGTTAAAAATTTGCTAACGTTTGATGTTTCTGATTATTTTCAAGAAAATCTCTAATAATATCTTCGATAATATATTCTTAATAAAATAAACATACGGGATATATGTATAATAAGTATGTAAATATGTAGAACAAATTAAATAAACATTACTCAAATAAAGAATTTACTACTTTATAATAACAAATATATACCTACATAATACATTAGAAAACTAAAATGATACGCATACACACATATGGAAGTACGGAACAAAATAGTGACTTTTGCAACTTTTGACGTGACTTGGTAGTTTTGAGGCCATTATATTACTATTATTAAATGACATTCAACATTTTATATATCGTTGAATTGGTAAATAAGTCTATTTTTATATTCTTTTAAAATTTTTAAAGTATTTGCAAAATTAGTGGAGTTGTATTAAAAAAATTAAATTTTTTTGGGTTTTCAGCTTGTTCAAACTCAGTTTGAACAAAACCAATTTATTCGAATTAATTTATACTTTATATTGTAATTACTTGAAGTATCTTAAAATTACCGTTTATATTATTTACATCATTATTTACACATAATGTAAATTATATAATATTAATTATTGTGAATTTTTGCTAAAACCTAATTTATCTTGTGAATTAAAATATGTATTCTTGTCGCCACTGAACAGTAAGTTCAGTGGAATTTCGAAAAGCCGAATATCGCTAAAAGCCGATGTAAGCGATTTTCCGGTCTTCTTTTTCTGAACCTGCGACTGGGAACACACATCGTATTAATAAATCTAAATTTAATTCTAAAATCCTCAATAGAATCTAATTATTTCATTTACACATATAGTTAGAATCAACCCATTTCTAATTATCTAACAATTTCACCCTTAGAATTTAATCATGGTCCTTCGAGCTAAAAAGAAAAAAAAAAATAAATAAATACATATAAATACGTAAATAAAACAATAAATTAATAATTAAATAAAATTATTAATTTATCGCCAAACTACAATCCAATAATTTATATTACAAAAACAATTCTATTGGCAACACTACAAACAAAAAATTTCAACTGGAATGTTAGCGTCGGTTAGTAAGAAAGAAAAAGAAAAAAGAAGATTACTTATTAAAAAGCAGTCAAAGTGAACAAACATAAGTTGGAAAATTACTAAAGAAAATCTAAGAAAACTTTGTGTTAATTATTATTGAGTTTGATTCCTAAAGAAAACATATTTTAAAGTGAATTATAAATGAAAAAAGTGTTTTAAAACCACGTCATTGTAGATGCACTTCACGCGAAGAACTGCAGCTTAACACAAATTTAATGTTGTTATAAGTTTTTTTTCCAAACCATAACCGCCAGACGGACAAATAGGATAATTAAAGAAAAAGCTGAAGACATCTATGTGGATTCCAATAAAGTCAACCAGGGAAAAATTAATACCTACCAGAATTGCTAAACTAGCTACAACATTTTCAACTCAACAATTGATCTCGTCAAAGTTCGTAGTCAACTTACAAAAACAAGTCATCAAAATTTCTTGCCGCAATTTAATCCCGTTTAAGATTGTTACTCTGCAGTCACAATCTCTGATCGACATCGTCTTCCTATTTGTGGTCCGTATCCAACAAGTGCTTTAACAAAAGGGCATTCAGCAGTAAGTAAAAAATTTGTCATCATAACGTCTAGAACTGTCGGAATTATAATAATCAAGGAAAACCGTAAGTCAAACAACAAAAACATAAAAATATCCAATTGAATACTTATTTGTTCACAATATCATAATTTCATTTGTTGAAAACAAATTTATTTGCATTCCAAAAAAAAAAATTTTAAACGCGCAAAAAGAAGAATAAAAAGGAACCGTAATTTTACAACAAAATAAATTGTTGTTGGTTTTGTCTTAGGAAAAGAAATCAACCACCTTTTTTCATTTACACGCTCTCACCGTATATAAGAGAACAAAAATCCAATAAGAATTTGCACTCTCTTAAATTTAGTTGTTCTGATCTCATTGTAATAAATAGAAACAAAAAACTAACAGGGATGGAAAAGTTGATACGATCATACTTTGTTTGATGCTATTTAATACTAAAAAGTATTCCTATGAGTAACTTGATACTCTTTACAATTCCATTCAAGAAATAAACCTTAAGCAAATTACATATATTTCGAGATATTTAATAATAAATTTTCGATTAAAAATTTAAAATTGGTCATATATTTCAAGTTTCTATGTCATTGAAATCAAAGTAAGGAGAAAAAGGTCCGAATTTTTAAAAATATTATTTTAATTAAAACGGAAGCTACAATACTCGCTTCTAAGGAAATAATATTTGAAGATTTCTTTCTTTTTATTTTCAAATAAAACATTTTCATTTCCCATCCCTGCCAACTACTGAAGATAAGAAAGAAACAGAAAAGAAAATAAAACCCACTGCAATAACATTACCTCCTTAATCTCAGCAGTGAAAATAACAATGTTTTAAATCTTAAAGTAAATTAAGATAAGCACATTTCTAATGATTGAATAGATATATAAACAAACCAAAATATAAACAAACAGTTGCAGAAAACATCATTTACAGACACACTTATATTTTTCACTAAATTAAAAGTATAATAAACTGCTCACCTCTGGTAAAAAATAAGAAAGCATAACAACAAAAACTTTGCTTTGCAATAGCTAACTACAGAGTTACCAGATTGGTTATGTTTCTAAAATCCCAAATAAAATTAAAAAAATACCAAACGGTTTAATCTCACTTTGAACAAATAATGAAAAAAAGACGAAATAACGTAAGTTTTTCTCAATTCCTCAATATATGGAAATTTAATTGACTAAATCTAATCCCTAATTGCTTACACCCCAGTAGCAACCGTATATTCAAATAATATACATCTATATAAACTCAAAGCCTAATATTTTCATACAATGGAATAAGTCTAATTCCTATGAAAATAAATTTAGATAACTACAATCTAATCCTAATTGCTTGCAACTTAGCGGCAAAAGTATATGCATGTATACAACTACAGTATTCCCTTTACTCAAATCAAATCGAATGCAAATTATCGAATCCTAAATTCAAATTAAACATTAAAATAAATCAAATCGTTCTCATTAAATAAATTTAATTGGGCTACCAATCATCAATTTCCCTAAATCTAAATCTTATATTCCTTTATACAAAAAATTATGTCTACAAAAGCTACAAGTGAAGGCACAGCCGAAAATAGCCATCTTCAAGAAAGATTTATTTTCCATTCCGACCATTTACTTTCTTTTTGTGATAGTTTTAGTAACACAAACATTCAAGCCCAAACCGAATCTATGCTTGAAACAAAATTAAATGATGTTGACAATAGATGGAAAAAGTTAGAATCTTCGTATGAAAATTTCATGCTTTATCTTATATCTGAGAACTCAAATGAGCTTCGAAACGAAGCTAAGGTCAATTTTAATGCCTGCTCAGAATCGTACTATGTTTGTAGATCTCATATGGTAGATTTGCTCAAAATTACGCGCACTAGCAATGTATCTCAAATCTCTTCGCGCATGAGTTTACCCGCTCAAAACTATTCTCTTCCAATCAACGAAAACAATTCTATTAAACTACCTCCATGTGACACAGAGGTCTTTGAAGGTAGTTATGATAAATGGATGTCTTTTCGTGATATGTTCACAGCCTTATATATCAATGGCTCAAATTGTGCCCCAGTTGTAAAATTATATCATTTGCGTAGAAAAACATCTGGCGATGCTGGTGCAATTGTAAAACGTTTCCCACTTTGTGATGACAGTTTTGAACAAGCCTGGACAGCTCTTAAAGACCGATATGAAAATGAAAGAGAATTAGGTGACCAGCTCGTACAAACTCTATTCAATATACCCGCGGCAGCTTCAGAAGACAATAAAACCCTTCAGAACATACATTCTACATACAGTCCAATTTCGTTGCATCAAGAGTCTCAAGTCCACAATCTATTACCTAAAGTCGCTTGGCGACATGTGCTTACCCACGACAACCCAGCAGATCTGGGCACCAGAGGTTGCCGACCCCAAGATCTGACAGTCAATTCTTTAGGGTGGCATGGCCCATTATGGCTCACAAATCCTCCCTCAGAAAGGCCTTCCCGAAATCCATTAAAATCTCAAACATTAAAATTAGTAAAAAATAGACTTCTTATTTTAGCCCAAAAATCATTTTATACTGAAGAGTACAAATGTCTTTCAGATTCCCAACCTGTATTTAACAAAAGTTCGTTTAAAACCCTCAATCCATTCCTTGAATCCGATGGAGTTATGCGAGTTAATGGGCGATTGTCAGAATCCTCATTATCTTACAATAAGCGTTTTCCAAAGATTTTACCAAGCAACTCTCGACTTTGCCAACTGTACTTAAATGATCTGCATTTACTTCTGGTCCACGCAGAATGTAATCAAATGTGCAGAATGATTCAAACTGAATTTTACATATCTCGTCTAAAAATCAGGGTCAAGAAAAATATTCGTAATTACGATAACTGCATAATATTCAAACGAAATCATTGCTCACAGATAATGGCTCCTCTACCTCACCAAAGATGTACTCTTTCTAAGCCATTCGAAACCAAAGGCATAGATTTTGCGGGCCCCGTTGAACTAAAAACCTCTAAAATTCGAAAAGCTCCTTATACTAAAGGATATGTGTCCGTTTTTGTATGCTTCAGCACAAAAGCTATCCATCTCGAAGCACACGCTGATCTAACCACAGCGGCATTTCGCGCCGCATTCACACGATTCGTTGGGAGACGGGGGCTACCCCTCAAAATAGTTTCAGACAATGGTCGCAATTTCCTCGGCGCCAGCCGAGAACTAGCACGTTCATCTCATTAATTTTATTTTTATTTATCAGCCCATCACTTTGTTAACGCCCTTAAACTAATCTTAATCTAAACTTTATTATAGATTATCACCCCCAATATGAATAGGAGTCGCAACCAAACTAGTCGTCGTAATACCAACGACAATGCTAACCATCGTAACCGCAGCATCAGTGTCAACAGTCGTCGTCTCAACAACAGCAACAACAACCACAATCATCGTAGCAACAATAACAGCAACAACAATCGTCGTAGCAACAACAACAACAATCGTCGTAGCAACAACAACAACCATCGTCGTAGCAACAACAAAAACCATCATCGTAGCAACAACAGTCGTAATAACAACAACAATAATAATCAGGAATTCGATATATACACATGTATTTTATGCAAAAAACCGCACGCAATTAAAAGTTGCCGCAAATTTTTAAGAATGGACGTCAAGAGACGTGAGAAATTTGTAGAAGATCGTAGGTATTGTATTAATTGTTTGGCACGAAGCCATGACTGGCGAGCTTGTCCATCGATAGATAGATGCAGAAAATGCGACGCTTTCCACCATACTCTTCTACATCCAAAACGTCAACCTGTTACTACGAAGCAATTGCGTCAAGGTACTACACGAGCTAACCAACCAATTTCGTTGCAGCAACCAACCACTCCAGCACAACCAAATACTGCAGTTATTTCTGAGGCTATCAAATCGTTGGCGGCTGTTCTTTGCGCCTCTGGATAGAGTTGCATTACTGCAAGGGGGGCGCCATGTTCAAACTCAGTTTGAACAAAACCAATTTATTCGAATTAATTTATACTTTATATTGTAATTACTTGAAGTATCTTAAAATTACCGTTTATATTATTTACATCATTATTTACACATAATGTAAATTATATAATATTAATTATTGTGAATTTTTGCTAAAACCTAATTTATCTTGTGAATTAAAATATGTATTCTTGTCGCCACTGAACAGTAAGTTCAGTGGAATTTCGAAAAGCCGAATATCGCTAAAAGCCGATGTAAGCGATTTTCCGGTCTTCTTTTTCTGAACCTGCGACTGGGAACACACATCGTATTAATAAATCTAAATTTAATTCTAAAATCCTCAATAGAATCTAATTATTTCATTTACACATATAGTTAGAATCAACCCATTTCTAATTATCTAACAATTTCACCCTTAGAGTTTAATCACAGCTATTTAAAAAAAAAAAAATATTTTTGAAAAATTACCAAAAATAGGTTATTGGAGCTATTTTATTGATTTTTTTAGGAATGAAAGCTTGATTTGTGTTTTATATATTACATAAGAAATAATATTAAAAATATTATGCTAATATGCTTTTAATATGCTTTTAAAAATAGTCGTTAAAAAAACTGACTTTTAACATAAAATCTCCACTCCTGCATTCGTTTTTGGCCGGGCGGGAAGCAGTTTAGTGTTAAATCATTCTAAATCTATTTCTATAAAAAATATGGGTACCAAATTTAAAAAAGCTCGCGTGAATTTTTTTTTATTAATCGATAAAAATGAAACTATTTTTTAAAATTGACAATTTTCGGCCAATGCTGGATGTAGGGTGCAAACTTAAATCAATTCAAAATTTCTTTATTAACCAATTATGAAGCCTTATCTTTTGAAATTAATAAGGAAAAAATTTTTTTATTAACGGAACTTTGAGTAAAAAGTGAATGAATTGTACTATATTTTTGTAAAAAATAGCCATTTTTCATGCCAATTTCAGAGTGCTGAGTTTGAATATTTTTCACGTCTAGACGAATTGAGATAATCCAAAAATTCTTTCAGCATATTATTTTGAAATATGTAGCAAATTACAGAATATTTTAAAAAAATTTTTACCTCATATATATCTCCGGACTTATTCCCGAAAAACGAAAGAAAGTCGAGCCAAAAAATCAAAAATTCAAAATTCAAGCGTAAATATCTTTTTAAATGTAAGAGATAACTTAGATGAGTAAGCTTGCCAAGCACTTTCCAGAAATATAAAAATCTTTAAAATCGGACTTCATTTGTACAAGTTCCGATTTTTTTATCTTTTACGTACTCGAGGTAGTCAACTTTGACACCCTGTAGCTTATCTCGTGTTATCACAGGGTGACAACAAGATGATTTTTCTGAAAGCTTAGGTCCTCCTCTACAACTCTTCCATACATTTCAATTTGATCCGACCAGTAGTTTAGGAGATTCAGATTGACCCCACTGTGCATTAATAGTAAGTGAAAGAATTTCTTCCACACATCTGTTTTTATCAAAAAAAAAAATGTAATCGTTTTAAAGCTAAAATGCTTAGTTATGTTCTTTATGAAAGATAATTTTAACAGAAATTTAATTTCATTATATAATTTATATATATATATATTTATATATATATATATATATATATATATATATATATATATATATATATTCTTTTGTTCTATTATTATTGACTTTTTTTTAGGTTTGTTTTATGTTAATAAAACCAAAAATTGATTTAAAAATAGTAGTTTTTGCCTTTTTTTTAATTTGTAATTAATGAATCGAACAATATATTTTATTCATTCGATTAATCGAAGAAAATTTTAATTTTATTCGATCACACGAATAATTAAAAAAATTATGAAAATTTATTTGATTAACTTCAATATCGAATAATTAACAACTGTATTTGATGTGTAAAATTGTTATACCCTACATTTCCCATCAAAATACTCTCGGGACTTCTCAGGAATTTTTTAAAATTTTCCCGATAAAACCGCAAATATTCTCGTAGGTTTAAAATTTGATATCAATGAAAGATTGAAGTTACTCTAAACATGGTACTTGCAAGAGTTTAACGCATCTAATACAACTAGAACTTTATCTGCAGTATTGCCAGGAGGTGAGACAAAAGGAAACTAAATTGATCTGTAAAAAAGGTCAGAAAAGGCAAAATGTTCCAAGAAATACGGCAAGAAATTATTATTATTATTTTTTTTTTAATTTAAAAACCTTATTTTTATTGTTCTTATTAGTTTTTATTTTTTTTTTAATCTTGTAATTAATTTTTAAATTAAACATGGAAAGGCTGCCAGCAAATTAACCAGTAAAAAATCGATCAAAAATTCTTATACAATTTTGAGCTATATTGCATAAACAAAGCGACCAAATTTTTTGAATGTTTTTTTTTTGAGCTATAATTCTATTTTTACTATTTTTGAACTATAATTCCGTTTATATATATATATATATATATATATATATATATATGTATATATATATATATATATGAGTATATATATGTATGTATATATATTCATATATATATGTATATATATGTGTATATATATATATATATATATATATATATATATATATATATCTAGATTTTTTGTGCGAATAAATACACTGAAACTCTTAAAAGAATGATTATTTAAAAATAAAATCAGTAATATCAAATAAGAAATTAATCTTTTCATTGCTGAAATTTTAACATTTGATTGAGTCTTTTGAAGGCAATTTTAAAAATCAGAAAGGCTAGAAAAAAGCTAGAAGCTAAAACGAAAATTTTGAGGCTAAAAGCAAAATAAAAAGGATAGATCTAGCCTTAAAAAGGCTAAACTAGCAACACTGGTTATCTGAGAGGAACGTTAATGTTGCATGAATTAGGTTTTTGACTATTGAATTAAGTTTTTTTCTATCAAATATCTATGTATTTGTTTATCTATGGTTAAACGAATTTACTTACAAGTTTTAACTTACTAGATTCACACTAAATTTAAAATAAACTTTATTTTTGTCATGTTAAAATTTTAGATACTTAACTTTTATTATAGATTTGTTGAAATATATATCAAATAAGTTGAAATTCGAAAATACTCACTATTATAAGAAAAATACTTGTTTGCGAGATTTTTCATTCTAACACAACTTTTTTTTTTTTTGAAACAGTATCTCTCATTCAATGGATATGTAAATGTTAGATGTCAATGTATATGAGATTATTTTCATCAGATTTTTGAACACTATAATTGATCCGAAAAACATTATTGTAAACCAATTTTTAGTATTTTCCAGATTTATGTTTAATTTAGTAAGAATTATTAAAAAAAACATATAAGTTGGAGAAATAAATTGTAAATAAATAGCAATATATTTATAATGAAATTTGACTAATAAATTACCGTATATTTTTAAAAAGTTTTATCATCGAAAACACAATAACGTAAAAATTCGAGGCACAGTTTTTAACATAAATTACGAAAGGTATTAATTTTATTTGTATAAAATATTTAAAAATTGTTTAATCTTGGAAATGGCGTTATACTTTTATATTGTTTAATTTTTCGCTAATTCAGTATGATTTATAATGTTTCGTTTTATTCTATTTAATAAAAAAAAATAATCATGGCCTTTTTTCTTTTAAAAAAATTCCGGGAATCCCGGGAAATTGATTTTTTCGTTGACGTTTCCTGCGGAAATAAATATTGCGGGATACCACAAGCCCTATGTATTGCAAAAAATATTGGCCGAATGAACTGGGACAGAATCTTATAAAATAGGATCTTTGTAACATTACCATAGATACTTAGTATTCTTGACGTTTCTGTTAGGTTCCTTTAGGTATTTATAAATATGTTTATGCAAACTTTTCGATTTTCAAAAATACAACTTTACCACTTCTGTGAACCAAATCTAATGTCAGATAGGTTAATAAATCATTTTCCTCAACATAATAACTTATAGACTTCCAATTAGAATCTCTTAGATGTTCTAGGTTTTGTGTTTTTGTAAACGATTTATCCCTAATAGAACTAAATGCTGAACATTGATACAACTTTATACCTGAACTCACGTGTATTATATAATCACCTACGAGTTAGATGAGCAATTAAGACGCGTTCGATAAGCTCATCATCCAACATTCCGAGAGCTGATCTATTCAATTTCAGAATTTCTTTTTATTTGGATTTCCTATAGGATGTTAATCATTTTTCCAACATAAGCTCATTCTTTAAGTTCATGTGAAAACTATTAGAAGAGATTTATATTTCTCCTGAATATAGCTCGATTATCTTCTTGTTTCCCGTAATGACACAATGGCTTGCCAATCATCTATTAACTAGATAACTATAAGAGGTATACGATTTTATTCGAAGATTTATCCAGCAAAATGTAAATAAATAAAATGTGCGTTCGAATAAAACATAACACACAAATATTGATATAAAAGTTGACTGAAATAAGTTACAATTATCAATGAAACAATATATTTTAGGGTTTTTTTACAGATTTAGTACGTGTAACAATAAGGGATAAATGAATGATTAGATTTGATATTTTTTTATTTTATTTAAAACACTCTCCGTTATTGATTTGATTGTACTTTGCGTAACTTTGTTGGAACCAGTTGTCCACTTGTGTTTAAAAATTGTCAATGTTTTCCGCGCAGCAAAAAAATGCTGTTTTTAAATTAATCGATTAATCAAGTAAAGTTTTTAAGTTGCTCAAGTTATTCGAATAAATTATACCTTAACATTTTGCTCGTTTTTTCAATATTTATCAAAAAATAAATCAATATTTCTGCATCTGTTAGAAAAGAAAACAAAAACAATGTTAACAAATAATTTTAATAAAATATAAAAATTGTTGAAAACATCAAAAAAATGTCTACATTAATTAAGATCGTTTAATTTAAAAGAAGGAGTTGAATTTCTTTCTGAAATAATATGTAATTGAAATTTGAATATATTTTTCCACTTTATTATTTTAAAGTCATTGTTTCTCTATATTTACTTAATATTTCAATAGGATTGCGATTCTCAGCTCAACTTGTTAATAATCAAATATGATCGTCCGAATAATAACGAATGTTAAAAATCTCATGGCATATAAAAAAAAATATCGGATTTACTTTGGATAAAGAAGTACGGTGATTCTTAATATAAATTATGAGTTTACTACTTAATCCAATTTCATGTCCAAATCCCTTCTAAATCACAAGTTTCATCCAAGCCATCATCATTATATCCACTAAACCATCTATTGATACATCAACTCCATACTTGCAACTTTCGACCGTACCGTTATTCGTAGAACAACCATATGTTTTCCAAATTAAGTTCAAAATCTTCAATTTGTTTCTACGGAAAATTTATTTCTTTATATCCTCCTCTCCTTGTTGAAATGACTTATATATTTGGTTTAATTTTTGTGATTGAAAAAAGTCCTTATACTTCAGTTACGCATTATATTTCGGACACACATTCGGTATTTTTCACCGAATAAAATTTGTTTAATACAATTTCAAATCGTGGTATTACTTGGCGACATACTAGCCTTAAAACATTTTATGCAATAGTTGTTTTCAAGCAAAATTTGTAAAAAAAAGAAATTTAAATAAAAAACATTTTTAAAGCAAATTAAGCAAGGAAATGTTTTAAATACTTTTTACTTCAATTATTCGATTAATCGGCATAATGTACTCAAATAAATGTTTACTCGAAATAATTGATTTTAATATAATCGAACAATTATTTGATTTTAATTTGTCGATTAATAGAAACAAACATTATTCGAGTGATTACCCTAGTAGAGTCTCAATGTCCGCATAAATATCCGAGAATATACTCATCAAATTCATTTAGACATTTAATTCCTTCCGTAATAGCCACAATCTCAATGTGAAGAATTATTATGGCTTATCATAAAAGTGCAGCCCCACTACTACTGGACGGCTCGAATTAAAATGTATGGGAGAGTTGTAGAGGAGGACCTAAGATTCGAAGAAAAATCATCGTGTAGTCACCACGTCTACATACCTTTCCAAATAAAGCAAATACAAAGATCACCAATCCAGATGTCTCGGCCAAAATTGCTACAAAATTGGATATTTTCATGAATTTACATTTCTGCGTATACGTCACAAAAAATTAAGTTCAGTAAAGTGTATACATAAATGTTTACATGTATGCGTGTGTACGTACAAGAAAATAGTGCTTTTTAGTAATTTTGGCCGAGATATCAGCTTCTTAAAAGTTGTTTATCCTCCGAAATCCCGTTCTGGATAAAAACTGAGTACGCAGTTTAACTATGTATGGTCTCTAATTTCATAAATGTGTATATCGATTTGTTCATGTGTGGAAAAAACACCCAGAGTAATAATTATCACATCATGTTCAAAATGTTACCATTCAGTGTCAGTAGTATATCAGACACGTACATGTGTGTTAAATTTGAAAATGACGTGTTCAAATCTGCAATAGAAATTTGTTAACGCAATGATATCGAACTGAACAAGACAGTGATTGAACTTGATACCGCATCGGCATGGACTTGAACGAATCTGTATCGAATTCACATCGTCTGTTTTTTTAACCCACCTTTATTTGAAATAAATTAGAACCAAAAAAAATGTTTTTTTTTATATGTTGTCATATTTATTATAAGTATTATTGTGAAAAGTACTCAAATATTATTAAATAAAATATAAAATAAAATATGCTCTAATAATTCTTAAAAAGTTGTAAATCATATTAGTCATTTACAACTTTTTAAGAATTATTAGATATATTTTTTTTATATATTGTTGTAGGCCCTGATAAGACGTGTCCTCTTATAGTTTTCGAGTTATTTGCATTTGAATTTTTAAGCACTATAATTTTGCATGTCCTTGGTCCAGTTTTTTCATATATATCGTAGTATTTCCGACCAATTTTATTAGTTTTTTTCTTAACTAGTTAAAGAACAAAATTATCTATAAATATAAATAAAATAAAAAAAAATTGAAGTCGATATCTTTACCGAGTCCAAAAATAAACGATTTTGAATTTGAAAATTGCAAAAAAGACGACTTTTTGTGTTTTTTTAGCCGAAAAAGTATCTACACTTTTTTTTATCTAAAATAAAATTTTCTTTAGCAAGATATAATAATTTTGCACTTTTCTGAAAGGTAACTTCACAGAGATAACTTTAAGATAAAAAACATGTCCAATAACTCAATTGGTCATGGTACACACCCTCCCGAATTCGACCTATTTTATATGAAAGTTTTGAGAAATTGTAAAAATATGTATTCCAAATTAAGCTTATCCTTTAGCATATATAATTTCCGATTTTTTGCAAAAGATTCAAGTCAATATCATGCCTCATTACAGAAATATGCGCCTTTAAACTTTTATATTTCCAATTTATTGTATATATGACTATATTTTTACAAACTTGCAACTTTTGCCTTTAGCTTTGCGTGAATAATTACTTAGAAAATTATGAATATTTCTGTATACTTTTAATAATATCTATTCACAAAATATTTTTATAAAAATAATTAATAAATATTTTTATTTTTAATAAGGTTGTCACATTTCCCAAATTTAAGTAAATCTTTATCCTTTTCTAAGAATTCATATATTTCTATTAATGAATTTAAAATAACAAAACAAACAAAAAATGTCTATTTTAACTTAATCAATAAGTATTTTATTAGTTTACATTTATGGTGTTTACCTAAATTTAACAAATGTATTTATCTATTGGTGATGGTTAAAAATTTATATATTTATGATCTAGTGGCAATGTATAGGTATCCTTTCCGGTGATACCTAGCTGCAGCATTTATCTATTACTGATGGTTTAAAATCTATATTTTTATGAGCTAGTAACAATGCACAGGTAGTATCCTTTCCGGTGATACCTAACAGCAACATATAATATAAATGAATTCGGTATGGGTACTCTACTCTTCAATTGACTCTTTCAGATATTTTACCTAATGAAAATTCACAGAATACCTGTAAATATATATACCTGTGCGATATATCTAATAGATATGTATAAATGCGCAGCTAATCCTTATCACCATCATAACGAAGTTGATTACCATGGTGATTACATTGAAACATGAACAATGGTGTTGTGTTCTGTGGAGTTTATCTAAAAAATAAACATAAAAACTACATATCATGCAAAAGTCGACGTTATTGGTAAATCTCAGATAGAGAGCTTTTTGAAGTTGTATGACGTAAAAATGAAGTCCTTGAATCAGCATACTAACAGATTAAAAATTAAACATTCCGATTGGATGGATACTGATATAGAAATATCGGCGTGCAAAATATCAACTGGAACACCCTGCAAGACATATGATGATTTAAGTACAAGATCTAAGAAGAAAAGACTGGCCCATAAGCTTTCTATAATTTCGAATGAAGAAGTTTCTGATACATTCAAAGAAATGTTAAAAAAGGAGAAGCAACCTAAGAGTGCAATTAATGAAATACTGCCAACTGCATCGCCAAAACGTCTTAAACGGATTGCCGAAAGTGTACCTACTCGAACATCACAATCCAATTTTACAGAGGAAGAAGCAATTGCTTTAATGCTTGAACTGGACCTCAGCCGCAACAAATATCAAATTTTAAGAAAAGCTCTACTTGAAAAGGGACACTCAATTCTACCATCGTATAAGGATATTCAAGAAAAAAACAAACTTTTTTACCATCTATTTCGGTGAGAATACAGCTACCAGGATAATCGCAGATTTTTCAGCAGATCAGTTGGAAAAAGTAAATAACAGCGACGTTGTATTAATCTGTAAGTGGAAGTAAGAAAATGGCGGATTATAAAAGTGTATTTATAGCATCTTTGGTGCCTTTAGGAATGCGATCTTATTCCTTAAAGCAATCTTCATCAAAGTATAAAAACTTATTTGAAGATATATGGCTTAACACCACTCCAGGATCAAAACATTTTTGCAGACCTATTTGGTTCGAATACACAAGGGAGTCGAAGACAACAACAAAGAATTTAGTGGAATATATTAAAGATGAAATAAATGATTTACAACCTCTTTCAATAACCATAAACCAATACACATTCGACATATCCTTTCAACTTAGTCTAACGATGATTCTTTTTTTTCTCACTATGTGATGAGACGAAATCACAATAACAATATAAAGCAAGGAGTATTAATGAAGAATTTCGGTCTTTCGAAATATCTCCACTTCACGCCAGAATACGGTTCATGGAGCATTTTCTGAACATAGCATATGATTTAAAGCATAGAAGTGTGCCAGAAAATTTAACAAAACCTACCAGAAACAACGAGGATTTAAAAGTACTTAGAATACCTGAGAAAAGTAGAATCAGGATGAATTCAGAGAAGAGACGGGATTAAACATCGACAAACCCCTGCCGACTGGTAGTACAAGTAGTGCAAGTGATGGAAACACAGCAAGAAGGTTTTTCGGAAATTTCAAAGCTACATCAAAAATAACTGGTATTAATAAAGAGTTACTTGAAAGGACTAACATACTATTAATGGCAATTAATAGTAAGCTCGATTTGGAGAATATGCAACAGAAATATCTAAACTACTTGTTTCTCTATATCCATGGAAAGAAATGACACCATCAGTACATAAAGTATTGTGCCATGGCAAAAGTATAATTGAACGAAATATTCTTCCACTTGGAGAGCTCAAGAAGCAAGAAACAAAGATTTTAAGCACGTTCGATTATTCAACTCCAGGAATATTATCATCAATGAGAAAACGTTTGATTTATTATGAGCCTTTATCAACTCAAAATACTGAAGACTTGATGGACCTTTATTATCTTTTAGATATGTATACAGATACAACAGATTATTTTATAGAAAATAAGTAGTATAAGTTTAAAATATTAGAAAAATTGTCTACATAAATTTAATGTAAATAAGTAATAAAAAATCGTATTAGAAATATAATATTTATTAAGGAAGATGATAAATACCAAAAATAATAATATTGATTAAGTTAAAATAGACATTTTTTGTTTGTTTTGTTATTTTAAATTCATTAATAGAAATGTATGAATTCTTAGAAAAGGATAAAGATTTACTTAAATTTGGGAAATGTGGCAACCCTACTAAAAATATAAATATTTATTAATTATTTTTATAAATATATTTTGTGAATAGATATTATTAAAAGTATACAGAAATATTCATAATTTTCTAACTAATTATTCACGCAAAACTAAAGGCAAAAGTTGCAAGTTTGTAAAAATATAGTCATATATACAATAAATTGGAAATATAAAAGTTTAAAGGCGCATATTTCTGTAATGAGGCATGATATTGACTTGAATCTTTTTGCAAAAGATCGGAAATTATATATGCTAAAGGATAAGCTTAATTTGGAATACATATTTTTAAAATTTCTCAAAACTTTCATTTAAAATGGGAGTTTGCGTACCATGACCAATTGAGTTATTGGGCTTGTTTTTTATCTTAAAGTCATCTCTGTGTGTGTTACCTTTCAGAAAAGTGCAAAATTATTATACATTGCTAAAGAAAATTTTATTTTAGAAAAAAAAAGTGTAGATACTTTTTCGGTTAAAAAACAAAAAAGTCGTCTTTTGCGCAATTTTTAAATTCAAAATCGTTTATTTTTGGACTCGGTAAAGATATCGACTTTAATTTTTTTATTCAATAGATAATTTTGTTCTTTAAATAGTTAAGAAAGAAACTAATAAAATTGGTCGGAAGTACTACGATATACATGAAAAAAACTGGACCAAGAACATGCAAAATTATAGTGCTGAAAAATTCAAATGTAAATAATTCGAAAACTATAAGAGATAAATAGGACATGTAAGCTTATTTTTTATAGGTCTTATCAGGGCCTACAACAATATATAAAAATATTTGAAATCGGACGAGAAACAAAAATTTGGCAAGCGATTAAAAATGTTTTTATGTCGGAGGTACCTAACTTTGAGCCCCTTTAGCTCCGCCCCTGGGTTTGTTGTGCCCCCCTTCCAAACTTAACATTGTACACTCCTCTGCTACGCCTATACCAAATATCATGAAAATCCAACCAGCCGATCAGAAGTTACAGATTTATTTCCAAAAAATTTCGATTCTGCCCCAATGTGTAGTGTTAAATAACAAAAACTAATTCATACTATTCCATATAAAACTGCGAATGTGGCTCGCTAAAAACTGATTTTTTCAAAAATTTTCTATGTCACAGGTACCCAATTTTGAGCCCCAATAGCTCCGCTCCTGAGGAGTCTTCCAAATTTAAAATATAAACGCTTTTGGAAAAGTTTAGTAATTTCAAGCCCGTTTTCCGAATTTTTGTAATTTTAACAACAATCATGACTATAAAATTAAACCTATGGTGCTAAAGTTTGCACTCTATTATTAAGGATTAAAGTCAATAAGGTTTAAAGTCAATATCAGCCAGGTTAAAAATTTTTGATAGTGGCAAAATATGTATGAAAAAACAAAAATTTAAATGTTTTTCCAAGTATCTTTTTATTTGAATAATTATATTCCTAAAATTTTCGAGCTATTTAAAAATGTATATTTTTTAGAAACATTATTTTTGCCTATTTTATTTCTTTTATTATTCAAAAAGCAAATTTCACATATTCAGGAAACTACTAATATCTACCAATATCACTAATTAAATTAAACCACAAACTTAATTTTATCTTGTTACGAAAAAATAAACAAACATTATACGTGGTTTGCAGTAATATATACAATTTGTGCTAGGATTACCTTAACATCCAATATTTGTTACCGGCTCCATATTTTTATTTTAATTTAGTGTTCTCATTTTTCACTGTTAAAACACTCTCTCGGCAAAATTTTAAACGTTCATGACATAATAATGATATATGAAGAAAATCTATTATTTATTTTTGTAAAATTAAAAAAATTAAATAAAAACAAAACAAAAAATGATGCGGTTTTTGAGTAGGCCTTAATTTTAATAAATATTTTTCTCTCTTTGAGCATGCGTTTTAAAAATCTCTTATTTAAAAAAGTTCTATACGAAAAAAGTTCTCTTTCAAACAAACTCTTTTGTAATAAAATTCTCTCTTAAAGGAACAAAAAGTTGCATTAAATAATAAAAAAGGAAATAAAATCCATATAATTTGAGTACGTCAGATTCTTCAGTACCATAAAAATACTTACATTAAATTGTATGAAAATAGACACACTGGTGTAAAGTTCATCGAATTTTTTTAAGGATTAAAATCAAAAAATTATTTTAACAAAACAAGAATTTACATTAAATTTATAACAAAAAAAATTACATGTATTGAATATATAAGTTTTAATGTTGAATTTATAAAACACAAAACAATAACATGAAATTAGTGTCACAGAAAAAATTTACTTTAAAAACAACAATAATACATATATAAGTAACAAATTTCTATATATAAAAAATAAAAAAATGTATTATAAGTGCAATAAATAGCTTGCAAAAAAATATGACGCATTTTGAGCAAAACATATTGGTTTAACTATACATAATATTAAGTATTTTGGAAAAAAAAACAAAAAATCTAACAAAATAACCATAATAAAAATCGAAATTATTGTATACCAATCATATAATTGATTTTTATGTATGAAACTTTTATGGAAAACAGCCTGGTGTTACTTTTTTCATATATTATAATATAATCCTAAAAGTATACTGTAAATAAAATCAATTGCAAAAAAACAAGCAAAAAACAACTTTTAACGTTGCTCTGTCCATACAATTGCAATAATCATAAAATCCATTCAAAATTGTTCAAATTTATAAACTGAAAACACTGCAAAAAAAGAGCATAATCAAAGTAAAATATGTTTAAAAAGTGGGTTAAACGTGTAAGCTTAGGGTAAGAAATGCATATAAACTGAAATGTTTAGATTTTTATAATATAGACAACCAATATTTCTATTTTTACTTTTCTTTTACCTAAAGTGTACAAATGTCCCCCCCTATGTAACATTTACTTTCTACTCCTCTCTTCATTTAGTAAATTTCCTTGGTATTTTGTAATTACTTTTGATTTTGTTTTTCTATTACATTTTCGAAACTTAAAATTACATTGACAATGTAATTGAAATTATCAATCTGATAGTATCAAGCAATTATGTAAAGATGAATATGTTTATGCATAAATGATTTTCAATTAAGGAATTAATGTTTTAAAATTTTCAAGCAGCTTTAGTGGTTTTCTAGGAAATATTAAATACATAGTTCAAAGTGTTTTTTTCATTAAGAATAAACTTTTATTATTTTTTACCGCCACATATAGTAACGAAATAAATTGTCATTTAGAATGGATAAGAAAACAAATTTATTAAAGCGGATGTTTATTATGCGTTTGTGCTGATGTTTGTAACGCGCAGAAAGAAGTCCCGATTTAAAGTATATAGTTCGACATGGTACGACTCAGAATCACTTCCTGAGTCGATTTAACGATGTCCGTAAGAAGTTAAAAGATGAAGTCTATATTGCCGACAAATTAAAGGTTTTTCCATTATTCTATGTTGTCAGTCATGCCATGGGTTTTGGCGGCGTCAAATCTGTTTTTTATTATTCAATAATTGCACAGTGGTCGAAATGCCCATTCTAGCGGCATTAAATTCGTGACTGGATAATAACGAAGTCTAGTATAAATTTTTGTGTTGAAGTGTTTAAAGAACTAATTTCTTCATAATTTGTGCTTTGCTAGAACAACAACAATGCCACTCCTACATGTTACGTCCACTTTAAAAAAAAGTTATTCTTCACTTAACTAAGGAAGCGGATTACATCAAATTTGAATCACTTATAACACAAAATATGCTCTATAATAAAATTTATATAATTTACTGAGAATTACGCCCCCATACGACCACTTTTACACCACCATATTGCTATATTTGCGACAATTTTACCTTCTAATTTTAGAATCTATAAATATGAAATTTTGGCCGTTTATAGTACACAATATTGGATTAATTATAAAATACGCCAGACGTTTTTGGTGACCCGCCCATATTTCCGCCTTAATATACATGAGTCATAATATTATGTTAATAGTATTATATATGCTAAATTGCATTGTGATCTCCGAAAGTAGGTATTATATGTGAGCTATAGTTAATTATGGACCGATACTCACTTTGCTTTCTACTTGTATAAAAGTTGTTTATGTCAAATAATTATTTTAGTACTAACATTATAATTAAATAAAACTTAATATTTGTATATTAAACTCTTATTGCCGTTAATTTTTAATATATATCTTTCTTGATTACAATCTCTTCTAGAGATATGTCAGATTTAACAGCAGATCGAATTCTTGAAAAATAAAATTTCATTTTTTTTACTTTTTTTGAATTTACTAGATACTGTTGATTGAATACATTTTGACAAAAATATTACATTTCAGGGCAACAAAAAGCTTAACAAGGTGAAACTTGGTTCAGAAAAAAAAAAGCCACAAGAATGAATTCCAAGCCCAAAAAGTAGAGAAGCTACTAAGAGCTATGTAAAACATGTTTGGCCGTATCAATACGTTGTGTTAATTTCTTCAAAATCAAATATGAACCATGACTAAGCTTTAGTCAATCAAATCTAAACAAATTTTAAATAAAAATAACTCTTAGGCAAAGAATGATCAAAGCTCCTCAGTAATAAAAAAGTATTTCCAATATTTTGCTTTAACCTGGAAAACATACGTTATTACTGACTTTTCTCATGTTCCAACATACAAGTTTTGTATATCGAATAATTGAGAAAATTGTCCTGAATAGTATTGAACCAAAAACAATTATAATTTACAAAATAATTTGTCGTAAGACGAGTTTACTCAAAATGCGACAAGATATGTGATCGTTTTGCTCTTTAGTCTGAATAAACTCGAATAATCATAACAAAGAGTGTCATAACAAGACATTGATGACACTCATGCAAAAGTATTTTTAACATTTTCTGACCAGATTTAGAATTTTGTCGTTACAGTAGAAGTACACAGAATTGGGAATGTTATATTAGTCCCATCCAGAATTTTTACAATTATAAAGGAATTGGATCCAAGTTAAAAACGAATTTAACAAGGCCACAACAGTGCTCAATAGCGATTATTAATTTTAAATTCTTATGATCTTAATTTCATAAAAGTACTTTATGAAATACTTAACAAATTATCTAGTTTGCAATTAATTTGTATATAAAATGATATTTTAGCAAAATCTGAAGAAGAAATGCTACAAGTAATTGATTAAATGTTAATTCTAACTTATTCTGTTCATCTTTTATTAATAAAAAAAACATGTTATACTTTATTTGTACGCATACCTCTTTAATATTAGTGCAAACAGTGTATCCATTTTATAAGATACGGACGGTTCGGTAATTAATCAACCAACCATATATTAAAGGAACAACAGATCGTGTGCAGGAGATCCCGATACAGTTGACTTTTCGCGGTACACAAGAACTTGGACTTTCGTAGACTACAAATTGGGCTAAGGCCTGCAGCCGTAGACTGGGCTTCGGAGCGTTTGGAAGATGACTCCTAATTAAGACGAAAAATAAATAAAAAATTTAGGATAAATGGCTGTGTTAACAACCGAAATTGCGGTATATGGGACGACGCTAACCCAGGTGGTAATGCATCGAGAAAAAGTTACTGTTTGTTGCTGACATTGTCCGTACTTCTTCGAGAACAACGTTAGTAATAAATAATAATTTATTTTGTCCTGAATTGAACAATATGGACTTTTACATGGTTCCACCATGCGCGCTAATTTCAATACAGAGAACATGAACATTTTGCATGAACGATTTGAGGGTATCTCTCGCAGAGGTGAAATATAAGTGATAAAATATTATTGTCAGAGCAACCAAGAATATGCAAAATCATATTTTTTCCTGGACTTAAAATTAACCAAACTGTTAGTTATTTATTCGTTTCAGACAATTTTAAGAATTTTGACATCGAGTTATCATATTTCCATAGAAAATCCTTGCTTTAGAGCATATTTTAGCAATTTGAATATCATATTTTTGCATATTTTACACTTAAGAGCATAATTTAGCATATTTTTACGTTTAAGAGAAAAATGTTTCATATTTTGCACCTAATAGATATTTTTACATAATTTGCCATTAGTCATTTTCTTTTTATTGTTATATACGTTTTCCAAATCCGATTTAATAATAATATTCATCTTATAAATTGATAGAAATTTTATACTTTCCTAATTCAATGTATTAACTATAAATGTTTTAAAGTGCAAAAAAAATCTTTAGCATATTTAGCATGAGTAGCAGGTAATTTAAAATTTTGCCAGAAGGAATAAATATTTTTTAAGCACTTTTTTAGAGCATATTTTTGATTGCTCTGATTATTGTTCTTTTTTGCTCTAGCTTCCCAAATTTCCTTATAAAATGCAATTTTAATACTTGTTTAAAAATTCCATTTTATTTAGGAAATATAAATGATCACAGATTATTGTCTTTTTTGTTTTGGCGTTTCAAGTTTCCTTTTAAAATGCAATTTTAGTTTTTAATACCAAAAATCGATTTTTGTTGAGAAATATAAGTGGTCTTTTTGTCTAACTCCTTTAGTTTCCTTTTAAAAAATACAATTTTAGTTTTTCATGTACGGTTTAAGGGCTTGGTTGTCTCTCATAAAGGAGATGTTAATAGGCCACCAAGATCGTGCGACTTCAAACCCGTTAGTTTTTTTCTTGTGTCTGAAACCAACATAATCCAGGTCATTCCTCAATTTCAGCAGATTTTATGCAGCAGAATTACTGAAAATTTAACCTCTCAAATCTGTGCCTTAGAAACTTGCAATTGGCATATGCATTTAAATAATTCTTAGATCTCTTTTCATTCGCGAAATATCAAGATTTTATTAACATTTTTTGCCATATTTTCATTATTTAATTGTATATATTTCGGACACTATTCTGATACTATGAAAATTGCAGATAATTAACCCTTTAAAAGCAAAAAGATCAATTTTATACATTGGATTCCCAAAAGGTTAAATTAGCAATTTTTGAAATTTTGTCGCTATTTTACACGAATTTATAGTTTTTTGAAAAATTATTTTATTATTATTAAAAATGTATTCTTCTTGCGACATTTATTTTCTTAAATAACCATTTATTTACGATTTTTTTAACTTAACCTATTATGGACCGGTGATCCCAAAATATGGCTTTTGGTACTAAAGGGTTAAATAAATATATCAATAATACTGAATAAAACCATTTCAATGATGCTCTAAAATTTAAATTACGATGGAAAATGTCGGAAATATTCAAAATCAGTAGAAAATTTTACTAAAATATTAATTTCACGAGAATGAAAAATAATTAAAAAAATGTTTGGTGATTACGTATAAGTGTGTATTACATATTGTAATTTTTTTAAGAAAAGTTAAAAATTGTGCACACATTTTGATGAAAACCACATTTTTGGAGGTATTGTAAAAATGGACCAGCTCACGTGAACGAAATAATTGAACTGAAATATTTTTGGGATTAGTTTATAACATATAAATCTTTAATTTTAATAGGGTACATTTACAACATTTTTTGTCTTCATACAAATCGATGCACTTTAATATACATATTTCGTTAATGCCTCACACGCAGCTTTGTTTATCTCATTTCGACTACGACCCGCCCTTATTAAAACCCCTTTGCTTTTACTATTTTTTTATTTATTTATTTATTTATTTTTTCTTTTTTTTTTTTTTTTTTTTGAAGTGAAAAATTTCGGATTCGTAAAATTTACAACGAAAAAATGAGAATATATATTGAATTTTTTTTTTTTTAAGATTTTTATTGGATATTAATTCTGCATTATCAGTATTCTCCTGAGATTTCTTTTTAAGCTCATGCATTCACTGTGGAGAAAAAGTGAACACGTTTCTTGTGACTATTTACTGTTTTAGGCACTATCTTCTCAACGAGTAAAGTAATGAAAAATAATTAATAGTGTAAATTCGTTATGGTTTTTCTTAAAATAATAAAATTTAAAATTCGTTACAATTAAAATATTGTTAAAATAAAAAGTGTCCAATTATTTAAATTCATAATATGATATGTTATAGTCTCTAAAAAATGTTAACAATAACGAAAAACAATTTATACTCCCTGCTTCTGTTCCACACTTTCCAATTTCATTTTTAATACGAATCACACTTTAATAAGTTTAAGTCCGGGCTTTTTGCGGATCCCTCTATAACGTGCAGCTCTATGTTTTTAAGCGAGTTTTGAACAAGCTTGAATAAGTAAGGACTTACGTTTAGATTTGAGTTTGGGATCAATATTATGCTGTAATGCAAGTCTTCAGCATTATATTCACAGAAATTAGTAAATATTTTTTTCGAATAATTCAATTTTCCTAGCACATAATGCTAATAACTAATATCATCGGATCAACAACTATATATGTGAAACTTCCGTAAACCATTCGAAAATCATCCCTTCGTTTTATAGTTTTCTTAGCCTAGCTTTACGGAGAGAGAATTTTTATTTAAACAGAAATCAATTGTTATATTCAGGCAAAAATATGTTTGCGTTTATCTGTCGGCTAAAATCGTTACCAGTTTTCCACGATCCAGGTTTTGTAGCACTTTTGGAAATTTTTAAGGTTCACTAAATTTTGTCTCATGACTAGTTTTAGTTCTTTGGATTTTTTATCGCAATAGTGCCATTTTTTTTTTTATTTCCCCCGATGTTAGTAATCTTCAAATTTATTCAGCATCTTTGTTTCTAAATATTCCTAATCGCTAATTTTTCCAAAATTCTTGGATCTTTTCAAGTTTTTTATTTTTATTATCAAAGCTTGTGATAGTTTCGAGTCCTTGGGAGTTTTACTGGAGGAAATCTATCTAGACATATTTTTAATACTCTCGATTTAATTATGGATTTAATTATGAATTTATCGCATTTAGGTTATGTTAGAAAAATGATTAATATACAAAATATTTGGCACTATATGATTCATTTTTTATTAGTAAGAATTATTAAATAAAAAAATTATATTTTTTGTCTTTTAATTTAACGCGATTTTTATTTCCCAAACTAACGTTTTTCATTTAATTAGCGTTTTAATTTACTCGATATATAAAAATTCTGGTACCAAAACAAAACTTTCTACTTATTTTGATTTCAATTTGCGCGTAAATCGAGGGTTACCTGTATTTTTATTAGTGTACATTAGGGTAGGCAAAAACTAAAAGTATCAATGTTCCCACCTCAAATGAAAATTGACTTCATTCCAAAATACTTTCGTGAAATGAAAAAGCTCCTTTTTTTAGAATTTTTTTTTATATTTATGCTAAAAGAACAATATGAATATATGGTATCACAAAAAAGGTCTTTGGGACGCATATTTAATGACATAACTAAAATTTGGGACTAGGTCCAGATGAGTCCGAAAATTTTCAATTGGGCACGTTAATGTACATATTTTTAATATTTAAGGCAAGCAAATGTATCATCATCAAAATTAAAAAAAAAAAAAAAATAATAATTTTAAATTTCGTTTATATTCTCAAGAATAGAAAGTAAAATAGTAGAAAGTTAAATTTTATATTTAGTATCATATATATATTCTATTTAATAAAGGAAAAATGTATTGATATTAATAACATCGTTGAAAGAATTTTTTAAAGAAATTGTTAAAGTCTTGAAAGAAATGTGTTGGTGTTTGTTGTAGCTGAACTGTTGATGTGTGTATTTTTTTATATGTATATTGTTTTAGCAGGAATGTCCCATTTTCAGTACTATTTTAGGAAGAACAAACAAATACATACATTATGGAGCAAAAGTAAACACTTTTTTATGAAAATTTTCTTTTTTAGGCATTTCCTTCTTCACGACAGATCCGAAATAAAATCAAAATAGGATATCGTCACCTAAAATGCAAAAGGCCGTAAAAAAAGATGAAAATGTAAAAAGCCGTAACTACACTTTTTAATTTTTTACAGCAGAAGCAAAAAATATTATGAGAATGCAAATTAATTAATTATTTGCTTTCAAATTAAGCAATTAAGTAAAATTTTAAGCATTAACTTAAAGCAAAAATATATAAAGCATAAAATACTCTTCAAAACAAATCTTTCTTAACTGGAACAAATTTTACGATAGTATCGTTTATGAAGTTGTACGGCCTTTTGACTTTTGTTAATATTGAACTCACTTTTGAAGATATAAATAAAAACAGTAATATTTGAATTTTAAGTGGTTACGGCCTTTAATTTAAAATATTTAAATACTGAACATTAATTACCACATTGTTTAAATTTGCGAATGAAGTAAAGTAACAGCTAAGGGCTTCGAGGGAAATATAAACTTCTTAGGATTCTGTTAAAAATATTTAAATACGAAATAGCCTGATTAAATTCATTATTAAGTCCGTAATTAAATCGGGAATATTAAAAATATGTCTAGATAGATTTCCTCCAGTAAAACTCGCAACACATTACCCCTTTTGGTATCAGTCGGTCTTTAATACTTTTTGAGGATGATACCCACCATCCTTTATTAATTGAATTAAAATAAAATAATATGGAAATTATTCTGTATTTAAATCTCCGGAAGTAGATTACCCTTTAATTAAATTTATTTTTAATTTTGTTATTTTAAATTGTCTCATATTGAGGACACACGTTTTGACGGATTAGTAGCACATATATTTAGAATTGTTCTGGTAGATTCAGTTAAATTTTAGGATTTTGTTACATATCTTGCTTTTTTTCTCTTTTTAATTGATCCAAAACATTGATTTTTTCCAGCAATTATAAAACATTTCGCTTATGAATCACATTCTTTTATTTTGGAGCCATTTTTAAAACATTTTTCTAAAATAAATAATTTTTAATACATTTCTTTCACGTAAAATAAAATCTCTCGTAAAATAAAATCGCGTATTTTAAAAAAATGGTCACTATTATTGAATCGTGTTATAAAGAAATCGCGTAAATGAAGTATCGCTATAAACGAGGGTTATCTGTGTAAAAGAAATGAAATCATATTCGTAAACATATGTATGTATCAGTGTTGCCGTTTATTTACATTTGTTACATTTTTCGTAACTTTTTAATACTCCACGTAGCATGTATAATTTTATAGCTTTTGATTTCATTTTCGTAACTTTTTATTTCTTAAATAAAATTAAGTACAATGTGTAAAAATTATATCATGGAAATATATAAAAAATAACAAGTTTTTAGCTGTCTACTCAACATTTACATTCTAGAACATTGTTATTTAAGTGACACACGAAATAGTACCACAGAAATACATGTCTTTAAATAAATGCATAATTTTAGGAAACTTCTTCAGGAAACTAAAACCAACACTTTGAAATTTGGTTGCGCAAAAAAAAATTTTTTTTTTCTGAACTTTAGTTTAGAAGATAAACTTAATTAAAGTTAAAAAAATGTGATTCCTTATTTTAATTTAACTTTAACGATAATAGTTTTAAATCACATAACTAATTAACCCTTAAGAGGCCTGAAATATTTTTAAGATCTGATTTGTTAAATTAATTTCCTAATTTGAAATATATTATTCACGAGGAAATTTTAGCAGCATGCACTCCTCGATAAATCCTTAAATCCTAAATCCTAAATCCTTATTTAAATGACGACGATTATTATAAAAATGTTTTTGATCCGAAAACATTTGAGCAATATAAAAATGCAATATGTATTTTCAAATGTTTCTGTTGAAACAATATTTAGGTAACTAAACTTATAAAATCAGATCAATTGATGATGACTAAAAAATAATATCTTCCCAAAAATATGGACCTTTTAAAGCATATTTTTGTATTGTTTTATTCTTCGAAAAATGAGAGTGTAAATAAATATGTATTGACCGTTTATTTTTTAAAAACGTAACTTTAACCTGTAACTTTACGCAAGCTATTCCTGGGAACACTGGTATGCATGTATGTATAAATACGAATATGTTTTCACTTGAATTTATGAGACCACAAGTATTTTCTAGACAAACATTTTGCTGGGAAATTGTTATTGAAAAATATACATATTTATTATTTTTATTTAAAAGCCTTAAAAATCCTTTTATTTATTTTAAAACAAATTCTTAATATTAAAATCTATTTTGCGTTTCCTATATTCATTTGCTTTTAGTGCAACTCGTGGATTTTCGGTTGACACATCACCAATAAATGAAAAACCACCTGAATTAGGTACACAACATCATAATAAAACCGAACCTACACCTCCACCCTCTGTGCCTGAAATTGATGAATATCAAACAGCCTCAAGTACGGTTAGTGACATTGCTGGAAATTTTAGTGGTGGTGTTGGTGGCACAAGTTCTTCGGGTGTTGTTGGTAGTAATGTTATTGCTAATAGAAATTCACTTTCACACCAAGAATCCATCGATTATGATGCCTTATACGAAGAGGAAGAAGATACTAGTATTAGCATGGAAGCCCATGGTTCAATGTTATCACATTTGTTATCACAAGTTAAAATTGGTATGGACCTAACGAAAGTTGTACTGCCAACATTTATATTAGAAAGACGTTCCCTATTGGAAATGTATGCTGACTATTTTGCCCATCCAGATTTATTTTTAAAGTAAGTTTTAATGTTTATAAATCTGTGCAATTTAAATTTTAATTTTATGACATTCTTCATATCTTTTAAAGAATTGCCGATTTAGATAGTCCACGAGACCGTATCGTACAGGTCTGTCGTTGGTATTTAAGTGCTTATCATGCTGGACGTAAAAGCGCTGTTGCCAAGAAACCCTACAATCCTATATTAGGTGAAGTTTTTCAATGTTATTGGAATATTCCTGGTAAGTAAATTTATATATTCTTTAAGCCATTTTCAAATCTACCTCAAAAATTCGCACTTTTTGCTCTAGCTCCTCCAGTTTTCTCTTAAAATGCAATTTTGGTTTTCTATAATAGATTTTTTTTATCCAAAAAATGGATTTTTATATAGAATTATAAGTGATCACAGGTTTTCATACTTTTTGCTCTAGTTTGCTTTTAATAATCCTTTTTTCTCCAGCGTCTCTAGTTTCCTTTTAGTTTTCCATACAAAAATCGATTTTACATTAAAAAAATCGATTTTTGTGGAAAAATATATGTGAACATAGATTATTATCCGTTTTGATCTAGCGCCTCTAGTTTCCTTTTCAATTTCAATTTTAGTTTTCAATGAAAAAATAATATTTTTGTTGGGAAATACAAATGATCATAGAATATTGTTCTTTTTACTCTAGTACCTCTAAAATATTGTTCTTTTTACTATAGTTTCCTTTTAAAATGCGATTTTGGTTTTCCATACAAAAAATCGATTTTTGTGGGAAGATATATAAGTGATTACATATTATTTTCTCTTTTTCTCTGATTCTTCTAGTTTCTCCTTAAAATGCAATTTTTGTTTTTAATACAAAAAATCGAGCGTCTTTTTAAATTTTCATTAAAAAAAAATCGCCTTTTAATACATAGATTATTGCCCATTTTGCTCTAGGACCCACAGTTTCCTTTCAAAATGTGGGGAAATATAAAGATATAAGATCATAGATTATTGCATTTTTTCTGTGGCGCTTCTAGTTTCCTCTTAAAATGCATTTTTTTTTTTTTTTTTTTTAATACAAAAAATTCTCTTAGATGCCTTTTTAGATTTTGATTAAAAAAATTGGCTTTTATTAAAAAAACCAAAAATGGTTATATTTTTAATATTGTTAATCATTTTTTTTTCTGTCTTTTAGGTGAAACTCCCGATGAAAATAATGTTCAAGATGGTCCTATACCTTGGTGCCGAAGAGATCAACTAACATTTTTAGCCGAGCAAGTTTCACATCATCCACCAAGTATGGTTATATGATTTAATTTAGATTGTTTTTATTTTTAATAAAAATATAAATATTATACCTTCAGTTTCTGCGTTTTATGCCGAACATTTTAATAAGAAAATCACTTTCTCTGCTCATGTATGGACTAAGTCTAAATTCCTAGGCTTATCAGTGGGTGTACACAATATTGGAGAAGGAGTAGTAACCCTAGTCGATCGTAGCGAAGAATATATAGTAACATTTCCCAATGGTTATGGACGGTAATAGTATTCAATAAAGATTTATTAAAATTGCATGTTTGTATTCAAATTGTTTCTTATTTTATTTTAGTTCTATTTTGACCGTACCTTGGATTGAATTGGGTGGTTCAGTGGAAATTAAATGTCCCCAAACTGGTTATTATGCTCATGTTGAATTTTTAACTAAACCATTTTATGGTGGCAAACGCAACAAAATCACTTGTGATGTAGGTTTATTGCTTATGTTTTTTTATTATTATTATTATTTTTTTTTTTTTTTAAGAGCATAAAATTTATTGTGTATACCTTTGCTGTTATATATTTGTTTTTATTATTTCTTATCTTTATAATTTCATTTAGATTTATTCCCCCAATGAAAAGAAACCATTTGTTTCAATTGCTGGCGAATGGAGTGGTTTAATGGAAGCCAAATGGCATGATACACATGTAATGTATTTCTTTATCCTTTATTTAGTATTTAGTTTATTTTTAGTAAAATTGTTTGCATATGATTTTGGGTTTTGTATTTGAAGTCAACTTTTTTGTGTAGATTTACTAAAAAGTTTAATCCTACTCTTTGCCTAATATTTTGCAAAATAGTTGAATTCAAACACAATGTTTTATGCTGGTTTTGCACTTTAAAATGCTGGATTTCAAACCAACTTTAAAATAAGAAAATCTAAACAAAAAATGCTTTTAATTTTAAAAAATTTAACTAAAAAATTGGGTTTGAAATAAAGTATCTATAATTTTTTATTTTATTACATTAAACTTTAAACCTCCCTTAAGTATTTCTTAATTATGAATTTAAACTAATCATTTTATCTTTTCTTTACTAAAACATTTTTTCTAATTTCCTTTTCCTAATACACTACCTTTGTTTCCCTCATACTCTCTTCGGCAACAAGTATTTTAGCTTAAGTTCGAAAAAATTAATATATATATATAATATATATATATATATATATATATATATATATATATATATATATATATATATATATATATATATATATATTTATAATTAACTCCCACCACCCTCTCCTCCTACACCGCAACTGTCGATTACTTGTACTTCTCTCTTAAATATTATGGTCTAAATTTCTATGTTTATCTAGAAAATTAAATTTGTATGTTTAAACTACTGTTTGTGTGTGAGAGTGCTTGTATTCTTATGTTAACTCTTCTATACTATTTAAAATTAAATTCGTATGCATATTGGTTGTGTTGTGTGAGTGTTAGAAAATAAAAATAATTCCAGAATTAAATAGTAATTGCAAAATTTTGTTTTTGTTCTAAAAAAAATCATTTTAAATTCAATGGCAAATTGTTTGTTTTGTCTTTTTTGCAAAATTTTTAATTTTCTAGAAAACTGAAGTATTTGTCGATGTAAATCGTATACCAATATTTAAGAAACAAGTTCGACCAATCGTTGAACAGGAAGAATACGAATCAAGGCGTGTTTGGAAGGAAGTAACCGCTGGACTCAAGTAATGATTTTTTATTATTTTAATTATATTATTATTCTTTTATTTAAATTTAATTTATAAAAATATATATATTTTTAAGATATTTTTTAAATGTGGGCAAAAACACTTTTTTTAAATTCTTAAAGTACATATAGCAATTTTAAAGATTAAATATATAATGAAATTTGACACTTGTGACTATGGTTGGTCCTTTATTAAACCCCCATACAAACTTTTTTCGAAATACAAAATTTTGTGCAAGATTTGTATGAGTGAACTGCAGTCTAGATATAGAGGAACAACATTATTTCATATCTTATTGAGGTATGCTATTCAGTCAAAAGTTTTACGATTGTAAACTTTGAAACCAAAATTTTAGCGTTTTTAATATTTTTATCATTTTGTATAATTTGTGACATATCTCAACAATGACCTCTCAGAACTAACAGAGTTGCAGTTAGTTTAAGTTTGCAAGTTTATTTATATAATGCATTTTAGTTATCTCAAAAATTATAACGTTAAATCTTCTTTAAAATAAATTATTTAGTGATCTAAAAAGTTATTGATTATTCTTGTATAGTTTAATCCAAAAATAGATTTAAAAATTCCGCGTATATCGTGTAAAACTTAAAAATGATGCTGAGCGTTTGTAAAAATTGCAACAGGAGTTTTTTTTTAGTTAGCAGGTTAGCTCTCCAAATCAAATTTAGAAAAGATAAAATAAGATAAAATAACATGTATAACATGTCGTATTTAAAAATATGTTCAGTAAACAATAGAGTAATTAACGTTATCAATTTTAGTCTTGCGAAAAAACGAAAATGCATATTACACTGGTCGTCAAAATAATGTTTACACCTTCAAAAAAAATAGGCGGATTATAAAGAATTTGAAGTGATAAACAAAAATCTGCATTAAGTTTTTTTTTATAACGTACTGACTTTTTAAGAGCTATCTAATGTTTCCCCCACTAATAAGGATATTTTACGCGAGTATAATTCACCATAGCATTAGAGTAATTTTAGCCTTATGATTTTCATATATTTTTCTTCCGCATTTCGTTTTAATTTAAATTATTTTTTTAGTTTTTTTTTTTTTCTTAAAAAAAAATATATTCTTCGTAAATAGTTGCAAAATTCGATACTTTTTCTTGCTATAAACTGACGTTTGTGCAAAATTTCGAACAGAAATTATGCTCTAGGTTATAGGTAGTGCGTAGTGCGAAATAGTTTCCTATGTGGTTGTTGTTATATTTAAAAACAAAAAACTTCACACTATTGCTCTTTCGCAAGACTAAAACTGGTGACGTGAATTAATTCAATAAGTTTAGGCATGATTTAAACGCATGTAACTTTTAAAACATTAAATATATATTTCTTCGGTATTAAATAAAGAATCTTGAGTTTACACTTGATATTATTTTATTATAAAGTAATTCACGTCACGTTTTAATCTTGCGAAAGTACAAAAATACGAAGTTTTTTCTTCTTTTAATATAACAACCACATAGAAAATTATTTCGCACTTTCTCACAAAAAAAATTATGCAACTAAAGAAGAAAATATTTTTTCTATTTCTATATTTGGGCAAAGAAAATTGCAAAAAATTTTTTGAGGCTGTTCTAGAAAATTTATAACTCCGACATTCCTAAACGGATTTCGCTGATTTTCGAGGCTATATGCCACATAAGTATTAAAAGAGAAATGTATTTATTAGACTATGGGTTTAAAAAATCCATTTCAGCATACAGCATACCTTTCATTTTATGTGAAGAGTATAATAAAAAAAAAAAAAAAAATTAAAAATGTTGAATAAATAAATCATTACTTATTTGGAGTATATACAAACATAAATTTAACATATTTAAAAGGCTACGTTCTTCTGAAATTTTGAAAATTGATTTGTGAAGAAGTTCACGTTATGTTGTTTTTCGAGAGAAAAATAACATACACGCTGCTACAAAAGTGTAATTTTGTAGCAGTGTGTAATTTAACATTATTTTTAAAGCGAGTTATAGATCTTACAAGAGTATATGAGGATAAAAAAAATGTTTTAATTTTGATCGAAAAAAAAAATCATAATTCATTTACTATTTCAGTAATCGGCTATTTTTCTTCGAGCTTTCAAAGGGAAAATAGTGTTTTTATTAATTTAATAAAACAAGAATTAATACCAAAAAATTAAATACTGAATCCATAGATATGAACTCTGTTGTCAAAAAAAAATCTTATGCTAACAAAAACAATTCTAGTACGTGTGCTTTTAGAGTAATTTATTTAGTTTCATATTATAAAGAATTTAAAGTGCTAAACAAGATTTAGCTTTCATTTTTTTTTTCGCGTTGATTTTTTATGGCAATGTTTTCCCCATTAATAAGGTGTTTACACGAGTATAATTCACCGTAATATTAGAGTAATTTTAGTCTTGCGAAAGTGCGAAAATGTGTACTTTTGCTAGAGTTGACGTGAGCACTAATTGTAGTAACAAGAACTTGTAACAATTAAAGAACAAATTAAAATACTCCTAAATTTGATAAATTGCAGCTTTATTTCCATTTCAATAGTTTTTTCATTATTTTAATATTTTTTCTACCGCATTCTTTTTAATTTAAAACGATTTGTATAATTTTTTTTACTTATTTTTTTCATAGTAGTTGCATATATATATATATATATATATATATATACATATATATATATATATATATATATATATATATATATATATATATATATATATATATATATATATATATAATAAAATATAATAAAAAGAAATTTCTTCTAGGAAGATGCCTTCCAAATGTTTGTATGGAAGATGGCATATCATGTTTTGTGGTATTGTGTCTTAGAACCCCAATGTTAAAAAATTTTTTTAAATTTTAATTCAAGTTTAAAATATCTAATACTATGATATCTTTTTCGGAAAAAGATGTTGGTAGAAAACTGAAAACGAATTTACAATTTCGCATAACTCTTCTTTATTCAGCTCTTCAACACAAATGGTGTGAGCGATCTTCCTAAGTCATATGCCCAAGGAGTTTTCGGGGACTCTTTATGTTACAAATTTCCGATGTCATGGTTAACAACAGTTTACAAATATTAAGTATATAGATTAAAGCAAAAATGTCGATAAGAGATAATTCCAAACTTCCACTTTTTTTATTTCAAAATTTCGATTTTGAAGTAGTAACCTACCAAGACACAGTTGTTTTTTTTTTTTTTTTTTTTCTTAGTATAATACCAAATTTTAAAAATTATTTTATGATGTTCTCAAGAAGGCCTAAAACGTACTCTATGTCATTTGGAGTTTTGACTGGGTGTTATTAATTAATTTTAAGGAAGATATATTTAAAATAAAACTGCAAGCAACCTCAATTTCAACAAAAAATAAATAAATAATGTGTCAAGAAAAATGTTCGATTAAAAATTTTATTTTAAATTTAAAAAAGTTTTTTTTTTAAAAAGTTTTTTTGTCCATATATTCAAGTGAAGTTATTTATAAAGTTTTAATTAATTTTTTTTTTTCTAAATAAAATTCAAAATTAAATGATGAGATTTGAAATTTTGCCGAGTTGATTTGTTGTCAGATTTCAAACGAATTAAGGGTGCTTGGACCTCCAAATCTGGTCACCTCGGGGATATAATTTTCTAAAAAGGGCATTTATGATTTGATTGAATCTCTATAAGAAATACATTTCAATTTTAACTTAATATTAAGTTATTAAGGTCGATTTTTTAAAGTTCTTTTTACAACTATTTAGATTTTGAAATGTTTCAAATAAGTATATCCACTGAGATCGCTACAAAATTCAAAATAATATCACAGAAAAATAATAAAATATAAGATCACGTTAAAAAGTTATATTCGTCTGAAACAGAAGCTTAAAAAAAGGTCGGGTCTGTACAAATTTTTAAAAATCATCTTAAAAGCTATATTATATCTTAAAGAAACAATTAAAAATCCTTTTTACTTACACCATCTTAGATGGTAGGATACTATGCGTAAGTAGTGCAATTCAATTAATAAGTTCTTAATAAATAGAAATTACTCATACTCAGTTTTATTAAAACCTAAAAATAAATTTTTAGAATTTGCTATTACAATTTTGCAATTAAAGCATTATTATTAATTTTGATTTTTTTTCAATTTTGAAAAAAGTTTTTTTTTATTTAAAAACTTATTATAGAATAAATAGCTTCACTTAAAACAGATCTTGTAAATCCTTAAGTATTTAAAATATAGCCTTTATGAAAAATATATTAAAACGTACAACTTGATATTTCAAGTTTGTTATTTTAATATTCTAATTACAATTTCATTAAAAACCTTTTACTAATTGCTTTTGTTTCACCCTTTCCCCAAACCCATATAAAGATTCAATGACATTGAAAAGGCTACAAATGCTAAATGCAAAGTCGAGCAAATACAAAGAGAAGAAGCCAAAGCCAGAAAAGAAACAGAAATATCCTGGGAACATAAGGTAAGTAATTAATAATTATTTCTATAATTTTGTTTAATAATTAATTTTAAACAATTCTTATTGTTAATATTTTTAGTATTTCAAACCAGTGGGTGAAAATTGGATTTATACTAAACCTTTAAGTCAACGTATTTATTTGCAGGAAAAAGAAAGCAAAAGATAATAGAGCTAAATATTAGAATTAACAAAAATAATGAAAACAAAATATTCCCTCTAATAAGCAACATTAACACGCCCCTTATTAATAAAAGAAAATTTTCTATCTCATATCACTAAATAGAAAATTATAATAAATGAATGCCGCCAAATTGATAATAAATAAAACTGAACTATAATAATAAAAAAGACATTAAACATTTAAATTCATGATTGTTATTTAAAATATTACATTAAATTTAACAAGAACGCAAGTGAAAAAAGAGGAAAAATAAATCCCTTCTATTTTTATTAAGGGAAAATTTAGCGATATTTTATGTTGTTAAAAAACAATCAACACAATATTTATATAGAATTTAACAAAATGAGAAAAAAACACTAAAATGTAAAATGTTTACACACAAACTAAACTATAAATTTTGAATAAATAAAACATTATTTTATGTAATTATAAATAAAATTATTAACAAAAAATCAATAAAACTGAACGAAATAATTTCTATTTATATAAAATACACTAAAATTGACAAACTTAAAATCTGACACAAGTAAAAAAAACACACACACGTAAACTTTTACTACATACTATGTATTAACCTGTTAAATATATACAAAATGAAAAAATATTATATAAAAGATGAACAAAATATAAAAGTATATATAAACGAAAATATTCAAATAATTATTGGAAATAGTACTAAAAGGCAACATTATGTTAAAGGAATAAACTAAAACTATTTTTTCATTTAACAAAAAAAAAAAAAAAAAATAATACAACACACAAAATTATTGTAATAAATACTTTGTAGTATAGAACATACCAATAAGAAAATTTATTAGAAAACAAACATACTTTTTATAGCGAAAATTATAACAGAAACAGAATCCCCTCCCCCTGTATTAAGCAAGGACTTTTAAGATCACAGAAATAGAATAATTTGAAATATATTCAAATATTATCCTTATTGTCAGGGAAACCGTAAACATAAACCGAAGCATATTCAAATATTATCCTTATTGGCAGAGAAACAGTAAATATGTAAGCAATCGCATTTTTTTTTCTTTTTTTTTTTTTTTTTGATACTTTAAATGTAGCCCCGATAACATATTAATTTTTTTTATATTTTTTAATATTTCACCCTTCATGGCTTATATTAGCATGTAATGTTTTTAAAGCATATTTATATGCATAATTTATTATTCGTATAGCATATTTCTCTTTTATAGCATATTTTAACAATTTTACATTTTTTACAATTTTGTATACCTCATGAAATGCTTTTAAAAAATGGATCTGCACCTTCCTTTCATTTGTCGTTTATGAGATTGTATGAAGAAATAAGACTTCAAAAAATATTTAAAACTCTTTAAAAATCGTTGATTAACTTAATTTGTAGCAACAAATGCCGAAGGTTTACAAAGAATTAGAAGATCTTCGAGGACATTATTTTTATTTAAAAATTATTATTATTATTATTTTTTGTTTCTTGCATATTTTTCCATTTTAAGAGCATATTTTAAATTTTTTACGGTATATTTAATGTGCATAAAATATTTTTGTAATGCATATTTCTGGTTTCTCTGCTTTTAGGTTTATTCATACTAGAATTTTACATCTATCAAAGGTTTATAAAACAAATTTTACTTTATGAAGCTTTGATAAATTTAAGATCGTATTTTAAATATGCTGGAAATTCTGTTTTCATAATTTCATTACCCACCCGACCAGAGTATTCGAAAGTGCTTTCGATTTTGACTTTTATACGAAGTTTTCTCGTACAAAACTTTCGAAAACAACATCAGAAAACAATCGGAAAAAAGGTTTACTTGGCGTTTAGTTTGTGGTAACAAAATCTTGTTCCCGAAGGTTCGAAGATGATATCACTAGTGTATGTTTTGAGACATAGACATTGTATCACAAAAAGTAACACTGCAATTCGATATGGATAAGATAATCTGGTCGAAAAATATTCGTAAGTTGTATCGTAAAATATTCGAAGAAGACAATTTAGCAATACCGAAAAATATTTGTTCTTTATTTGAGTTCAACTTTGATAAAGATAGGTGAATGATGTAATGCAAATCTTTTAAATAAGTTCCGTTTTATTTTGTACCTAAATTTTCATTACCGGAGAAAAAATTCTTATACAGATTACATGGCTGAAACTGACATTAATTTTTAATAAGTTTTATTGTAATACTATTTTAAACAAACGAGTTACAGATCTGAACTCACAATACTTGAAACTAGTAAAGTGCAAAATTTTAGCACTATAGGTTTCATTTTATAATCATAACTGTTACTCAAAGTTCAAAAACTTAGAAAATGGGCAAAAAATTAAATAAAAATTATATAAAGTAATCGGACTTTGTGGTTAAATTCTACACCTTTTTGTTGTTGTGCTGACTTTTAACAGTTTTCAGTTACATAATCATTTTTTTTTTTTTTTTTTTTTTTTTTGAAGGCCCAAAATTAAAAAATTTTGATAATGGCCCATATATGATTCACGATTACGATCGTTTCATCATGCTTATTCGATCGGTTTCTGAGCTATTAATAAAAATGTTTTAGTATTTAGCAATTTTTTATACAAAATATTTTCGGTTTTTTTTTTAAGTTTTTATCCATACTATATATTGTTATTGATATTAATATTATAAAATCAAATGTGTGTTTATTTATTTGTTTGATTGTGACGCAACCACGCCTAAACCGTTGAACCGATTTCAATGAAATTTTAAATATAAATGAATTTTAATGTCGAAGGAACTATAGGATAAAAACTAATTGAAAATGACGAAAATATTGCGCTTTTTTGTACTGTATTTTAATTTTTCTATAAAACTGAAAGTTTTAATAGAAGTATTATGGAAAACATCGATTTAAATTAATCCAACTTTTCAGTAGACATTTTAAGTCAAAAGCGTTACTCTAAGTTTCCAAATGTTTAAAGTAATTTTAGCTTTTGTAATATAATAAACATTAAACATAAATTTCAGTGAGATATCATCGAAAAATCTGTAAATGAATTTAGCTCATATTAAAGAATATTGTCGAAAATATTCTGAAGATTGTTGGTGCAAAATTATGTATATTTTTTTATGAAGGTTTAAAAGTTACAGCTTTATGACCAGCAAATGACAAGAATTTCCCACTGTATGAATAGTACTAAATTCGTTTTTTTGTAAATACATACTTATAAATATAATTCTTACTAAAAATTCATAATACAGAACCATTTTCCTAATAAAAGCAATTTTCCAAAGTATTATTTTCAAAAATCAAATACCTATTTTTAACTTTTTTTAAAATTTGAAAACTGTCTATAGAATAATTTAGAAACAAAATTATTAAACTAAACTAAAATTTATTTTAACTAAATTATCTAACATTAGCAAACAATTATTAAAATTATATAAATACTTTATATTAAATAATGAGAATTATGATTTTTTAAAACCAAAGCAATTAAAATAATAAAAACTTTAAGATTTTCTTTTATTGAACACAATAAAAAAATATTTTTGCAAAGAAATAACCTAATTATGTACACCGTGCTATTTATGAAACATATTTTGCCACCTTTAAATTCTGCTAAGAATAATAATAAAAAAATATAAATAATAAAATCTTGTTAATAATTTTAATATTAAGTTGAATCATAAAACTAATAATGAAAAATATAAAGAAAAGAAATACAACTGAAACTATATAAAATAAATTTAAGTGTTGTTTTTTCATTAAAAATTTTAAGAAGATCATCCCAGGTATGTGCAATTATTAAAATCTATTTATTAAAATTATTACAGTATTAAAATCTATTTATTTATTTGATTTAATAAAGTTGAAAATATCCATTAAAATGTGGACACCCTATAGTGGAAAGGAAATTTTAAATTGACAAAATATATTTGTATATTGTTACGTTTTTACCTTTTAAAAACGGTTGTTTATTTCCTTTAAATAAACTTGTACTTTGATTGCAAATAACAGCAGTTCAGTAGTTTAAAAATTGTAACGACTCTTTATTTTATTTAAAAATGTACAACAATACAGTTTAAATATTCACTTTGTGTTTTAATACACACACACACTTAAATTACACGCTTTATACAGCACACTTTAATAATGTACAAGATTATACAGCCAAGGCAGTTAATATATCTTTACTTAACGACACTTCCAATTAGACTCACTTAATGGTGTTCTGACGGCCAATTTATATACACTGTATTACCTACTAGATGTTTCTTGAAAGCTCTATTTCTTTCTACAATGTTCTTAACGGACAAACTAGAGCTTTTGATGTTAATGTTAGCAGCTTAAACATTTAGTGTTGCCATACTTAAAAACAATGGTGAAAGCTTTTTATTCAATGTTGTACGTTTAGAACTATGTTAATAATTTTTATAGGTATGTTAACTGCTGTTAACATAAACGGAAATGTCTGGAAGCATAGAGAAAGATTTAAACCGGCCGTTAAAACCGTTATATTTGAATTCAAGTACAATTTCGTAACAATATATTGGTAATTTATATATTGGCAATTTACTTTAGCGAATTTTTATTTCATTTAATTAGTTATTTTTATGTCTCTCATTTCGATTTAAAGAAAATGCATTTTTTACAAAATTTTGAACGTTTTTTCTCGTATCTTAATATATAATATTCTCCCAGATTTTGTAAAAGAAATATCATCATAATTTTATTCTCTCAATAAATGACATTGACTCAAACTGAATATAATTGCAGCGGAACATAAAATTATAATTGTTGTGCGGTGTGGTTTAATGCAATATTAAATTTTATTATAAATTTTGCAACTTTCTTACTCTCTATGTCAGCTTACATCATAGAAATTTTGCGTTAAATAGTTCATTAATCAGATCATTAAATTACTTTAATTCTTTAAATAATAATCATATTTTAGAATTTTTTGAGAATATATGTCTATCTGTCCGTCTGTATGAAGAAATGTATTTTTTTAATGCCCATAGTTCAATAAATACATTTCCTTTTCAACACATATGTAGTAGCATATAGTCCCGAAAATCTTGGTATTGAAATTAAATCTGAAATCCGTTTAGGAATGGCGGAGTTATAAACGATTTTATAGAACAGCCTCAAAAAAATTTTCCGATTTCTTTGCCCAAATTTAATAATATTTTCTATTTCACATACAATAATACATAAATGTGTTTCTATTGGAAATTTGTGATATTGAATAGTCTAGAAAAAGTGTGCTAGACTACAAACCGTTAAGCCCGAGCCGTTAAGCCTATAAATTTCTGCTTTCCAAAAAAATATATAAAAATTGTTATTATTAAAAACAAATAATTTTGGCAAGAATTTCTAGGAACGCTTTGATGTGTTTTTTATAAACAAGTATTATTTGGATTTGAGTTGCGTTTTAAGTTTTTTGTAGCAATAAAGATAGTAAATTTTAACATATGGATGATATACCGCTTAGGTTTGTAATAGAAAAACTTTAGGTCCTGAGTTCGATCCTTGGCGAAGACTTCGAAAAATTGTTTTATCAGGTACGTGATAGAAAACGATTTCGAAAACGAATCGATTTGAAATCGAAAAAAATATGATGTATTTATTTTATCGTTTTCGTTATTAATGAAAATTAGATTTGAATCACTTTCTATTCGATTTTATTACATAATTGTTTAAATTTCTCTCAAATTATTTGTTTATTTTTCACATGGGTTGTATATTCTAAAAGAAAAGCATTGTTGGAAAAATGATTCTTGAAATCGATCGAAATTAATCACAACCTTTCAAACCGATTCGATTGGAAAACGATCGGTTTGCATCACATACCTGTATAATTTTTCTTCAAATCAAACAAAATTTAAAATTTTGAAATATCAGATTAAGGAACTGTCACATATATAATTGTTTTTAACAAAATTTCTATTAGTATAGATAGCCTAGTGAAAGTGTTGTAGATTACAAATTTTTAAGCCATGGTTTATATCCTCGTAGAATATATTTGAATGTTGAATTTAATATTTTTTGTGAAAAAATAAGCTTGATAAGTAAATCTGAGTATGTGAGATGTTTTTTTTTTCTTAAAATGCTATCACTTAACTGTAATTGTGTTTTAGGTTTTTAAATGTAGACAATAAGATGGCATATCATTTTTGATTGAATTGTGTCTTAGAGCCCCAAAGTTAAAAATGCTGAAAATTTTAAAATAGCTAATTCAAGTTAAAAATATATTAAAAAAAAAAAAAAAAAATTTGGTAGAAAACTGAAAAGGAATTTAAAATTTTGCATATCTTTTATATATATTTATGAAATATCGATATTGTGAAGGGGATAAAAATTTGGCCCAGCCGAATATAATACTTCCGCTTTTTTATTTTGTTTTTGTTTAGAAAAGAAGCAAATTTTCATTGAAATTTTTAAAAATATATATTTTTTTCCCTTCAAAAAAGCAAAATATCCCCAAAATGTTTTTTTTTTATTTTCATATTGCACATTTGGGTTATAACTTTTTTAGTAAAAATTCGATTTTTCACTAAAAAAAATATGATTTTTCCGATTTTTCACCAAAAATTTAATATTTTACTTAAAATCCAATTTTTCACAAAAAAGTCTATTTTTCAGTAAAATTTTAATATATCAATAAGATATTCGATTTTTCACTAAAAGTGAAAATTTTGACTTTGTTCTAACAGCTTCATCCTCTTCTCAAATTGTTTAGAATTGGAAATTTTAATTTTAAATTAAAATGCAATAAAATATTTAAATTTTAATTATAAATGATACTTACAAATACATATTTTGTTTAAGTCCATTTTATTTATTTTTTTTTTTCGTGCGTAAAAACCTTAACGACATTTTTTTATAGATTTAGCAATGGAAAACGACACCGAAAATTGTAAAAGAATTTTCAACATAGCAGTATTTTTGTCGTTTTCCGTAACCATAATACCTTTAAATGAAAACGTTGGCTTTTCGACTCAGAGTCGTCACGAGATCGACATTCATAATAAGGCTGATTTTTTTTATATCATAATTTCTGTGAAATCGCGATGTTAATGTAAAAATATATATATATATATATATGTATATATATATATACATAACGCATTTTTGCACATATTTTGTATATATATACTCTTTTTTAATTTTATACATTATTCTAGAATAGTTACATTTCTCAATATTTTATGATGTAAATTAAAATGACAAATCATTTCCTACCAATTTTACACAAAATATGTGCAAAAATGCGTTGAATTAGTTTCTAGTATATAATATAAAAATATATAAGGGTATTTTAGAAACCACTTGCGGTGCCTGAAGTTTTTTTGTCCAAATCAACTAAAAAGTTCGTTTTGTATTATCAGACAATATTGGCTATAATGTAGTGCTATGGTAATTTGAGGTCCAAAAAAAGTTATGACTTTAAAGCTCATATTACGCAAAAATATAAAATTTTTATTTTCTCCCAAGTTCGTCTACAAACTTTTTGAATCCCTATATAAAAGTAGAAAATGGTGGTTTTTAGACCGATTTTTAAAAAGTATTAAAAATGTTTCTACAACATTAACTTTAACAAAAAATACTTAAATATCTAAGTATCTATGTTTAACGACTCCATTGTAAAAATAAAATGTAAAAACATAAACTTGAGAGTTCGATTGTGAAATTTTAACACTGATAAAAAATTACAGAAAAATCTTTGACTTTGAGGGCGTATTATACGGAGAGTGAAAAAATTAAGGAAATATTTTAACTGATAAAGGGGATTTTACACTACGTTATTTTGTATTAATACCAAATAACATTTTCAAATTAATTATAGTGCACAGTGGGGCAGAATCGAAATTTTTTGGAAATAAATCTGTAACTTCTGATCGGCTGGTTGGATTTTCATAAAATTTGGTATTGGCGTAGCGGAGGAGTGTACAATGTTAAGTTTGGAAGGGGGCACAACAAACCCCTCAGGGGCGGAGCTAAGGGGGCTCAAAGTTAGGTACCTCTGACATAAAAAATTTTTAATCGCTTACCAAATTTTTGTTTCTAGTCCGATTTCAAATACATGCTTACATGTCCTATTTATCTCTTATAGTTTTCAAGTTATTTGCGTTTGAATTTTAAAACACCATAATTTTGTATGTTCTTGGTCCAGTTTTTTCAAATATATCCTAGTATTTCCGACCGATTTTATTAGTTTTTTTCCTATCTAGTTAAGGAACAAAATTATCTATTGAATAAAAAAATTTAAGTCGATATCTTTACCGAGTCCAAAAATAAACGATTTTGAATTTGAAAATTCAAAAAAAGACGACTTTTTGTGTTTTTTTTTGCCGAAAAAGTATCTACACTCTTTTTTATCTAAAATAACATTTTCTTTAGCAACATATAATAATTTTACACTTTTTTGAAAGGCAACTTCACAGAGATGACTTTAAGATAAAAACAAGCCCAATAACTCAATTGGTCATGGTACACACCCTCTCGAATTCAACCCATTTTATATGAAAGTTTTGACTTTAAACCAATTTTTCCTAAATCCCAAAACACGAATCGACAAGCGGAATATATTTTAAGAATCCTCAATATATTGTTAAAAGTTTTAAATCAAAATCTACGGGCCTTCCGAAAAATGTGGATTCTATAGCCATAAATGTAAAAAAATCCCATTTTTCGGAATTTTGATTAGATTTTTTGGGAATTCAGGAAAACCCTACCTCTGATTGAAATTTGGTTAACGCGCTTTTATTTACATTAATAAGGTCCACATTTGTTGCAAATTTCATTAAGATATCTTTATAAACAAATATGTTATTACAATTAAAAAATTTGTATTTTCTCCAAAAACCCCAAATTGGGCCTTTTGTTTGGTTTATTTCTAAATAGCGAAAGAAATTTTAAAAATATGTATTCCCAATTAAGCTTATCCTTTAGGATATATAATTTCCGATCTTTTGCAAAAAGATTCAAGTCAATATCATGCCTCATTTCAGAAATATGCGCGTTTAAACTTTTGTATTTCCAATTTATTGTATATATGACTATATTTTTACAAACTTGCAACTTTTGCCTTTAGCTTTGCGTGAATAATTACTTAGAAAATTATGAATATTTCTGTATACTTTTAATAATATCTATACACAAAATGTTTTTATAAAAATAATTTATAATTTTTTTTTATTTTTAATAGCGTTGCCACATTTCCCAAATTTAAGTAAATCTATCCTTTTCTAAGCATTCATATATTTCTATTAATGAATTTAAAATAACAAAACAAACAAAAAATGTCTATATTAACTTAATCAATATTATTATTCTTGGTATTTATCATCTTCCTTAATAAATATTTTATTTCTAATACGATTTTTTATTACTTATTTACATTAAATTTATGTAGACAATTTTTCTAATATTTTAAACTTATACTACTTATTTTCTATAAAATAATCTGTTGTATCTGTATACATATCTAAAAGATAATAAAGGTCCTTCAGTCTTCAGTATTTTAAGTTGATAAAGGCTAACAATAAATCCAACGTTTTCTCATTGATGATAGTACAGGGTCTGATGATAACAATAGGCTATTAAAAATATCCTCGTTTTGTGACGTTCTGGAGCATTTCCTGGAGCTGAATAATTGAAGATCTCTGTTTCTTGCTTCTTGAGCCTCTTCTCTAAGCTCTCGAAGTGGAAGAATATTTCGTTCAATTATAATTTCGCCATGGCACAATATGTTATGTGCTGTTGGTGTCATTTCTTTCCATGGATATAGAGAAACAAGTAGTTTTTAGATATTTCTGTTGCATATTCTCCAATTCGAGCATAGTTAATTTTGTGCTTACTAGTAATTGCCATTAATAGTATGTTAGTCCTTTCAAGTATCTCTTTATTAATACCAGTTATTTTTGATGTAGCTTCGAAATTTCCGAAAAACCTTCTTGCTGTGTTTCCATCATTTGTACTACCACCAGTCGGCAGAGGTTTGTCCATGTTTAATCCCGACTCTTCTCTGAATTCATCTCGGATTCCACTTTTCTAGGATATTCTAAGTGTTTTTAAATCCTCGTTGTTTCTGGTAGGTTTTGTTAAATTTTCTGGCACACTTCTATACTTTAAATCAATGCTATGTCCAGAAAATGCTCCATGAACCGTATTCTGGCGTGAAGTGGAGATATTCCGAAAAACAGAAATTCTTCATTAATACTCCTTGCTTTACCAATATCCGAAAATTGTGATTTCGTCTCTTCACATAGTGAGCATTTCCAAAAAGAAGATGTTTCCGTAATGGCATTACTAACCTTTTCATCAATCATTGTTAGACTAAGTTGAAAGGATATGTCGAATGTGTATTGGTTTATGGTTATTATGAATATGTTGTAAATCATTTATTTCATATTTGATATATTCCACTAAGTCCTTATGGGCCAGTATTTTCTTCTTAGATCTTGTACTTAAATTATCATATGTCTTGCAGGGTACTCCAGTTGATATTTTGCACGCCGATATAATCTCTCTATCTGAGATTTACTAATGACGTCGACTTTTGCATGATATGTAGTTTTTATGTTTTTTTAGATAAACTCCACAGAACACAACACCATTGTTCATGTTTCAATGTAATCACCATGGTAATATCATAACGAAGTTGATAAGGATTAGCTGCGCATTTATGTATATCTATTAGATATATCGCACAGGTATATATATTTACAGGTATTCTGTGAATTTTCATTAGATAAAATATCTGAAAGAGTCAATTTGGAAGGGTAGAGTACCTATACCGAATTCATTTATATTATATGTTGCTGTTAGGTATCACCGGAAAGGATACCTGTACATTGCCACTAGATCATAAATATATACATTTTTAACCATCACCAATAGATAAATACATTTGTTAAATTTAGGTAAACACCATAAATGTAAATTAATAAAATACTTATTGATTAAGTTAAAATAGACATTTTTTGTTTGTTTTGTTATTTTAAATTCATTAATAGAAATATATGAATGCTTAGAAAAGGATAGATTTACTTAAATTTGGGAAATGTGGCAACGCTATTAAAAATAAAAAAAAATTATAAATTATTTTTATAAAAACATTTTGTGTATAGATATTATTAAAAGTATACAGAAATATTCATAATTTTCTAAGTAATTATTCACGCAAAGCTAAAGGCAAAAGTTGCAAGTTTGTAAAAATATAGTCATATATACAATAAATTGGAAATACAAAAGTTTAAACGCGCATATTTCTGAAATGAGGCATGATATTGACTTAAATCTTTTTGCAAAAGATCGGAAATTATATATCCTAAAGGATAAGCTTAATTTGGAATACATATTTTTAAAATTTCTTTCGCTATTTAGAAATAAACCAAACAAAAGGCCCAATTTGGGGTTTTTGGAGAAAATACAAATTTTTTAATTGTAATAACATATTTGTTTATAAAGATATCTTAATGAAATTTGCAACAAATGTGGACCTTATTAATGTAAATAAAAGCGCGTTAACCAAATTTCAATCAGAGGTAGGGTTTTCCTGAATTCCCAAAAAATCTAATCAAAATTCCGAAAAATGGGATTTTTTTACATTTATGGCTATAGAATCCACATTTTTCGGAAGGCCCGTAGATTTTGATTTAAAACTTTTAACAATATATTGAGAATTCTTAAAATATATTCCGCTTGTCGATTCGTGCTTTGGGTTTTGAGAAAAAATGGTCTAAAGTCAAAACTTTCATATAAAATGGGTCGAATTCGGGAGGGTGTGTACCATGACCAATTGAGTTATTGGGCTTATTTTTTATATTAAAGTCATCTCTGTGAAGTTGCCTTTCAGAAAAGTGTAAAATTATTATATGTTGCTAAGGAAAATTTTATTTTAGATAAAAAAGAGTGTAGATACTTTTTCGGCTAAAAAAGCACAAATAGTCGTTTTTTGGGAATTTTCAAATTCAAAATCGTTTATTTTTGGACTCGGTAAAGATATCGACTTCAATTTTTTTTTTTTTTTTTTTTTTTATTCAATAGATAATTTTGTTCTTTAACTAGATAGGAAAAAAAACTAATAAAATCGGTCGGAAATACTAAGATATATATGAAAAAAACTGCACCAAAAACATACAAAATTCAAACGCAAATAACTTGAAAACTATAAAAGATAAATAGCACATGTAAGAATGTTTTTTATAGGTCTTATCAGGGCCTAGAACAATATATAAAAATATTTGAAATCGGACTAGAAACAAAATTTGGCAAGTGATTAAAAATTTTTTATGTCAGAGGTACCTAACTTGAGCCCCTTTAGCTCCGCCCCTGAGGGGTTTGTTGTGCCAAACTTAACATTGTACACTCCTACGCCTATACCAAATATCACGAAAATCCAACCAGTCGATCAGAAGTTACAGATTTATTTCCAAAAAATGTCGATTCTGCCCCACTGTGTAGTGTAGGTAATGCAGGTGATAGATAGAAAATGATTTCGAAAGCGAATCGATTTGAAATCGAAAAAATATGTCATGTATTTATTTTATAGCTTTCGTTATTGATGAAAATTACATAATTTTTTTATATTTTCTTAAACTATTTGGTTATTTTTAACATGGGCTGTATATTCTAAAAATTTCAAATTTCTATTAAATTTTATTACATAATTTTTTATATTTCTCTTAAACTATTTGATTATTTTTCACATGGGCTGTATATTCCAAAAGAAAAATAAAGAATTGTTGTAAAAATTATTCTTGAATTATTTTTTATAAAAATTTCGGCATTTCGTAAATAAAAACAACACGTTTACTCTGTAACTAATTGAAAATAATGATATCTTACAGGATTTATTAAAATACGATAAGAGGTACCTCTTATTTACGATTTGGCATAATATAAAAAAATGTTACTCTCTTCTGCCGGTGTTGTCTCACATAGTAGAGCTGAGGTTATAATTAAATCATACGAGACACCCTGAGCATGGTGAATTAACAAGGTGTATGCATAAAGGCAACAACTACAACAATGTTATAATAGCAGTCATTTTTTCGTCTTAAATGAGACTGAAACGTCAAACAAAAGATGAAAACAAAAGCAAGTGGAAATTGTAAACAATGATTTTTGAAATAGAAAAATAATAAAAATAAATTGTAAGAAATTTGTTTTTAATGTTTTTGTAAATTGAAATAAATTAAATATTTCTATACAGCACTTTTTTTTAATAAAAATACAAATTTACTTTTGTTTGTAAACAAACCAATACATGAAAACGTAAAAAATTTTAACATTTCGGTCACACTATAAAATGAAGCTAAAAATAATCAACTGAGCTTATAATGATATCTTATACTGGTTACGCCATGGCCCTGTGGTCATTTGTAATTATTAAGAAAACAGTTCGCAATATAATAGTATGACAATAATAAATAATAACATAAAACAAGTAAGAAAGATATAGTCGGTCAACCCCGACCATATGATACCCGGCACCATTGTGTCCATCAAAATTCGTGGAGAGGTCTTATATTAATCATGTGAACAATTGTGAACCGATACTTTTACTAAGTGTAAAATAAAATATATGAATACAGAATATTACGCTAATACTAACATTTATATGAATTTGTGCACTTTAGGGTGATTCCCGAAAGTGGGCTTATATGGGAGCTATGGTAAATTATGGAGCGATCCTCATAAAATTTGTCACTGTGGTTTATACTTATATAAAACTTTTTTGTGTCGAATATAAACTTGATACTTACATGTGTATGTGATTTATGGACGTTAAAGTGACTTTTGGAAGAGGGTTTTATATGGGAGCTAAGGTCAATTATGGACCGATCTGCATTAAATTTGGAACAAAGATTGATACTTACATAAAATTTACTTACACAGAATTTCATCAAAATATTGGCATATTTAAGGCATTTATGACCGTTAAACCCCTATTCCGGGAGGAAATTTGTATGGACCAATTATAACCACTTTCAATAGGCTTCGTCCTTGTGTCATGAAAGTCCTACGTGCAAATTTCACTGAATTATCTTCAAAATTGCGACCTGTACAACAATGTTTTTGTAAAATTCTTTTGTTTAATAGTTATTTCACATTAAAAAAATATTTTTACAAAAATCTTACATATTATGTTACGTCTAGACGGGCTGTAAAAAGGACATGTTTACTCTGTAACTGATTGAGAATATCTTATAGAATTTATTAGAATACCCTATTTAAGATTTAACATAATATAAACAAAGTGGTTACTCTTGTCTGCCCGCGTTATCTCACATATTATATATATATTATATAGTGTCTACATTAGAGATTTTTTTTTATCAAGACAGACGTCAAACTTAAGCGAATTTGTGGAAGGTGGCAACAGTTGCACAAAAACAATAATATGGCGTATTCATTATTGCTTTTTATATATGCAATTTGACAACTGTAACAACCAAAATAATAATCAAATGTTTAACTAAGGTTACCTTGTATATATTCTCACTGATTTTGACGTTTGTTTTAATACAAATTTGCCTAATGTAGACACTAGGTAAGCGTTAATATCAGTTCTAGACCTGGTTTAATATAAATGGAGAATAAATTTAAATTTTTATAAAATATCTGCACAGATGTTTCTGTCTCAAAGTATTATCTTGCTTTATTTTCCATTTTTTTCTGTTACTATTATAACAAATTTCCATTTATTGTTGTTTACATAGTGTCTGCATTAGACAATTTTTTAACAAGACAAACGTTAAACTTAACGCGAATTTGTGGAAGGTGGACAATTCGCGTTAAGTTTAACAATATGACGTATTCATTATTGCTTTTTATATATGCAATTTGACAACTGTAACAACCAAAATAGTAATCAGCAGTTAAGGTTACCTTGTATATATAAAATTTGCCTAATGTAGACACAAGGTTAAGTAAGAAACATTATGGTATCATTAAGTTTCAATTATTAAAAGACACCTTGTAACTATTTGCAAAAACAAGTTGAAGAGTTGACAAAATAACGTAGTGTCTATACTAGACAAATTTTTATCAAGACAAACGTCAAAATCAGAACGAATCTGTACAGGTTAACCTCAGTAAAACAACTGATTACCATTTTTAGTTGTTACAGCTCTCAAATTAACTAATTTTCTTTTGGTACTTAGAACTTATAAACTCCATATATGCACAATTTTCACTTATCCGCTGAAGTGTCAAACTCCCCGTATAAAAAATATTAATGAATTCGCCGTATTGTCATGTTTGTAGAACTGCTGCGACCTGTTTCATTTCGCCAAGGGTTAACCGATTGTTCATAGTTTGTATGTTTACACAACACTGTAAAACAACAAGTACACTTCGAGCGGGTAGAAACTGAAGACGAAAACAAAAATATTGCAAATTATAAAAACACAAAAATTAAAACGAATACGAATAAAAAAAAGTGGAAAGATAAAACAGAAACATACAAACTTTGCAAGCAGTGTTATAGCAGCACATATTATTTTGTAATTCTGCTTTAATTTTTGGTTTAAGTTACAAAATATGCATTAATTAGTAATAAATTCCAGAAATTAAACTAGTTGATTATTAAATTAACTAAATAATCGAAAGTTCAATAGATAAAAAACAAAGAAATTTGCATTACAAAAAATCAAGTAAGATCGCAAAACTAAGGATTTTAAAGTCCAAAAATCATTTAAGAAAATTCCTCACAAGAGAATTAACAACGCACTTAAACATTGTTTAATAAACAACAAAACAAGAAAACCTTGAATGAATTATAAAACAGTCAAGAATGAGGCAAAGGCCATTTTGCCAAAAACCTATGAATATAAGTTGCTGGATAATTTAATCGATCAAATACCTTTAACTTCTTATCCAAACTTCTTAGGGAAAAGTGTTAGTGATGGCCAAACCTATTTAACACGTGGTGACTTTATGTACTATCATTATGGCTGTGATGGTCTCCAGGATCAGGGTTGGGGTTGTGCATATCGCACTTTACAATCTATGATATCATGGATATTGCATAAAAGTCCTATTTACAAGGATTTGCATGTTCCCAGTTTAAATGAAATCCAAGAGACTTTGGTACGTCTTGAAGATAAGCCTAAACGTTTTGTGGGATCCCGGGATTGGATAGGCGCTTTAGAAGTATTTTATGTTGTTGATTCTCTGTATGATGTACCATGTAAAATTGTGCATATACCAAGTAGTGAGGAATTAATCGACTATGTGGATACTTTGATTGAATATTTTAATGATTATGGTGGTTTTGTTATGATGGGTGGTGATATGGATGCGGCATCGAAGGGTATAGCGGGAGTTTATACTAATGCTAAAGAGACATATTTTTTAGTTGTGGTAAGTTTGAATATTTGTAAGATTTGATCATTTTTAAAACAAATTTATTCGATATTGAATACTACAAACTTTATACATCGAGAAATATGACCCAATTAATTTGTTTTCTTAGTTTCTTTTAAAATTACAATATTTTCATTATTTTAAAAAGTTTTTTAAAACTTATCGAATTTACTTTTAAACCATTTAAACTGTGTGCGTACAATTTAAATACAATGAAATGGTATAAAAAAAATTATAATCTTAATATAAATTGATTAAATTTATTTAACTCAAGTTCTAATCTATTTGATACTTTGTATATCATTTCAGGATCCCCATTACTCTGGTGTGCCAGCATCTGTACACGATCTAATAAAAGATGGCTATATACGATGGCAAAATGTTAAAGAATTTGTTTATAGTTCCTTTTATAATCTATGTTTACCACACCTTAAATAAGACATGATAAATTTTTATATATATTATTAAAAATATAAAGAAAATAAATTGCAATAACAAAGGAACTTTAGCAAATTCTTAAACAAAAACATTTTGAAATAAAACTTTAAACTCCCTTATAGAAAATTTAAATTATTTTTATTCTCTTTTAGAATTACGAAAGCTAAACAAATCACTATTTTAACTAAAAGACATTATCAAACTATTTTTAAACAAATAACAAAATCGAAAACTTATAAAAATATTGATAAGTATTTTTAACCACATTCGATATGTGACAAAAAATTAAACCTCAAACAAATTAAAGCATGTATGATATGCAGTAAAACAAACCTAGTGAGAAAATGATAAGAAAGTAAGAACCCCTGAAAATTGATTAAAAACATTTTGGTAGCAAAATAAATTAGTTTTACATAAATCCTAAAAAAAGAAATGAACAACACTTAAGACAACTAAAAAGTTTTGAAAAATAAAACTAAAACGAAAAAGTGAAATATTTAACAACATATCTATTATATAAAAATAAAATATATTTGTGTGTATTCATCTCCCTTAAGAAACAACCCCATCTGTCTGCTATAATGGAACTTCTAAATCGTTTATTTTACACTTTTGCTGCTACAGCCTCTGTCTTCTACATTGTAGTGAAAGTAACTTTGGGTTATTGGAAACGTCGTGGTATTTTACACGAAAAACCTAAAAAACCTTGGGGTCATTTAAAAGGTGTTGGAAGCAAAATACATGTATACGAGGTATTACAAACTCTATATGAAAAGTACAAAGGGCAGGCACCTTTTATAGGTTTCTATGCTTGGTTAAAACCCATGCTTCTTATATTGGATATAGATTCTATAAATTACATATTAAACAAAGATGCCAAATATTTTATGGACCGAGGTTTATATTTTAATACAAAAGATGATCCCTTGTCACAAAATCTCTTACAATTGGATGGCATTGAGTGGCAGCATTTAAATCAAAAAACCAAATCTTTACAATTGCCCGAAAGAATGTCCCACATTTTTTCGGCTCTACTTAAGGTGCAACAAACATTCGATCGGACCCTACAAGATAAACTAAAAGAAAAGGAATTGATATACAATATTACTGAACTGGTCGAGGGTTTTAATGTAGATGTCATCTCCGCTTTAGCATTTGGCCTAGAAGGTGACTGTTTACGCTATCCAAATACACAATTTCATAAAATGTGTAAAAATTATACACAACAAAATAATAATGTCTATAAAGCTTATTTAGCCTTTTGTTTTCCAACTTTGGCTCGCCTTTTACAATATCGTTTGTATTCATCAGAATCCACCAATTATTTCCAAAAACTTATCAATGATAAACTCCATGAGCGGGAATATCAACGCAACCAACAATCGCCATCGGATTTTCTACAGATTTGGTGCGATTCTCGTAAAATAACTTCAAACAATCAAGCGTTTAAAAAGCTAAGTAATGCCGAGATTACCGCACAGGCATTTAATTTTATACCGGCTGGTCTGGAAGCATCAACAACGGCAGTAAGTTGCTGTCTTTATGAATTAGCTTTACAGCCGGATATACAAGAAAAAGCTAGACGCGAAATACGTGGAGTATTGGCAAAATATCAAAATAAATTAACAGAGGAGGGTATTAAAGAGATGATTTATTTGAAGCAGATTTTAAATGGTGAGTCTCAAAGTCCAACGAACTAAATGATATCGTAGTGATATCATAACGATATCATTTCGACAATAAACAAGCCCGATAATTATATCATTTATAATTCTAAAATGACATATTACGTTTACACACACAATTATTCCAAATAATAATTATTTGGGAACAAATAACTTACTGATTAAACGCAAATTGCATAAGGAAATATATTTTCCTTTGTGCTGTGCCAGATGGGAAAAAACAACTATTGTCATAGAAAACTCTATGAACGTAAAAGGAAGTGGCAACGCCGTAAGCATTATTTGCAATTAGTTTCACTAATCACGTGAGTTACTTGCAAGTAAAATATTTATTCATCGTTTATAAAGCAAAATTTTCATATTTCAATATTTTTAATTGCGAGTAAGAGGTGCATATAAACGTAATAATATATTGCTTTCTAAAATGTACACTCAAAAATGATATAATAATTTTGGAAAATAACGATATTAGAAATGATATTTATAGATACATTTTAGGGCTATATAACAAAACATACCATTTCTCCAAAAAAATTCTGTTAACATCATTTTTATCATATGTTTTTAAAATTATGATACCATTTATGATACGGTATCGTTATAGAAAATTAACATTAATTTTCTAGAGAATATCAGTCTATAAAAGATAAGTTTTTTTCAGATATTATTCCTAATAAAAAACAAAAATATAGAAACAATTTCAATGGAAAATTTAAAATTGTTCTTCAGAAAGGAGTAATTTCCCACACAGAAAAGAAATCATATATTTGAAAAATTTTTTCATAAATACACATGACATGACTTTTTTCATAAAAAATAAAATTTTGTTCATAGATATCAAATTGTTCATAATGAAAATTTTAGTAATTTTGCAAAAATTTTGTTAAATCTTTGGTTTAGTTTTATTATATTTGATTGCAAATGGTAAATGAAAATATGTAGTTATACATGAAAATAATAACAAACGCCTTAAAATGACAAAATTCCAAGGAATATCTGTAAAAAAATAATGTTTAGGAATTTGCATAATTTCGCTCGCATTACGTATATGCATTCTGCATATCATTTTGATAAAAAGCGCTTCTCCTCTGTTCCTATATTGTAGCTAAAAATCATTAAAAACCTAAAGTTTTCCGAAGAAAATTTAAAACATTTTTTTACGAATTGAAAATATAAACGAAAATTTAAACAATTTATTTTAAGTCTTCTTGACTTTTGATTCATTTAAAAAAATGTAAAAAGTGTTAATATTTGAGACATTATTCTTAAATATTATGAACTAAAATCAATGAAAGAAAATTCTTATACTTTTGCATCGACTTTTTTCTGTGCATAGAAAAAGATATAATTTCTATAAAAACTTTCCCTTCAAAAGACTAATTTTCTACAGAAAATCGTTCTTCCAAAACTAAAGAAATTTTTTATAGAAAATTGCTCTGCAAATAAAGAGAGATACATTTTTTTATAGAAAAATTTATCTATTAGTACCAGTAATTTTCTAGAGAAAATCAGCCTATAAAATATAAATTTTCTTTAGAAAGTTACTTCTAATAAAAGACAGAAATATAGGAAAACTTACTATGGATTTTTTAAGATAATTTTTCTATAGTAAGAAATTTTTTATAGAAAATTGCTCTGCAAATAAAGAGAGATACATTTTTTTATAGAAAAATTTATCTATTAGTACCAGTAATTTTCTAGAGAAAATCAGCCTATAAAATATAAATTTTCTTTAGAAAGTTACTTCTAATAAAAGACAGAAATATAGGAAAACTTACTATGGATTTTTTAAGATAATTTTTCTATAGTAAGGATAAATATCTGTAAAAGAATTGCTCTTCAAAAAAAGAAATTTCCTATAGAAATTCGCACTTCAAAAGACCTTTGCTATAGAATTAAATTGATAATTATTAAAATATACTTTAATTTTAACACTTTCATTATTTTTGTTTTCCCCTTTCAGAAACCCTTCGAAAACACTCACCCTATGCATTCCTTTTACGCCTCACAACCAAAGACTACGAGCTACCCAATTCAATATTTATGCTTAACAAAGGCAATCATCTAATTATACCCATTGCAGCTATTCACAATGATGCCGCCTTTTATAAACAACCGGAAAAATTTGATCCAGATCATTTTCATTCCATAAAAGTACAAAATAGACCATTGTGTGCATTTTTACCCTTCGGCTTGGGACCTCGTTCCTGCATAACACAACATTTCATACAGCAACAAATGTTACTTTGTTTAGTGACACTACTTAATAGATTCTCCTTTGCTCCCTGCCAGGAAACTATAATACCCCTGGTTTATGATAATACAAAAATACTAAAGAAACCAAAAAAAGATATTAAACTAATGATTAAGAAACTGTAAATTGGTAAAAAAAAGATAAATATTTAAGCTTTTAATAGAATTATGAATGTTGTAGTTTTCGTTATTGAATGTATTGATGTTTTTACATATTATTTTATGTTTATTTTTTATTTTATTTTTTTGCTTAATTGCCGTTCATTTATTTTATTTGATTTTTTTACTATTTGTACGTTTTAATTAATGTTTAATGTTTTTTATTGTACTTTTAAAATTGAAGTATTGAAATTGATTTATTTATTATTTTTCTTAAATCTATAATTCAACTTTATTTGTATATTAGTTGCTTGTGATAAATTTCTATTGTATTTATGTATATCTATTGTTTCCTTTTAAGTATTTGCTGAAATTGAGTTTATAATGGTATAAAAAGGCTTTACGAACAAATAAAAATGTATGTATATTTGTACAAATAAACAGTGAAATAGAAAAAAAAAAACTTAATTTTATAATTAATTTTGGAAATTGAGTCCAAGGACTTCCTACAATGGGGTATGTAAAACATCAACACCATAATCATTTTTTTAACCAAATGTGAAAAATATGTGATACTTAATCAAATTTAAAAAAATAAATTCTAAAAACATTTACTTTATTTTCAATATTTATGCGTTTTTATTATAATGTTTAATATTAATATATGTATATAAAAAAATTCATTTCAAGGGAATAATAAATTGTGTTTTTTGTTATAAACTAAACAATTAACTTAAATTATAAAATAAACTTTCTTATACAAAGTAAATTATAAAAGTTGACGACATTAAATTCTCAAAGTAATTTATATTCCATGTCATGTCATATATATTACCATTAACTTACAATCACTCATCAAGCCTTTTCTCCCTCGACCAATACAAACCATAAATACTTGTAACACTTTTTTATTAACTATATTTATTAGAAACATATCCCTGTTCCTTTTTATGTCAAAGTTTCTCCAGTTGTTACACAAGCTTCCAAGTAGTCAATGCGCCGCTCTAAAGTGGTCAATTTTTCATTGAGTACGGCCAGGCGTGAACGACAAGACATATCGAATGAATTGAGGAAATCCGTAATACGTTTTATGCTAGCCGTAATAACTTCAATGTATTCACGATTAGCCCAGTCTTGATGAATTTGTTTTTGTACCGCTTCCCGATGCACGCCACTCATAGTATTATTTTTATAATGTTTATAATTAAATAAAATTTATCAAAAATTAGTTAAATTTTCAGAAAAATTTCTGTGTGTGCGGTTGTGATTTTTTTTTTGGCAAGATCTGATGTCAAAACAATTTAGTCACTTTTGACAGTAACAGTACCCATTTGGTAGAGTTGTATTAAATAGTAACACACAGGGTGGCAGTAACAAATAATAATTTGTAAAAAAATTAATAAATAACATTGAAAAATATATAAAATAATATTATGTACACACACATTAGTTTTTGACTTGTTTTTTGAAGAACACAATGAGTTTAAACATCTCTGTCTTTACGTTTGCCATAATATTTTCACAAATTTTTTATTTAAATAAAAATTTCACACACAAACACTTTCTAATTCATAATTTTTTGTTTTTAAACTGTTTGACAATTTTTACAACAAATTTCCGCATACTAACATACCACTTTATTGTGTTTTTCCTTTTGGCCTGCTTTTCGTTTGTCAAAATATTGTCAAATAAAAATTTCACACAGAAACGCTTTTTTTTATTAAAAAATACAATTTTTTCCCAACAAATTTTTTTCCTGTATGAAAATTTAGTATGTTTTTTGTATGTTAAGTAATTAAACAATTCGAATCAAGATATTTTTGGTTTTGAAATATATGAAAAAACTAATCAATTTGTTTGTGTTTTTTGAGAAAACGAATCGTTTTTCAAAAAGCCTCTATATGTGTTTTTAAAAACACAAGTTAAAAAGTAATGTGTGTGAACATAATATTACACAGACAGTAATCAGCTGTTTCTAATAAGAGGACGAAGAAAGAAAGGATTTTTAAAATTAGTGTACATCCTTCGCAAATCATCTAAACCTTGGCATATAAGCTTGAGTTTCCGAATTCAGCTCCCGAGTTTAATGGTCTCCACTCTTTCAATCCTTTGAGTTTTACATGGCACTACACCAATAACCTAATGTAAAGGTTATGCTAAAAGAAATTGCGGGAGTGAGCCGCAAAATTCTCGAAGGCCAAACTATAAAAACCATACTGGCTGTACTTAAGAGATGACTGCAACGACGCGAGAGTTGTTCCCCAACACAGAGCTACTTTACCACTGTATCAAGATCTTTTAAAATATGCATAACAGCCTATCTACACGTAACAGAATATACAAGATTTTTTTGTCAGACAGTGTTAAATTCGCTCTCTGAGAGAATTATCTCACATGTAGGATTAAATATTGGTATTATAAGAAGTATTACCGTAGGTCTACAACTGAGATTAACGCTGATATAATATGTGAGATAACGCCGGCAGAAGAGGGTAAATATTTTGTTTTATTATGTTAGATCTTAAAAAAGGGGTACACGCATTCTAACAAATCCTATCAGATATCATTATCTTCAACCAGACACAAAGTAAACATGTCGTTTTTATTTCAGAAATTCACACTTTTTAGCACAATTTTTATAAAAATGTTTTTAAAAACGTAAAACAATCACTAAAAGCAAACAATTTGACAAAAAATATTGTTTTTTTTACTAATTTATAAGATACACATGTATATACACAAACAAACTTTCGTATATGTGTATTTTTTGACAGTTCATCTTATAAGATAATTGTGTAGAGAAATCTCATCATATCAGTCTCAAAACATTTCTTATTTGAATCTACACGTGAGATAATTCTCTCAGAGAGCGAACTTAACACTCTTGGACCAAAAAAACTAACATATTCTGTTACGTGTAGATGGGCTTTTATAAGGCTGTTGTGGTGAGCAACCATCTAGGAATTTATAGCTTTACATCTAAGATCTTTATTATTCATGATCCGACCCGCATAATATATTTGGCAAACTAAAATGTTAGATAAAACTTTTAAACGATATACGACAAGAACATACAAATTAGCACAATAACTTAACTTTTATACACCAATTTTTTTTATAATGACTAGTTATGTAACCCCAGGTCTACAACTGAGATTAACGCTGATATAATATGTGAGAAGAGGCAGAAGAGGGTTATTATTATGTTAAATCTTAAGTAAGGGGTACACGTATTCTAATAAATCCTATAAGATATTATTACTTTCAATCAGTTACAAAGTAAACATGTCCTTTTTATTTAATCAATTCTCACTTTTTTAACACAATTTTTATAAAAATGATTTTTAACATGTAAAACAAACACTAAAAGGAAACAATTTTACAAAATAACATTGTTTTTCAATAATTTCCAAAATACACATGAACACACACAAGCAAACTTTCGTGTATGTGTATTTTTTTAAAGTTCATATTATAAGATGGTTGTGTAGAGAAATCTCATCATAATAGTCTCATAACATAGTGTCTACATTAAAGATTTTTTTATCATGACAAACGTCAAACTTAAGGCGAATTTGTGTGAGGTGGCAACAGTTGCAAAAAACAACAATATGGCGTATTCATAATTGTTTTTTATTTATGCAGTTTGACATCTGTAACAACCAAAATAATAATCAGCTGTTTAACTAAGGTTATCTTGAATATATTCGCATTGATTTTGACGTTTATTTTGATAAAAATTTGCCTAATGTAGACACTAAGTAATACATCTTATAATACTAATATTTGAATCTACACGTGAAATAATTCTCTCAGAGAGCGAATTTGACACTCTCTGACACAAAAACCTTACATATTATGTTACGTTTAGACGGGCTGTAAAGGTACTGTAAAGCAGTTACTCAATACCAAGCCGAATACAAACAGGTGACCTCGTTTAATCAGCTGAATGTTTTTTTTTTTAGTACTTAAATCTGTCAAACTTCATATAAGCAAAAATTTTCCTTATCCGCTAAAGTGTCAAGCTCCATGTATAAAAATGTATGAATTCGCTGTGTTGTTTCATTTCGCCAGGAGGTCAGGAACCAAGGCGAATTCTGAGAGGTGACCCCATTTATTCAGCAGATTATTTTTTTCAGTACTTAGAACTCTAAACTCCATATAAGCTCAATTTTTACTTACCCGCTAAAGTGTTAAACTCCATGTATTTAAAAATCTATGAATTCGCCGCATTGTTATATTTTTTGCCATTTGTTTTATTTCACCTTTGTCAGATCAAATCAAGATTATCAGCACTGTAGAAATATTTTTTTCACCTTATTTAAAGTTTTTCTATGTAACTTGCCTTCGACCGGAGAACGCCGGCTTCTCGAAATAAACTTTTGTTGAATATCAACTTTTTAGTACCGCTATATTAATTTTTTTCCCCAAGAAGTTAATGAGTATAGTCATATCACATATAAAATTATTTTCATCATTTTACTTGCAAGCAAAAGTATAGAATCCAATTTTTTTAAAGTCAATAGTTCTGGTAATCTTAATTTGTGTCAATTTTTAAAATAAAATAAATTAACAAACACGTTTTTTCTTATTTACATTTTTCCTTTTATATATAGTCCCAATTTTTACAACCCTTCATGTCGTCTGCAAATAGAACACAGCTTTCGTTAAGTTTGTTTTTGTTGTTTTGCAGACATTTGCTTCGATCTGTTTTTGTGCAGTCGAAAAATGACAGTTGTAAGAGGTGGTTTGACCGTGTACGGATTTTATTCAGTGATTTGTTTTTTGCGAATTTGTGGTAATCGGTTCAATAATTAATGAAAAACGGAATTAAAAACAAATTCTAAATAAAAAGCAGAAAATATTGAATAAAATATTAAGCAAAAGGTTTGCAATAAAATAATCATATTAATTCAGAAATTTATAGAATATATACAGTTTAATATAAAAAATAACTGTAAATTATATATATAACAATTTTTGGTTTTGTGCATAACCAAAAAAAAAAAAAATGAAATAAAAGGAATAAAATCTGAAAAGTATGAAAAATTATTATTAGAATACTGGAATGTTTTTACGAAAAGTGTTAAAAAATTCTTATTAGAATTTTATGAATAAAACAAAAGTTGAAAAAAATAATTCTATTTGTTGTGCAAAATACAATAAAAAAAGAAACAATAAAAAAGTTTTATTTATATGTGAGAGCCAGACATTGAAATCCTGTTTTTGTGTACAACAGCAGTAACAACAACTACAGTAGCAACAACAACAACACAACAAAATAAATATATTACAAATAAATATTTCTTTCATCCTATAAAAGTTTATGTGTATTTAGAATGCACAGTGTTTATTATAATTTGCTTTTTTGTTAAATAGATAAAATTGCAGTAAATAATTTGAAGAGAGTTTAAAGTGTATGAGTTCTATCAGTGCATACAACAATAACAACTTTGATTACTTTAAGTGTGAGATAATTATTATTTAAAATAATTTGTATATAAAAAAACTTATTTTATTGTTTTTGTAAACATTAAAGTTTAATATAATTGCGTATTTGTTTGAGGACAAAAAGAAAATGTGAAAAATAAATAATTTTGTATAACAGAACTTTTGGCACTCTCTCTCACACTTTTTACTCAGTTATTTATCAGGGTTGTTTTTGTTGTTACCAAACAAAATATTAATAACAACAACAAAAAAAATCAACATTGATAAACATCAGCAACAACAGCTAACAAATAAGCATTTATCATTATCTGCACAGCAAATAATAATAAAAAAATCAACTGAACTTAAATTTTCTTATTGTTCTTGGTACGTGAAGCCTCCCCTTCCTTGAAATTTATGTTGTCCATAAACACGCATAAAAAGTAACAGACGAAAAACAAGGCAACGCAATATTAACAGAATTCGTCTTTCATGTTTTTTAAAATTTGCCGCCTGAAATTTTGAAATGCGCGTATTTAGCTACTCTCCTTGCAACAAGGGAGGAAACGCTTAATTTTTTATTTTTACTATAAACGCTAACAATGTTCTTTATCTTAACACGTAAACGTTGCAGTCGTCCTTAACGTCGCAGCTGCAGTCAACTTTGTCGTCATCATCATCATTATAATCAACATTAACTATTGTTTGTTGTCCTGGTTCTCAGTTAATATTTCTTCCGCTTTTTTTTATGGATTCTTCTTTTTTGGATTATTAAATACCTAAAAAATACACTAAATTGTTTTTCTGCCAAGCCAAGTATTTGACAGCAACTGTCAAAAAGTGCATGTAAGTACATACTTGAACGTTTTTTTTTTATTATTTTGCAAAAATTTATAAATTACAATATTTTTTCAATTATACTACATGCTTCATTATTTTGGTTGAATGCAATTCGCTTTTGTGTTTTTTTGCATATAAAGAAAAAGGGTTGCTACAATTTTATGTAAAGTGAGCTAATTACAGTAACAACAAAAATATGCATGAGTGGAGGAGTGAGGGTGAGATGAAGGAAAAATATGAAGGATTTTGGGAGAGTTATCTTGAATATTTTAATATTTTTGTAATGAAAATAAAATTTTCTATTTTTTTAATATATAGTTGGTATATGGAATAAAGAGGAATATGTTTAACTGGGGCCAATTAATCATACAAAACTTTATTTGGAGGACCTAAATTTTTAGATGATTAAATTTGAAGTTACACACTTTGAAAAGATCTTTTTTTGAATGCTTAATGTCCATTTCAATAACTTTCGTATGAATTTAATTTTGATCGGACTAATAGTTTAGAAAGTTTTCATATTTTTATAAAATATTTGATTTAATTTCTCTCATTTTCGATTTTTTAATTTTTAATACGGTGATCGATTATACGACTTTTTGGAAAAACCATTTTTCAAATAGTGTGAATAGATGAAATTTTTTTTAATACAGAAAAAAAGATGCTTAGCAGTTTTTTTTTAAGGATCGCAAGACTATTTAACTAATTAAAAAAAAAAAAAATAATAATAATATACAATTTATGTTCATATTTATTAAAAGCAATTATTTAGGTGATTACTCTTGACTAAGGTTAGAAAATACCTATAACAAATAATACCGTTTTATAAATCTCAATATTTTTTGAAATCGATTTTTCAATTTTGATAACAATAAGGTAAGGGGAAAATAAGCTAAGGAAAAGGAAAGGGAAAAACAAGATTTTTCGCATAATTTTCCGAAATTTTCTAATTAGACTAGATTAGTTTCGGTTATCAAAAGGATTAATATGTAATTTTGTATGACTTTTGTACCAATAATAATTTTTTCGCTATCCTGAAAAGTTTTTGAAGAACATATAAAACATTTCGTCTGCACACTGACAAAATAATAAAAATATAAATAATTTTATTCAAGCCTTCTTAATTTGCAAAAAATTTATTTCATTTGAAAAAATTTTAACAATTTTCATTTTGAAATAATTTTTAAACCTTACACTTTGTTACCCTCTGCTACAAAATTACACATTTTATATTCATCATCCAAGTTTGAGTTTGTCATTCTGATTGTAACATATCTTAGATATCATAACATATTTATATCCTTGGTCCTGGTAAAATTCTAGCTATGCCCGTCTAGGGGAGAGGGGCCAAATTTGGCTCAAATATTCACCTTCGATGAGGTTTATTTGGTTTTGAAAATGAGCAAAAAGCCAAAAAAACCTTTGGGACCAAAAATCAGGAAACATTGGTGTCCTTCGTAACTTCAGTTCATATTTTTCTGCCGATATCTCGTACAAGTAGTTAGAGGATTGACATTTAATATGAAACCAAAAATTAAGATGTGGGGTATAACAGATTAGGCCAAACCAAATATACTTTTTATAAATTTTATTAAAATTGTCGTTTTCTTTTCCAAAAATTCGACTGTGATGTATATTTTTTGAATTATTTTCTGTGAGACTAAACATAATTGCGTACAAAGTTTTAAATGCTATTTTGTTTAGAATAAAACGAGATATCAATCTTCATTAAACGTTTTCTAAACCTTTAAAAATTCTTCATATACATATATATCTCAAGACAAAATGTTTCATTTAGATATAAGCTTTTATAGAAAAAATTATAAAAAATTGCACAAACATGAAAAATTGTGTAAAAACTGTATATTCTTAGACGTTGTTTATAAAGTATTTAACCACAACGTAACCAAATGTATACTTTTGAATAGCCTGATTCTTGAACTTCCCAAAAGGAAATTAAAAAGAAAAAAATCAACAAAAGAATAAGTGAATTTAGGATATATTTGTATAGAAACAAACCAATACAAAAACCATACACAATAACACAAAATTTTAAGTGTGTATTTAAAATTTTTAAAAGAAAGGCCTATGTATCTTGTAGGATATGTCATTTTTGAAGTGATTTTTCTCTGTACATGAGTGTTATTAATTAAAATTAAAAGTTTCTGAGAATTAAAAAAAAAACAAATTTTTGGTATCCTACAAAGATCTATATAGTTCAATTTGTTTACAAGTTAATTATTATTTTAAAGCTTAAGAATTAACTTTAACATTAAACTATATCAATAAAATAAAACCAGATATGAACATAAATTAATTAAAATATTGCTCCTAAAAGTTCCAAATAAATATTAGTATGTACATAGTAAGTTCATATATCAGCATTTTGAAAAACCCAACGGTCCTTAAACCAAAAATAGAAAAAGGTCCCAGTCAATTATCTTAATGTTTCATACAAATTATTAATTATTATATTATTAATTTTTTGGACAGAATTTTTCAGCATTGTAAATACCCATAAATGTACATAAAGAGGAAAAAGTAATTTATCTTCTTAAATAAACAATTTTAATGAAAGATAATCTGAAATAGTGAAAATACCTTTGATTTAAGCTAATTTAGGATTATAAAGTAAATGTTTGTTTATATTCATACTCACGATAAAATAATATTTGTGGGTTATCTTCACGTCTTGTTTAAAGCTAATATATTTTATAAAAATACCTATGATACAATTTATTTGTGGAATTTTATACATATCTCTAATAAAGCTAATCTTGCATTTCATTAACATCCTTAAAATTTAGTTAAACTGGTGATATCAAAAATTGATGATAATTTAGGAAAACACTGAAAAATAATGAACCCTACGAAATACTTGATCTATGTAAATTCGGATTTATAGTTTTATCAATATAGATTATATTTATAACAGTATATAGCGCAGTATTCAGTTGTATGGAATTTTAAAATTATTTTGAAAAAAAAGTTTTGCAAATTAAATTTTTTTAGGACGTTTTTTTTTTTTTTTTTTTGAGAAAATTCACTTAATGGTAATTGAATTTTTTCAACGCTTTTTGTGAAAACTCATTTTTTTAATGAAAATTATATTTAAATTGATATTTTTCTTTCTTTTTTTGGAAATATGTTTATTAAAACTAATTTGGTTTTTTTTGAAAACTCCTTTAAATTAATTATTTTTTTTCATTGGGGAAAATTTGCATTTCGTTGAAAATTTTGTTTTTTTGCTGGATTTCTTTTTTAATTCTTAAAATTTGTAGTCTTTTACGTTTAGAAGGAACTCCAAAGATTATATCGGGCTTCATCACAGCTTTTTTCTCATAGCAACTTATTCGTACCATTGATGTATTCCACGTGCTCTTCAGGTGGCATTCGGAAAGTTGATTTCAACAGTTAGACACAAAAGTAGCCAGGACAAATTACGCCTAGTAGTTAATGGAAATACAAACGGAATAACAACTTATACAGCCACAGAAAAAATAATAGGTTAACTTAATTTTTTTTTTTTAATTTGTTGGCTAAATTTTAGGTAAAAGAAAAATGTGTTTTCGAGCATTTTTCTAATGAAAAAGGAAGGATCTATTAAATAAAATAAAATAGAATGAAATGGAAAAAATCTCTGGTCCATGCAAATACTTATATTAGGATTTTAATTAGCGACATTGAACATTTTATATTTCAGATCATTGAGCAGAAAAGCATTTCGAACAGATAACTATTATAAATTAAGATAATTTAAAAAATAAACATATTAGAAATTAACAATCTGAGGTATAATGGCAGCTTTCGATATCGATAGAAATTCCAATTTAAATTCTCTTATAATTTTAATCAATATTGAATGTCGCAACTTAATTTTATATTTTTCTAATGCTTAGGGATTTTTGACGCAATACTTTAGTATTATATTTATGCTTAAAATTGAAATATTCTGGCCCCTTGTACAATGCGATGAACACAATTGATAAACTAATTCAATAAGGAAATATTGAATTATACGGCAACAATATGCATTTCATACTTTGATTTTTCTAACTCAGGCCTATTAAAAGAGACGATAAATTATTTAATAATTGTTTAGTTAAATTTATAATAAATATTTAAGTAATTAATTAAATGCAGTTGCATAGTGAGAATTGAAATAACCCTTTCCTTTGAGAATTCCCAAGTTAAAATGATTATAGCATCAATAATCCAAAATAAAAAGGAACTACTTTCCAAGATGCACAAAAAAAAAAAAAAACATTAACTTAGCAAACAGAAAAACTCATATACATAACAAAATTTCCAAAATAGGAAAACAACAAAAAACTTCAAAAAACTTCTTTTTCAACCAAGTGGTGCTATTAGATGGAGTTGGATTTTCGGTACTTGCGCACCACCAGTGACACTCAAATTATTCCTGTTGAAAACTTCATCATCTACACAAACGAGTTTATATTTATTGGTTCTAGTTGTCTACACTTTTCAAAAAAAAAAAAAAAAAAAAAAAAAAAATAGATTGTACAAAAAAAAAAAATAATAATACTTAAAAATATTTTTCTTATTATAATTCTTTTTATATATATAAAGTTATTATTCAAAAGCTTATATTAATATTATAATAACGCCCTAAAATGCCATTTATAAATAATACAAAAATATAATTTTTGCTAAATTGTATATCCTTATTTCTTTTAATATTATAACGCCCTTGTATCCTTTTTTGTATTTATGTGCTAAATTTCTTTATTATGTTATGTTTTTAGGTATTCAAGAAAATGTTGGACATTAAAATAATATTTCTATTTACCAAAATATTATTTTTTCATAGCCAGCAGCTACGAAAATCTGTTTTTCTTTGCTGCAGGATTATAACTTTAAGTATTCTCATAAACGCCCAGCAAAAATTTGGTAATGACATGTGGTTACGGATGTAGTTACTTTTCAATGACAACAACATACCATCCGCACTATATAGAAGTAGTTTAGTAACTACTTATAGTTACTTATGTAGTTACTTTTCAATGGCAACAACATACCATATGTACCACATAGAAGTAGTTTAGCAACTACTTACATGTAACGCGGTATCTAATTACTTATTTATGATCAGATTTTTGAAAATACAACTTCATATTGTTTTTCTAATTCAATTTAACAATTCATATATTTAAAGAAAGAATAAATATCTGAAATCCAGAAGAAATCAGTGAAAAAAATACCAGTTTTCGACTTTGTGTCCTCATATTTTCTTAAAATTAAGCTGACATTTATGCTAGAGAATAAAATTGATATATCCAGTTTTATTTTTCTAAATTTTGAGAAATTCGCGATTTTATTCTCGATTTTGTTTATGGTCAAAAATGTACGAAGTATACAGGTTTAAATATTCATAACTTTTTATAAATCTATATACAAACTAAAAAAGTATATTTTTTAACATTTTTTTTTTCTAAAAATTGTATATTTAAAAACTTTCTCTTTAATTTTTTTATATTTTTTGGTAGGAAGTGTTATCGGTATACTTACTGCAGAGAAAATTTCAGAGTGGTCAAAATTTGTTTAAATTTAAAATGGAATTATAGTAACAAATATTTTTGTTGATATCTCGAAAACTAAAACCAAATTTAAAAAATGGAGTAAAGATTCGAATTCAAAACCTTGTATAATGTGTAATAAGATTTTCAAATAATTAGTTTGTACTATATATCTTGAAATTTAGATTTAACTAAAGAAATCACAGTTTTTAATAGTTTTTAATAGAACTATAAAATATAAAACACTTTTTAATTAAGTAAGAGTATTTACTATTTGAAATTTCCCTTATACATATCTATTTATATCTAATTTTAGTTCATTAACTTTGATCAACTTTTATATATCAAAATTGTTAATGTTTAATATACTTTCTAGTAGTATAATTTTTAATAAAAATGTCTATCATTTCCTAAAAAAAATTATTTATAGCCCAACCTGAAAAAATAAAAGATAAAGGAAAGGCTAAAAGATATTCCTTGAACGAATATATATATATAGGTATCTCTACATTAAATGACACGTGTTTATGAGATTTTTATTCAACATTGAAATATGTTTTTGGGTAAAAAAAAAAATTAGGTTGAAAAAGGGTGTTCCCTCTTTTGGCTTCATCCCATTTAGTTTCATTCATTTTATTAGCTTTTTTCTGTAATAAAAATAATTTATATGTTTTTCCCAGCAAAATTAAACTATTTTTATATTATTTCTTGTATTTTTATATACATAATTCTTTGCTTCTTCCCTTTTTTAATTTAATAAATAAAAGCAAAATTTACATTTTCTTAATTTTTTTTTAATTTTTCCTTCAGACTATTAAATTTGTTTTAGTTTTTGTTTAAAACACATGTTTTTTATTCTTCGGAAATTTATTTATCTTTTTGTTTTTGTTGCTGTTATTTTTGTTTTGTTTTTATAATTATTATGAGCCACTATAACTTTTGTGCTATTTTGTATCGTTTTCGTTTTGTATGGAATATTTAATATTATCATTTTGCTAATATTTGAGGGTGTAAATATTTATTCAATTATTGACGTATCTTATCTTTCAAACAAATTTTTACATAATTTGCAATAATATTAAACTTTGCTTTAACAGAGGAACAGTCATAAATTGCAATTATAAAATGTATTGATAATGAAGGAAAACAATTTTTTTTGGCGCAAATTTACACATGTGATTTTTTTTTTTTAATTTATGGATTATGACAAAGTTTTAGTGTTAAAAAAATATTGCTTTAAACATTTTTCTTTTAAGATTAAATCTAATAACAAGTGAGTATTTTGAAAATTTAATACACGATTTTATGACCTTCACCAAATGTGGAAAGTATATATTTAGGTTTCAGGCCCGTCTTGCGCTGGTGCAGTTATAAGGATCCCAATTTAAGCAACCAGGTGATTGGTGCAGGTTAGAGGATTTAGCATTTTCAACGTTGATGTTATATCACTGAGTTTACAGCGTTGTGAACAAGCATCAGGTTCGAAGGGCCATAAGTAATCGGTTATTGTATTTTCCCATTTTGGCGGTACCAAGGCAGAGCTAATGGACTATAACTATACAACAGCGGAATGGAATACTTATTTTCTGTTCCGCGACATACTTCATCAGCAATCATGGTGTTGCAACCTCTTTAAACAAATAGCATAAATCGCTATTTGCGATAAATCGCTATTTGCTATCTCGAGAACGATTTGTCTCATTTGCTTCAGCATAATATCAATTTGAATTAAAATTACTTTCAAGTTAAAAAATTAAATTTCGTACAAAAATTAAAAAAAAAATCGAAAATGAAAATTTTTATTATTAGATCATAAAGTTAAATTTGTTACAAATAAAACGACATATTTCATTTAAATCAATGTACACATTAGTGAAGATATTTCATTTACAAATTACATAAACAAGTTTTATTTTTGCTTATTATTTCATATTATGCCACATTCATTTTGTCAACCTGTATTACCTTCAAAATGAAGTACATCCCGTGCCGAAATCATTCAAGTGTTATCACAACTTAAAAATAACAGTTAGAAACTCCTATGTTTGAAGTGTCATAAATGCGTACACATATTTGAAACTTGTTTCATATATAAAAATATTTGCTAAATATGGCTCAACTACGAAAAAATATTTGCAAATTTAACTCAGCATATTTATCTTCATTCGCTTATGAAAAAAGGATTGTTTTTTTTTTTTTTTTTTTTTTGAAAAATTTCAGTTTTTGGTTAATTTTTTTTTTTTTTGGTGCAAAATTATTTTGTTATTTATTTCTGTGAAAACATCAGATTTTTATTTAAAAATGGGTTTTTTTTTTATAAAAAATGATTTGTGGTAAAAAATGTTTTTCTTTTTTGTATTGTTTTGGAAAAACAAATACAAAACCTTTTTTCAAAGCAAATAGTTTATTTTTATTATAAGAAACAATATTTATTAAATGTATATCATATGTTACAAAAAAGTGATTAAGATGTCACAAATAAAATAAAAAAAGAAAACAAAATAACAAAAACTTTTGATATGTTCGAAAGCAACAACGTTCTTGAAATGAAAAAAAAAATATAAAAAATAATAAAAAAACAAGAATTAAATATATGTTAAAGAGTTTTGTATTCATAAGACGTCTTTTCAAAAAAGTTATATGAAGATCATAAATTAAATTAAAAAAAAACGAAAGTGTTAATAAAACAGCAGATAAAAATCTCCATAAAAACTAATGAAATTCAATCAAATAAGATTTAAATGAGCGCACCACATAACACATCTAGCTGCAAGGAAAAGAAGCCTGTTTTGATAAAATTCAATGAAAACACACACATACACACTTGCAGGCACACACCACTATTTTAAGTGTTTCATGCAGAGACATTAGATCAACATTAGACGCTTTCGATTGAATATATTTTATGATTTCATTCATAATTTTCATATAAACAAAAAACCGGCCAAGAGATGCATATAACTAGTAGACATATAAATATTGTAACAAGAAACTACTACAAATTATTTTAGTAGTGGGTGTTAAAAAAAAAAGAAAACTAGCTAACACAATCGTAAACAAGAAAATACTTTATTTTTCAGATACACACACGTATGTATAATTAGAGGACGGAAATACTATAAAATGACGTTATTCGCTTGGTGATTTTTATCTTTGGTTTTGTGGTTGTATCGTATCGTCGTAGAGCCCCAGGTTAAATGAGTGACCCGATTTTATAGATTTCAATAAAAGAAAAAACTGAAGACATATACATAGAGAGAATGAAAAATAAAAATGGCAACTATAACCTTTTTATGGCAAAAATTATGCAAAATTTGCAAAAGTTTGAATGAATGACTGGCTAAGTAAGTGAGTGCTCGATTTAGCCAAGAAAATAATATTTAAATGTATTTTAAATATGCTTGATAAAAAATTGTTTTACAACGAGCAGCTATTAAAAGGAATGAAGTTGTTGGAATTGTAAATATTTTATCTTTTTCGAAATAGTAGTACTCCAAGTAGTCGTAGTAGCAAAAAAATAACTAGAATTGTAGTTTAGAAATATGCTTGATAAAAAATATGCTTGATAAAAAATTGTTTTACAACGAGCAGCTATTAAAAGGAATGAAGTTGTTGGAATTGTAAAGATTTTATCTTTTTCGAAATAGTAGTACTCCAAGTAGTCGTAGTAGCAAAAAAATAACTAGAATTGTAGTTTAGAAATATGCTTGATAAAAAATATGCTTGATAAAAAATTGTTTTACAACGAGCAGCTATTAAAAGGAATGAAGTTGTTGGAATTGTAAAGATTTTATCTTTTTCGAAATAGTAGTACTCCAAGTAGTCGTAGTAGCAAAAAAAATAACTAGAATTGTAGTCGTTCATTTGCTTAAACTACTGCTATCTTTACTATTTTGTAGCAGTATTTTTAGTTGTAGTCAAAAATTATAATTTTGAAAGTTATGCTGTTTTTATAATTCTATTACTATTGCTACCTTCACATATAAATAATAATAGTTTTACCTATATTAGTATAAGAAAACTGCTACCTTGTTTGCTCAGTTTTAAAGGTAGTAAATAGAGTAGCAATAGAAATTAGAGGGAACAGCAGAGCAGAGTTTAAGTAGTTTAATAAAAAATGTAGTAGCTTAAAAATATCAATGCAAAGTATAAAATTCAAAGTAAGGATAAATACAGTTTTTCATTAAATTACTGTTTTTAACATATTAACATCTTTTATTTTAAATTTAATTAATATTTATCAATATCATATAAGTTTAAAATTTTAAATAAAATTTCATAAAATTAATTTTGAAATATATCTTAAAATTAAAGAAATATACGTTTCTTTTTATTTTTTGTTTTATATATCCCATTTATAACAAGTCTTTTACATGGTTATTAAATATGTTGTCAGATGTTTTACGTGTTTCAATATATGTTGTAGAAAAACTACAATATTCTGATTTTTCTAACAGTATACTTTTTAAATGAACATCACTTTTTGTTCTTTTAAAATTTACGTGTGAAGTTTTATTATTAAAAATTTTTAATTAAAATGTTTTCATGATTATAAAATAATCAACAATATGGCAACGATAAGCACTTGCAAAATGTAAAATTTAATATATTTATTTTATTTCTTTTCCGTGTTTGTGTAAACATTTCGACATTGCCTTCCATTTTGCAAATATTTTGAAAGTTGAAATATGGGTTGCCAATATAGTGTACAAATCAGAAATAAAATAAATCCGGGTTCATGTTCCTTACTTCTTGTCTGATTTATAAAATATTTAAATATAATAGGGAAAAAATAATCATTTTTGTGAAAAATCAGTCTAAAGATTTATTTCTTAATTTAAAACTCTAATTTTATTAATATATGTGATTAGTAAAGAATTTAACGTAACGTATTTAAAAGTAATATAGTCTTTCATATTATAAAACAAAGCTTAAAAAATTCAATAGACGAATTAATATATAACATAATGAAATAATATTGCGATGTTCACACACATTTTATATAAAAATGGTAACCTTAAAAAAACACAACACAAGTAAAAGCGAATGGTTTTAAGTCTTATTACAACAACAGCGTATTGTAATTTTGTTTATATCTGTTTTCTCGTTCTCGCAGCAATAAACATAGAATTTATTGCTGCTTCAAAAACTACTTTTTCTGCTACCTATTAACTCCTCTGCCTATTCTTTTAGTATTAACTACACTGTGAAGGTAGCAGTAGAAATAAAAAAATATTGTAAGGGAAGTAGTTATAAAAATTAAACTACTAATGGAGTGGTAGCCAAATATTTTATTTTTAAAACTATTGCTGCATTTGAACTACATGTTCTATAGCTTCTGCTCCATTTCCAGTTTTTTTTGCGAGTAGCAGTATATATAGAAAGTATTAGACTACAAAAAATGATAAATGCTTTTACTACCACTACTGGCAATTTTCAGTAGCTGTAGTTTTAGCCAATACAAAAAACTTGATAGCAGTTGGAGTTTTTCAAACGCTGCTTTAATAAGAATCATGCTTTTCTAGGATATTGATCCACTCCTCAATAATTTGCCAAAGTTAAATTTTTAGCTCTGGATAGAATTTTAGTAAACTCTTTTGAGCTTAATCTTCCAATATTTTCTATGACTGAGACTCAAATGATCAGGATAGTCGAAATGGGTCGACTTTAATTTTTTTCTTAGTTAAGTAGTGATATCGACCTCAGGTAGTGCCCAAATATTCTCGTATCGCTGCCTGAAGTAATTCTTCGACATTCGACAACATTCGCCGTGAAGTACAATGCCGAATTTCTGTCATTACACTCTCAGCCAAATTTAGTGCTAGTAGATATATAAGTTGTACAAACCGTGTATCTCCTCAGTACATTCCATCATCTGATGTAATAAACAAATCTAGTTAGCTCATTTGGCTTTACACTGTGACTAGAATATAAATAATCCGGATGTTTAGCCCGATCAATAGTCTGCCCATGCAGCCAAAGAAATAAATATCGAAAGCAGTGACGAAAATTATATCGTTCTTAACCCTTTCGCTAATATTCCTAATTACCAGAATCTCTACCCAAAGAATTCCTAGATGGTCATTTCTAATTTTTATCTTAATTTCCCCATGTCAGAGAATCTCTAGCTTAGTGTCGTAAGCAAGGATTGGACTTCTTTGCCGTAGCTTTAGGGACAACCCTAATCAATCTGCCTTAAAGGGAGGATATCAGACTAGATAGAAATGGTTCAGTTTTCGAATGAAGTTGATTGCGCTAGATGGTGAGAGACGATGAATTTCATTTGAGGTCAGTAAGATGGCCCCTATATAACTCACTGTATAAGAACCAAGCAGTCACTAACACGTGTTCTGGAGTCACATCGCCCTATTCGCAAAATCTGCAGATTGGTGCTATTGCAGGACACATTGTCCGTTAGTACTCTAAGATTGTTATTATTCAACCACAGTAACTTTGGAACTTACTCCTGGAAAACGTAATGAGTCGCTTAGCCTGTCTGAATCGGATGTGGTTTACCATTGTATAATGAAATCGGACACAACCCATGATCCTATTTTTCCTATATGGTAAAAGACATCATTCGTTGCAAAGTGCAGTTCTGATATTCTTGCCATTTCCCTTTCAAACCAAATCCATTGGTAATAGGTGCAAAATAATGATTAACATAGTTCCAAGTTAAGCATGCTAATTTAGCATAACATTCGTAACATTTCATATAATCGATAATACAGGTTGACAAAATGAAGAATTTTTTCATCGGCACAGGTTATTATGAAGTACTATGCCTACAAACCATTTTTTTTTGAATTATTCTCACGATAAATCTCTTTTTGCAAACGAAAACGACTGGTCTGATTTGGTTCAATAAAATATAAACAATTTCGAATTAAAATTGCCTTGAAGTTATACTCACATTATTTTTTAATACTCTCAGCAGTTATGGATATTAATATTAATATTAATATTAATATTAATATTAATATTAATATTAATATTAATATTAATATTAATATATTAATTAATATATATTAATTAATTAATATTAATATTAATAATAACAATAATAGTAATAATAATTATAATAATAATAATAATAATAATAATAATAATAATAATAACAATAACAATAATAATAATAATAATAATAATAATAATAATAATAATAATAATAATAATAATAATAATAATGATAATGATAATAATAATAATAATAATAATAATAATCAAATTCCGTACAAATTAAAAAAAGCAAAAAATCATGAAAATTCGAAAATGGCAAAAATGCAAATTTTTATTCTGATTATAAATGCAAATTTTTATTATGATCATACAGATAAAATTGTTGCATATTTCATTCAAATTAATGCATAAATTTTGATTTTATTCATAAGTTAGTGAAGATATCTGTCTAATTTACAAATTACACAAAAGTATTTAAAACAATAAAACTTGTTTTGTGATTCTAATTCGATTTTTTTATTCTTCTGAAGCAAATTGACCAAATCGTTCTCCAGATATATGGTGCAATCTCGTTAATATTACACATAACAATTTATTGCGAGAACCAGAGACAATTAAACAAAGTGGTTTATATACTTAGTACTTCATAATAACGTGTATCCCAATTAACTGAGAAATTCCGTGCTAATTCCTAATTTTAATATCTAATGACAGAGAAGGAATGTTTTTCTTCTCAAGTATAAGGAATCTGAGACTAAACGACGGAAAGGATCACAAAATATTATTAATAGACAAAATATCTGTCTAGAGGAGGCTCTGAATGGTAAGAGCATCTTCTAGTGACATTCGAAAACATTCATTATGAAGTTCCGAGTTTTTTGTCATTTCTCTTCCAAACAATTCCAATAGCAGTATGTGCTAAAATTCAGTGTCAGTAGTGTATCAGACACGTATGTGTTAAGTTTAAAAACGGGGTGTTAAAATCTGCAACGGAAATTTGTTAACGCAATGGTATCAAATTAAAACTAAATTTGTGTCGAAATGAATATGACAGTGATTGAACTTGATACCGCATCGTTATGGGCTTGAAAACGAATCTGTATTGAATTCACACCGCCTGTTTTTTTAACCCACCCTTATTTGAAATAAATTAAAACCAAAAGAAAAAAAAAAAGAAAACTGTTTTTTATTTGTTTACATATTTATTATAACTTACTATAAAAAGTATGCAAATATTAGATTGGGAGCATGCGGGATCCCTATAACACTGAAAAGCTAGCAATATAAATGATGACGGAGATTATTTTGAGTTACAATTAGTGTACTATTCCAAAATTGAATAGCCTAATAGGGCGGGTCTGTAAGGTTCCAAACTTGGACACTTCGAGCTTGAAAATAAACGATTCTGATTTTTGTATATCTGAACCGATTTCAAGGTTTAATATATTAATAAAATCGTCCAGCCGAGAGCTACAAAAACGTCGCGTATATATAGGTTATCTCTTTTGGTTTACGAGATATTGGCTTCGAATCATAAAAATTTTCATTCCTTATAAAAGGTCCAAATTTTCACAGATGTTTTTAAATATTTTTTATTTAGTTAACAGCAAATTACAAATTGAATAAAAAGAAATGGGGAAAAAATCTAAGAAATCTTAAGCATTAATTCTTGAATTTAAAAAACTAAAATTTTTAGAAACCTGTAAATCCTAATAAACGTTCAAAAAATTTGGCTTTTTACTTTTTTACAATTAAAATTAGGAAGCTAAACTTCATATTACAAATAATTGAAAGTATATTATTCGTGCATAAAAAACTGTGCAAAAGACATCTCATGCATTTGTAGGTGGTACAAATATCCTTAAACTTGTTCACAAGCGAAATTTGACGTTTGAAAATTTAATGGCTTGTGTTTTGCAACGGCATTTTTCCCTCAGTGTAGGCAAGCAAAGGTCACTATCAGTACATTCTTGAATCCAAGGTAGCATTCAGATGTAGGTCTTCTTTTTTTATTTTTTTATTTGCTAAGAAGCGTTACTGGCAGCCGTTGGTCCACGATCGAATAATGTACCCCAATCAGTAACTCAGATTTCTGAAACCGCAAGGAATAGAAAACAACTGATTGAATAAAAGGCGAGCTTCAGTCCTAAAAGATACACACGATCTGGCACCTGGAATATTCGTTTGCTTTTGGATACTTTTATGTCCTATTATCTAGCGTCACGGCTTCTGTTAACCGAGAAGATATAATGATCTTGATGGATGAATTTAACGCATAAATGGATCCTAGTAGAGATTTTTATGAGAACCCAGAAAACACGATGTAAAACGTTTGAAACGTGTTTCTTAAAATTGTTTCAAATGTAGGTAGAGGTTTGAATTGAAATTGGGAATCACTTGCGAAAAAACCTTTGAAAAGTACAAAATTACGAATATTTGAAGAATGGTATTTTCTCAATCTGAAGAAAGTCTGGGTTCACTCAAGGCAATTTTTCTTGCTGAAATTCTGATTTCGTGTGAAAGAAAACGAGAGGGAATATGAAAGGTACATATGAAAGGTACAAACTTACCTGTGCTTCGAAATTCGTTTTGTTTTTCATTTTAATAGTTCAAAACAAAAACAAATCAAGGCAATTAAAGCAAGAATTGCTGCAGTACAATTTTTTGTGCAAAGGTAAATGTAAGTTTAAAAAAATCTGAAAGAAAAGTTGCTGTGTGTGAACTTAGACCAAGTTTAATCATATTTAAAATAAAATATTTTTTTTTATATATAAAAAAGGTTTAAAAAATTTTATGCAAATAAATTCAAATAAGTAAACAAATGAATAAATACTTTTATTACTTTTATTTATGTACCACATGTGGTCACATTTAACAATGATTTGAGAACAATGGCATTTCTCAATTTGCCAATTAATTCCAATTTTTGTTGAGAAAGCTATTATTTTCAATTTATTTTGAAATCATTCCCTATTTGCTGGAAATGACCGAGAACGGTTAGTTCTTTGTTAAGGCTTGGTGGAATGGTGAACTTTCGTGTAATATTATTTTCTTAGAAAACAAACTATACTGTGACTTGATTATTCCCTGAGAATTGGATTACCATTAGTGGACAATTAAAGAATGCCGTAATAAAAGTCGCGTCGACTGGGATAGATGTTAGCACGTTGCAATTATCACTATCTAAGGGTAGTTGCAATCAGCAAAATGGAAATATGGTACTGAATAGATTAAAAGATTTCAACAATTTGTGGAAAAATCTAATCATCGAATTCTAAGTCTTTCTTTAAAACTTTTATTCGAAAATAATGAGAATGCAAAACAACCTCTGAAAAGAATGGAACAAAAAATAAAGTAATAAACGAAACTGCCTTAAAAATCTTTTAAAGAGGCCAATATAGCGGATTTAATAGATCAGAAGATTTGTACAGAATACACAAACACAAGACGCGAAGGAAATTTTTCATTAACAGCCAGATTAGAACTGCAGATGGTAAATTGATTACATTCAAAGATTGAAAGTCTATAAACGCCAGCCAGGTTGAAAGTTCTAGTAGTTCCAACGTTAGAAGCGCATGTTGTGCTTGAATAATGATCGGTGTTTGTCGATCGTATTTTCTTTCTTAAATAGTTCTTGCAAATAAATAACGATAATTCATTCCGAATTGATCATACTGCTTGCATTGATGTGCTTATGATCGATTATTCCCCTGACAAATAAATACGATTAAATTAAGATCTTTATCAAATTTAAAATTGAGGATAATGCTACCAAGAAAATGAAAACAAATTGTTTATGAAATAAAAGTATAAATTTTTCCAAGTAAAAAAAAACTACAGTTTGAATTTATACTTGAAAACTCAAACCCCTTCAGTGAATACATCTATTAATAGCACTGACTGTAGTCATATTGTCTCTATAACTAAATGTCTGTCCGTGATTCTTCGCCGTTCTCACATCGAAATGCAGCTGTTTTTCTTTTATTTTATTTTTTTTTTCTCGTGTATCTCTTACACCTTAAGACGTGGGTGAATTTAAGACTTTTTATATAGTAAAACAAATTCATACAATATTTCCACTACTGCTAAACAACTTTAAACCAAACCAAAACAAAAAATCGATTGTGTAAACAGAAAAGAAAACGAAGAAAAAAAATCATATGTTTTACACTAACAACAGAAATTCATTCACTCATTTCAACACACAACAACTTTTTCAACAAATCTGTCAAAACTTTAAAATATTGGTTGAAGAAAATAAAAAAGGAAATATTTAATATATATAGTTTTTCCCTTTTTACCTGTCCAAACTTGTGGAATGTTTAGATTATTTTTTGTAAAGTACTTATGGTTAGCAAAAAGAAGTAAGTGCTCATACTTACTGAACTAAATATAAAAATAATACAATGAATTAAGAATTTTACAAATACTTGTGTAGCTGTTTGTCGGCAAAATTAGAAAAAGAACAGGTGTAAATTACTTAAGATCATGGTAAAATTTAAGGGAAAACCCATTTTAGTAACATCTAGCAAGAAAATTGTGAAGACTTTCACAAGGCAGCAATTAAACATTTAGTGATGACAGCAGGTGTTGGCGTAGCTTAACAAGAAAAACTTCAAAAGATATCTTACAAACGGAGAGATTAACAAGAAGAATTTAAGTGGGTGAAAATTTTGAACAAACTAATATAGAAAAAACAGTATGTCAAAAGAAACAGGTACAATAAATTAAACTAAAAGAAAAGTTGGAAAATATTTCCTAGCAAAGTAATTAATGGATAAATTTTGTTTTTTGTTATTTAATTAAATTTTTAATTCATTTTATTTTATATACTAAGGTGTGCGTTTAAATAAAACATAACATGTTATTTATTTTTTTGAATAAAAGATGAACGGAATAAGTTAGGATTAAAACTAAATCAACTACTTGTAGCATTTCTTAGATTATTTTTAATTTTTTATGGTATGATTTCAGAAAAAAATTTTAAAGTAATTTTACGAATTTTTTTCGCGATATCTCTTTATAAGACTTTAAAATTAATAATCACAATTGAGCACTTATGGGGCCTTTACAATTCTTTGTAGTTTAAATAACTAATACAACGTGGGACTAAAATAATTTTCCCAATTCTACGTGCTTCTACTGTAACGACAAAATTCTCAATCTGGCCAGAAAATGTTAAGAACAATTTCTTGTCTTGTTATGGCACTCTTTGTTATGATTATTCGATTTTATTCAGACTGAAGAGCAAACCAATCACATATCTTGTCGCATTTTGAGTAAACATACGACAAATTGTTTTGTAAATTTTTATTGTTTTTAGTTCGATACTATTCAGGACCATTTTTTCGATTATTCGGTATACAAAAGTAATACCTTGGAATATGAGAAAAGTCGGCAATAACGTATGTGTTTTTCAGGCTAATAAAAAATATTTTTATTTTTTTTATTATTGAGAAGCTTTGATTGTTCTTTGCCTCAGAGTTCTTCTCAGCTTTGCTATTTAAATTTTTTTAAATTTGATTGTCTAAAGCTTAGACATAGCTTTAATATGGCTCATATTTGATTTTGAAGACAAGAACACATCGTCCCGTTACGCGGCCGAACATGTTTTGCATAGCCCTTAGGAGCTCCTCTAGTTTTTGGGCTTTTTCTGAACCAATTTTCATCTTATTCTTTAGATCCTAGTTAGGCTTTTTTATTACCCTGAAATGTAATACTTTTGTCAAAATTTACGCAATTAACATTTCCTAGTAAGCTAAAAAAAAAAAAATCAAATTTTATTTAGTACATTTTTTTGACTGCCATCTGCATTTGGACAAATGACCGAATTTCAAGAATTCAAATATCAACATCAAGAAAGATATTTAAAATTAACGGCTCTAAGAGCTATTATGAAAAATTTGCGATATGTTTTATTCGAACGCATGCTTTATTAATAAGAAAAGGTGGTTACGTTTTGGAAAGTCTATGAATTTCGTATTTTTCCTATGATATATAGATACATTTATATAGCTTGGCCTATATAGAGATTAAATATGTAATGAACATTTTGAATGACGGTTAATTACTAAATTTTACTAATATAATCTGAAAATCAAATGATATATTAACAAATAAATAATTGCGAAATCTATTTGTTCTATTTTTGTAATTATAAATGTTAAGAAATCTTGAACAAAAACAAAAGAAAATAATATTACGATAAGATAAACATACTCATGTGCTCTAAATTATATTTTACCTACAAATTCAAATACTTATAATGGTAAAACATAAAATAAACAAAATACCACAAAAAAAAAAAAAAAATCGATTATCGACCACAAATTTTGAAAATAGAAATAATAAAAAAAAAGAAAATATACAAAAATATCAGACAAAAACCCAAGAAATAGTTAATTTTTATACGCAAAATAATGCCTCGTAATTTACCGCAAAAGTAAAAGCGAACAACATTAGATACTATTATATACATTTGTAGTGTTTAAACAAATTGTAATCAATCGTTACACACTGGGCCACGAACCCTGTATTTTGGTCATAATTAGAATACTAAGTTTTCGTAAAAAATAAATATCATATATAAGGTTTTTGTGGACGCTGATTACGAATCTGCAATAATAAAATTCAAAATTCAAAATGGCGGCATTTTTTTAAAATTATGTGAGGAAATTTTCAATAATCACATTTGGCAGATATGTGGTCCTTGAATACGAACATAGCTTTATATTTTCCGAATTCAGAAATACGGAAGCAGTACTGAATTTTGGCCACAATTAGAATTCTTGGAGTACGTAAAAACAATATATCACAGAAAAAGGTTTTGGAGGCATTGATTATGATTCTGTAATAAAATTAAAAATGGCGGACCCTATATGGCGGCCAAAATTTTTTTTATTATTTGACGAGATTTTACGTAAAAAATTTTCATGCTGATTACGAATCTGTAATAAAAAATTTAAAATGGTGGCAATTTTTTTTTTAATTGTTTGATGAAATTTGAAATAATCACATTTGACAGATTTGTGCTCCCTGAATACGTATATGGTTTTTGAATTTCGGAATTTTGAAAGACGAAAGCAATACGAAGGAGTATAAGTAACTGAAAGGAAATTTTTCGTCCTATAAGACAATATTGTATATATGTAAATTAAAAAAAAAGTCAAACTGGTGGATTGAATATGGGGACCATACACTTATTATATGTTTTGCCATTAATTAGATTTTTATTTAATGTTTTTAAATTCATGCCTATATAGTTTTATAGAATAGTTTTGTACAAATTAAAGATGTTTTATGTTAATCAACAAATTTATTTTTAATTTGATGCCATTTTGGGTTCGCCATTTTTTATATCAACATTTTGAGTCAACAATAGTAACCGACATTTTATAAATTGACTATACATTAATATAAAAATATAGCAAATTGTTGTCGCCATATTGGATTCGCCATTTTGATTTTTCTATTTTTTGATCTGAAATATCAAAAGTTAACATAACAATATTTTTTTTTTTATTTTTTTAATTTTATCACAATTTGTTTGCAGTATAAATTAATGAAGTTTTTTAGTTAAATGGCTATAGCTTACGTAGTTATAAACGGTCACAAAAACTTAGAGAAGGTCTCAGGGAATCCGCCAGTATTATTAATATGAAAATATCTTCTGGCACTCTTTAGCACTAGGCTTTGAAAATTCATGATTTTGGAAAAAAATCATGTTTTTGACAGAAAAAGATTTATATGAAATTGCCATATACTGTCACGATTTTTTATTTTATTTAAATACCTATTTTCGCTACTTAAACCTAATATCATATATAAACACCTTTTTGTATAATTATGAATTATATACACTATTTATAACTAAACAAATTCAAGAAAAGTAGGATATTTTGACCTTGACCCATTACTATTAAGAATATAAAAATGCATAGGCATAAAATCTAAAGTCTCTACAAATTTTTATAAATTTTTTCCCTCTACCTGAATTGCACTTTTTGCTGAAAAATCGAACTTGTGGTTCAGAGTGCGTTACTTAATAATCGAAAGCAAAATTTTAATTGTATTTTACTGAAAGCATTTTCGACTTTATTTCTGCTTTTGATATTAGAAGTGAATTACAAAATTTAGTTTGTATTCAATTCTTAGCAGAGTTTTATTTTTAACGATCGATTAGCAAGTTTTGTTCTAGATTTTCTTGTTTTGTTTTTTAATATTTAGTGCTTTTGATTATTGAGGTTAAAATTACTTTATAAATAAGATGCTAAAGTGATAATTTTTATGTATAGGCTAATTTATGTTGTCATTTAAATGATAATATAATGGCTAGCCGAAATTTTTAGGAAGAAATAATGAAATTTATTTAATTTTATTTGAAGAATTTTAGTGCAATAGTATCAATGAAATACTATCTACTAAAATTTATAGGAAGACCTCCTCAACGATGCGTATTAATAAGCTGAATGTGGGAAAAATAGTTAAAAAAATGTTTAAAACTGATTTGGAATTCATTTAGAACAATTTGTTCAAAACAAGTTTTAAGTTTTGCCTCGAAATGGATATTAAAAACTCGTAATTTAGAGTTAGCTATGAAAAAAATATAAAATAAAAAATTTTTGCAAAAATTTTGGTCCATAGACCGTCATTTTATTACATAATGCGAAAAAATTTGGACAATTTTTTTTTGTTTGTAATTTTTTTCCTTTTATGAGTAAAATATTTAAATCTTGCATTGTAGTAAGTAATGCGCATAATAAGTTATCTTCAAAAATTTTTCCTGTAGCGGAACAAAATCCCATGGAGAAAAATATTAAAACATTTTTTCCATAACAAGCTGAAAATTACGAGTTTGTTGAGAGAACTGAAGATGAATTTTAAAAATTTGTTCAATATTTTTTTTTTTTTGGTATTCAGCTCTTCAATTCGCATCATTTGATGGGTCTTCCTACATCGAATCCTCAAAAAAAGCAGTTTGTCGGGACAATCTGTTGTACATATGTACATATAAACACAAAGTTTATCAATTAAATTAAATTGAATGTTTTCTGATTAAGATCAAAGTGGTGGAGGAAAATTTAGGAAACAGAATTTGCGGGTCCCTGAGACACAGAAAATTTCTTATAGAAATTAGTGTGTGTTTATGAGACACAGAAAATTTTCTGTAGAATAGTACGTGTCTCTCGTTGTTTCTAGGCAACGACAAATGGCAGCTAAATTATTAACACAAATAGCGCAATGAAATGTACGAACTCTTCGTGAAGCATCAATGATTAGAACATCAGATGACATCATATAAGATCGCAGTCCTAGTGAAATGATTTGGAATGATAAAGGCGAACTTATCACAAGAAATGGTAATACTGTATCAAAGAGGATCAGAAACACACTTCAAACATGGAAGACTATATCAGACCGAGTAATAATGGCTGGCTTCAAGAGTAGAGTAAGACATATTACCAGAAAACGCAGAATATACTAAGAAAGATGATTTCTACGCACAACTTTAAACCACACTCAATGAGATTCGAAGAGGAGATATCATAATACTCATGGGTGACTTCAACGCGAAGATAGGAAGCGACAACACCGATATCAGCACTACCATTGGAAAGCACGGTTGCGGAGTTAGAAACAAAAACGGAGAGCGGTTAATTGAACTGTGCCAGACATTTCAACTCGTCATAGGTGGCTCCATCTACATAAATATACGTGGACATCACTTAGCGGCAACTCGCGTTGTGCACTACTAACGAATAATGATGCACAGACGCAAAGGTGGAGAGAAAACTGAAAACAATAGCCCTGCTGAAAATATCTTACGAATATCAAGCAACCCTCTCAGTATAAGTGAGAAGCCATCGGGCACTTAAGAAACAATAAGGCAGCAGGCGAAGATGGAATACCAGTAAAAATTCTTCGGGTTGAAATCGAAACCACAGCCGAACTTCTACGACCTCACATCATAATTGTCTACTCTCGCACAAGATCTCCAAAATGCAAGCAAAACTTGAGGACTTGGAAAGATAAGCGCGCAATGTTTTACTTGAGATAAATATGAAGAAAACCAAAGCTATAATAACGTTAGCACGTACGTAGATAGCTCCTGCATTACAAGAAAAGTTCACAAATACCCAGACGAACCAAGTTTAGAATATTCAATGCATGTATAAAGTGAACTCTGTTGTGAAATCGCAAAAGCTACAGATATTTATAAACAATTGCCTCATGCAACTTGGATCTCTGGAATCTTACCAACGAGGAACCCATAACACAGATAAAACGTGGGAAATGGAGGTGGATCGGCCATACTATTGGAAAGAATCCTGATAGCATAGCAAGGATGGTGCTAGAGTGGAATCCTCAAGGCTCAAGAAGCCGAGGCCGGACAAAGAACACCTGAAGACGTATGATACTCCAAGAACTAGGACAGTGAAATCATACATGGGAAGAAAATAAGAGAAGCAAACCGTGTAAAATGGAGATGCTTTGTGGAAAAATGAGACACAGAAAATTTCCTATAGAATTGTTATATATAATCTATAAAAGTCCAAATAGTGGGCCCTTCTTCACCCTTTTCTTCTAAATCTGCTCTATGTATTCATTAATTGTTGTAGTGCTAAAAGTAGATACATTCTTTTGCAGAATGTACTAATTCAATTTTCTGAGGTTTTATACCCAAACCGCATTTGGTAGCCCATTTATTCAATAATTTCAAAGTACTTTTCATAACTTAAGATAATATTTCCCTTAACAATAACCTATAAATGTGTCGCTCAGTTGTGCTGAGGTGAAGTTAATGTTGTACAGATTATTCTCTTTTTTATTTAATTTTTATAACACAAGATAATATTTCCTTTAGCACTTGTGTCCCAGTTGAGACTTAATATCCTATAAATTGTGTCGCTCAGTTGTGCTGAGGCGAAGTTAATCTTGTACAGATTATTCTCCTTTTTATTTAATTTTTATAATTTAATTTTGTTTTAAGATTGAATATAATATCTTTAAATAAATTTTTTAGATTTCAAAGTGAAATCGTTGGAATTATTTTTCAACATTTCTATTTCACAGTAACATCACAATTTTACACTCTACTTAACACTACTTTACTGCTAATGCTCGTACGCTGAGGTTTATTTTTTTACTTCTATGCCTCCCCACTTTAATATCGTTGATTCATAAGATGTTGGAAGGTAGAGATTTATACCTACATATGCATTTTGCATTAAAAACATTATATTTTTTCTCTAAACGCAGACAGCCAAGAAAGGGCACATTTTACATAGACTTTAACACGCATATACAAAGTGTTTTTCTTTAAAGTAATGTTTTGAAGAATAGTTGAAGCAAAAAAAAAAAAAAGTAAAAAAACACAAGACATTGTGTGTATAAATGACGCAACGTAAGGTCGTTTGAAATTACAGGAAGTATCATGACTGCCTGCTAGTGTATAGTGTATGTGTACAATATAGTACTACAATACCAAAAATGATGATGAACTACTAGTTAGTACCAGCAAAAATATTGGCACTAGCACCAACCAACTAGACTCAGTATGTATTATCATTTGATATGTAGAAGAAATAGTAATTGTTATAACAAATATGGAGATAGTATTTAGTTTTTTCATTTGTAAATTATTATAAAGTCTCTACAGATGGCTGGGTAATTGTGGGCAATAACTGAAAGTGCAGTAAAGTTTTATAAAAAAAGGGTGAACGCAATAAAAGTGTAATAATAATTCAATAAAATTTTTAATTTCTTTTTTAAATGATTTTGAATTCCGTTCTATTCGTGTAAACGACTAAATAATTAAACTAATAATTAAAATTAATAGGAATTAAATTATTCCTTTAATATCTTATCAAGCCTTAAAAGTTCTGCCCTACTTATGAAAATATTTAACATAAAATTTCCTTCGTTTCCCTACTTTATTCTCCCGAAAAATGCACATTTGTTCACTGAGTGTTTTAGAGTAAACATTTTAATAATAACTGTTTAGTTGAGATAACATACATAAATAAATATCGCAGCATATGGCTGGTGGCCTGTCTTTGGCTCATTGTCCTCATATTTGCTTTAAATGTACCGAGTAATAGGTACTGAGTATTGTACTGTTATCTATCTAACAAATAACGAAAAGTTTGTTGACATTTATTTAAAGGTCTATCACCTCATAATAGTGAAAAAAAAAAAAACAGAATTCTTCACGGCTACAACTACGATGGCAAGTTGCGTAAAATTATTTTTTATATTGTACATACATTTTATTTTAACTATATATAAAAAAATGCAAATTAAATAATTAAAACATGAAACAAACAATTATGTCAACGTTTCAAGAGTAAGTGATACTGAGAGATGTTTCTATGGGTCCGTTAAAAGGTTTTCTTTTAATGTTGCTTTAAGAGAAATTATTAAAATAGGGTAGAAATTAAAGATAATTAAGAAATAGAAAAAATAGTAATTATATTAGAATCTAGAATAGTTAAAAATATCAAATCATAAACTGTTAATTGTTTTCATTTTACGATTTTTAGATTTACATCAAACTACTTTATAAAATTGTGTTTGCCGAGAGAAATATTTTCTATGAAATTCTTATAAAAATCGTTTCTCAATGTTGCTAAAATAAAAATTTTTTAAAATATATTTAGTCTCAGAATTGGTGAGATACATAAAAATTCTGTCTCAATTTGGCTGAGAAAAATTTTCTAATAGAAATTATGTTGTTAATGTTACTGGGATTTCCTTTAATTATTTTTTTTATTATTAGAAATAGTGTATCAGTGTTACGGAGACTATATTTTTATTATGAAAATTGTAGCTCAGTGTTGCTGAGACAAAATTTCATATGATACATAAATTGTCTTTTAATATTGAAATTGTGTCTCCGTTTTGGCTGATAAAAAAATTTCCTTAATAAATTATGTCTCAATGTTGCTGAGAAAAAAATTCCTTAACAAATTATTTCTCAATGTTACTGAAACAAAATTTCTTACACGAATTATGTTTCAATGTTGCTAAAACATTATATGCTATAGAAATTGTCTCTGTGTGTATCTGAAATAAAATTTCTCTCTGTCAAAAATTGTGTTTCAATGTTGCTGAGACAAAATTTCCTTAACAATGTTGCTGAAACATTATTACCTATAGAAATTATCTCTCAGTGTATCTGAGACAATATTTCCTGTAGAAATTGTATCAGTTTAGCGGAGAAGTCTCAATGTTTCTGACATAATATTTCGTATAGAAATAGTGCATCAGTGTTTCCATTAGAAATTATGCGTAAATGTTACTGAGGCAAAATTCCTTAACAAATTATGTCTCAATGTTTCTGAGAAAAAAATTTCCTTAACAAAGGACAATAGTTCCTATAAAAATTGTATCAGCTGGGCGGAGAAAAAAAATTTCCGACAGAATATTAGTCTCAAAATGTCTGAAACAATATTTCCTACAGAAATAGTATATCATTGTTGCTGAGCCCACATTAATACTATGGAAATTGTCACTGTTGCTGAGACAAAATTTTCTATACATGTAATTTCTCAAAACATTATTTTTTATAAAAAAATCCCTCGCTGTGTGGCTGAGAAGAAATTTTCTATACAAATTATATCTCAATATTGGTGGGACAATATTTTTTATAGAAATATGTATATAAATATGTCTCAGTTTGCTGACCTAAAATGTCATATATAAACTATGTCTTAGTGTGGTTGAGACAATAGAAATTGTATCTCAGTGTTGTAATTATTTCTCAGTGATGTTGAGAGAAAATTGTTGGTGGAAATTGTATACAAATGTTGCTGTAGTAAAAGCTTTTATAGAATGTATCTAAGAAGATTTTTTTTACAAATTTTCAAAAATTAATATTATTTTTTTTCAAGGAGAATGTAAAATTTCCTTTAGTATTGTGAATAAGGGGAAATATTTTATGACGTCAAATAAATCATTTAACAATTTTATTATCTCTCATAATAAAAAATGTTTTCTAACAACAAAGTCTCATAAAATTATATGTAAATTTGAAGAGGAAAACATCAATTGTTTTTTGTTTTAGTTTAACCTTTCTCTTGTAATATAAAAACTGTCTATATATTTAAGCCAAAACCTCTCTAAAAGTGAAAGGATAACAATTTATTTTAAATTGTTTTTGAATTGATTTTAATTTTTCTCATAAATTGTCATAACCAACAGGTGTTAAAAAAAGTACATTTTAGATTTTTTAAGAAAAAAAAGAAAATAATAAAAATAATAAAAAAAAAGAAATAAAGAAATTCATTTGAAAATCTAAAATAAACATTTATGAATGAATGACATACTTTGTTTACGATAATGTTTGTTTTACTTTTTTAAAAGTTAAAAATATTCAGACACAAAGGCCACAGAAAATGAGGCAAATCAATTCCCATCCATAAGAAATTACTTTTTCCGTTGCATTTATGTTTAAAGAAATGCTTTTTATTAAAAATTATCTATTTTTATCTTTAAAATTTTGTTGTACGAAAAAACAAAAACAAATAACAACAAATTTTGTGTAGCTGCCATTGACACTTCAAGTGGCAAATATATAGAATTGCGAGCTGTTTCACTTTAAGTGGTGTATACTTCTCTTTTGTTTGTTTTGCTTTTCTTCCACAGCTTTTGTTTCCTCTTTTAAATTGTCTTTATCAAGATGTTTTAATGAAAAAACTTTCATCATATCGAATACATATTTTATTCTCCAAGTATTTGTTATAATTTATATTTGTACATCATGCTTACGATCAAATTGTTGTTAAATGTTTTTTAAAATCAAATTTTTTACCTAAATTGTTATCTTTAGAAAATATTGTATGACATTTTAAAAAGGGTGAAAAGAGGGGGAACAAAGAATAATTTTGATTTGTTTAAATACAACTGTTTAATTAAGACAACAAGGGGAGTTTAGAGAAATACAAGGAAGAAAAAATTTTTCCCCAGTCACATGCTCACTGAGATGACAATTGCGTTTAATGAACTTTTGTTATTTATTAATTGTTTGGTCTTATAATCTGTTTATATGTTAAATGTTATCGAATGCAGGGATATTCTAATAATTAAAAAAGTGATTTTTGAAATCATGTGTGTTTGACATTTGGCCAAAGGTGGTGTAACGTTTTAGAACTTGACAGTAATGTTGACATAATTCCTATAGGAAACAATGAGACTTAAATTCTACAGGAAATTTTGTATCAACAACTTTGAGATTTAATTTCTGTAGAATATTTTATTTCAGCTACGCTGAGACATAATTTTTATTGGAAGTTTTGCCTCATCGACCTTGAGAATAAATTTCGTCTCAGTAACATAAATTTATATCAGAAATTTTGTCTCAGCAATACTGAAGCTTAACTTGCACAGGAAATTTTGTGTCAGCAGCATTGAGCCTTAATTGCTGTAGCAAATTTTTTTTGAGCAACATTGAAACATAATTTCAACAGTAAATTCTGTCTCAGATAATTAATGAAGGAAACTTTGCCTCAGTAACATCGAGACTTAATTTCTTCAGTGAATTTTGTCTCAGCAACATTTAGACCCATTTTTTATTGCAAATGATATCTATAAGAAATTTCATTTCAGAAACTTGGGATCTAATTTCTATAATGAGACTTAATTTATTTCCAAAACAAATTTTGCCCCAGCAAGATTAAGGAATTAATACGAAAGGAAAATGTGTGTCAACAATACGGAGTCTTAACTTCTATAGGAAATTTAATCTTAGCCATACTGAGATATAGTTTCAATATGAAATTTCGGGTTTCTCTTACTCTGACATAATTTCTTTACTATTTTTTTTGCAACCTTCTTTACCTAAATTTCAAAATTGTTTCTTTTATGCATGTAATAGTCATGAATCACGACTATAATTTTCAATTACATTTAGAATTATATCAAAAAGGTTTTTTCTCATTCAATTACAAGTCATACATCAAAAAAAGTATCAACAAATGGTTTTACAACACTTTATAAAATCCGACAAAAAACGTAGCATCGTCATAAAATTTCGTTATGGTATCACAGCTCATTACGTGCTTTTATATATATATATATATATATATATATATATATATATATATATATATATATATGTATATATTACATCGAATGAATTTCTTATTCTACATCAGCATGTTCATTATTATATTAAGATTATTTCTTGGATATTTTTTTGTGTTCAAATAACTAAACAGAAAAAACCAATCGGAAGAATGGATGAAAAAAAAAAAAACGTAAGACGTGCTATCGTTTGTGGGCATAACCAAGTGGTGGCTTTTGAAATAAATCCAATTGAAATAATATGAAAATCATAATCACACAAAAATCGAAATGGCACTCATTCATTTTTTTATGCAAAGAATAATTGGAGTTTATCCTAACAGGGGTAAAAAGATTGGATGAGAGTAAAGGATTTTTCTAAATAAATTAGTTTCAACAAACCATATTCAATACTAGAGACCCCATTTTTATACCATATGTAGATCAATATTGAAAAGTAGGTAGAAGTTCTAGGAATGTTCATTTTTTTCATCTATTTTTAATAAAGAAGTTAAGATTTTTTTTAATATTTCAACAAATCCTCTTGTAAATATAGTTAATTATTCCCTTCTCGAATAAAAATGGAAATGGTTTTTTTTTGAAGAAAATCCATATTTTTATGTGGACAATAAAATAGGTGTGTTCTCAAAAACAATAAATGAAGCACCTAATTATTTTTTAATTTCCTTGATTATCCTTAGCATAGCGGAGACACGCATCTTAAAATTCCTTGGTAGGATATTATACCGTTATTATTAAAAATTATAATTTTTATATTACAATATGTGCGTGAAAACTACTTAAATTATTTATTTAGATCTATTTAAGAATTTTAGGCAGAATTTATATTATTATATTGTTTATTATATATACATTATATTATATATTATATTATATTCCCAGGGCGACATTTCCATCAAACTTGATGAACGATTCAAATCGTTATCCTTCATACTCCCTATAAGAGTAGAATATTATACTCAGATTAGGGTCTCACGATTATTTCCAATAAATCCTAGCCAAAACTTCTCATTTTTCTTTTCATTAAAATGCACTCAGATATTTCGACTTATTACAATAACGATTTCGTACATATAATATGAGGATTTCTTGCTTTTAATCATCTTTAATCGCTTTTTACATCTTCTTTCATTAGATATATTTTTGTTTTTATAATAAAATTACATATTGATGGTTTTTACATATTATATTTTTCCTGTCATAATTTATGAGTCTGAAGTTTTAGCTTTACAGTGACCAAAAGCGTTCATGAAGTACGGTGGGAGAGTCGGTCTTAAGATACAATCTGAAAGTTTCTGAATAAACAAGTTGTTCCTATGATTAAAATTCTGGCTAAAATTTTTAAATAAACTTAAAACAATTATTTCAGAAGTATTCCTACCCAACTAGTAAGAAAAAAATTTAATAATTTTTAATAATAACGGTATAATATCCTAGCAAGGTCTTTTGGGGTGTATGTCTTGGCTATAGGAAGGATAATAAAAGAAACTCAAAAAAGTAATTATGTCTTGTCATGCTATTATTGACGTCTTATTAATATTTAGTTTGAAAAATATGAAGTTATTTTATAATTTTAAAATTTTTGCAAACACATCTATTTTATTGTTAACAGTAAAACATGGATTTTCTTAAAAAAAATCTCCCGATCTTCAGACACCAATATAGGTTAATTTCAAAATCATTTTTTTTATTCCTTAAATAGTTATATGTAATAAATAAAACATAAATATAAGTTTAAACAATTTTAAAATATAAAATTTAAATTTTTTTTATTTGAAAAAATTCACATCTATTTGGTGTTCTTATGTATATATGAAGGTAGGGTGAAAATTCTTTTTAAAATTCATAATCAGAGAGATTGAGTTATAATTTCTAAAGGAAATTTTACTTCAGTAACAGTGTGACAAAACTTCATTAGGTGAATTTTTAAAATTTCCTTAGGAAATTTTGTCTCACTTAGGAAATTTTGTCTCACTTGAGACAGACAATTTCCTTATAAAATTTTGTCTCACTTGAGACAGACAATTTCCTTAGGAAATTTTGTCTCACTTGAGACAGACAATTTCCTTAGGAAATTTTGTCTCACTTGAGACAGACAATTTCCTTAGGAAATTTTGTCTCACTTGAGACAGACAATTTCCTTAGGAAATTTTGTCTCACTTGAGACAGACAATTTCCTTAGGAAATTTTGTCTCACTTGAGACAGACAATTTCCTTAGGAAATTTTGTCTCACTTGAGACAGACAATTTCCTTAGGAAATTTTGTCTCACTTGAGACAGACAATTTCCTTAGGAAATTTTGTCTCACTTCAGACAGACAATTTCCTTAGGAAATTTTGTCTCACTTCAGACAGACAATTTCCTTAGGAAATTTTGTCTCACTTCAGACAGACAATTTCCTTAGGAAATTTTGTCTCACTTGAGACAGACAATTTCCTTAGGAAATTTTGTCTCACTTGAGACAGACAATTTCCTTAGGAAATTTTGTCTCACTTGAGACAGACAATTTCCTTAGGAAATTTTGTCTCACTTGAGACAGACAATTTCCTTAGGAAATTTTGTCTCACTTGAGACAGAAAATTTCTTTAGGAAATTTTGTTTCACACAGTGAGGCACATAATTTCTATAGGAAATTTTTTCTCAGCCACACTGAGATATAAATCCTATTCGATAGTTTGACTTTTACGTTTACCCTCGTATAATTGTTTATTTATTGCTTTGTTGGTATTGATATTGAAGAATAATGACATGAAATAGTTAAATAAATTTCCGGTGGAAGTAAGATGAAAAAAAAAAGATAAAAAAGACAATAATAAAATAATTTTCTTATTATTAACATTTGTTGGCCATTGCTGCTGTTGATTGGTTTTTTTTTTACTGTAGACGTTTCTGCCGTTTTTGAATTTGAATTTGCTAAATTAGATGCATAATGTTAATGTTGATGATCATGATTGTTGTCTCTGTTTGGAAAATATCAACAAAGACCCCGAACCGAGAGTTAATATTATTTATTCTTGTTTTCCTTTAAATGCGGATGTTTATGATTATTGTGTAGAATTGTATTGTTTCTTGGCTGTTTTCCTATTTTTTTCTTTTTGTCTTTTCCTGTCTAATTATTATTTTCTAGCTGTTTAAAAAAAGAAGCAAAAAACAAGATTTATGTTTAAATCCTGATCTTTTGGGGTCATAGTTATATTCTATTATTTTTTTAGTATTAATATTTGGTAAAAGAAGAAAAATATCAGAAAAAATAAAGGTCTTCTTTTTTCGTTAGTTTTTAAGCTGTTTAATATTTCGTTGTTTTTTTTTTCTACTTTTTGAAAGTTTAAATTATAAGGTTCATGTAATTTTTTTTTAAGTTTAACATATAAAACTAGCAATTTTTGTTTTGGTTTTTCTCTTTTAGTCTATGTATTTTTTTTTTTTTTTTAGTTTTAGTCTGTTTGTTCGTTCATCAAACTTTAAATGTTAACTTTAGCTAAATAACCTACTTTTACTAGTTGTTTTTGTTATTATTTTTGCTTTTGTATTTACTGTTTTTTTCGTTTTAACTTAATGTTTTTTCTAAATGTTGTGTGTGCATCATTATTGTGGTGCTTTTTTTGTTTCTAAAATCGAGATAAACAATCTTATGCACTTGAATGTTGGAGAAGTGAGAATTTTTGTACTATAAAAAATATTTTGTTGAAAATAATTTCCTTTTTTTTTTAAATCAAAAATTTTAAAATCCATTAGTTTATTCATAGGATAATTGTAAACGATTACAAAAATAGTGGTGGGTCGACAAGAAATCCCGATAAAGGACTTTAAAAACAATTTTTCGTGCTTGTCTGGAAGCGATTTAGTAATAGAAACTATAGTATGGAACCACTTGTTGTTGCGGATTAATAAGGAATGATTTTCATTCGATATGAGTCGCTTTGAAGTAATTTTTTCCATCAAAAATATCTTTTTAAAATGGTTTGTTAATGCTTTAATTTCAAATGTTCTCTGCAGTACATTTTGATGATGATGTTTGATGAAGATGTTACCTTACAAATGGCAGGTAGTTTATCAGCTACTGGTTGCAGACCCTTCAGTCGCTTTTAAACTACGTTCATTTCCTGCTGAACCTCAGGAAATCATGAGTGCGTGACCCATTTTCATCTGATCGAATTGTGTATAAAAACGTAAATATCATTCTTGAAGGTCCACTACATCCATTCGATGTATTATTGGTCAATACTTTTCTTAAAATTGCATTGGTCAATTAGTTTATAATACTGCAAATTAATGAATTTGGTTTGAAGACTATGTAATTTCAGGATGAGTTTCCAGATTGCATGAAGTCCCTTTTGTATTGACAGGCAGGTCCTCGTGATTTGACTCGCAAAAGAGAACATTTTACAACAGTGTTACGAATAACGTGTAGTTTTAAGGTGTGCATTCAAATAAAACAAAACAAGTTTTTTTTTTCAATTAAAGGATGAACGCATAAGCATAAGTTTGGATTAAAACTAAATCAACTACTTGTAACATTTCTTCTGATTATTATTAGACAGATTTTTCTCATGTATCATTTTCTATAAAAATTAATTGTTAACTAGATTATTTTTAGTTTTTTTTTTATTTATGACTACTGAAAAAAATTTTAAAGTATTTTTACGAAAGTTTTCGCGTTATCTCTATAAGAATTTAAAATTAATAATCACAATTAAACACTGCTGAGGCCTTCTTAAATTTTCTTTTAAGTTGGATCCAATTCCTTTATAGTTGTCAAAATTCTGGGTAGTTTAAATAACTAATACTCTGTGGCACTAAAGTGATATTCCCAATTTCGTCTGGGTATTTCTATTGCAACGACAAAATTCTAAATCTGGCCAGAAAATGTTAAAAACACTGTTGTATGTTGTATGTCACTAGTGTCATCAATGTCTTTTTACTACACTCTTTGTTATGATTATTACAGTTTATTCAGACAAAAGAAACAAAACAATCACATATTTTGTCTCAATTTAAGTAACCTTGTCATACGACAAATTACTTTGTAAATTTTTATTGTTTTTATTTCGATACTAATCAGGACCATTTTATCGATTATTCGGTATACAAAACTAGTACCTTGGAACAATAACGTATGTGTGTTCTACAGGCTAATACAAAATATTGAAAATATTTCTATTTTTTATTATTGAGGAACTTCGATCATTCTTTGCCGCAGAGTTTTTCTCAGATTCAAATAAAATGGTACACACAGTTTCTGCGACAACGAACTTTTTGTATGATATATTTCAGTCGTCCAATGTTACTTTTGGGTGCATTGTTGTGGCCGGTAAGAACGCCCGATTGTACTGCTCACACAATTATTTTAAATTATTTCTAATACTTTAATTGTACTTCTCTGGTTGACTGGAAGCCACATACATACTACATATACGACTGTAAAGCGCCCAACTAATTCTTTATTAAGACTATTGGTAATTGTTACTTTGGTGAGATGTCAAGTGTGTACACTAGCAGCGGAAACATTGTTCCAATGTAATTTTTTGATAATATGTATACGTGGATATTATATATTAGTTTTTCTGATACTTTGTACTTTTACAGAGTGGAATTTTGTAGCTGCCTGCCAGAATATCAACGTATGTGGAAATATAGAAAATACAGGATATTCTTTGTGATGGGGCAGTGTTACAAATTAGCCATTTTAATTACAAATATACATTTAACCATTAGAAAGTTTTCCAATATTTTGTGAAGACTCTCGTAACTGATATGAAAACTCTCAGCCTTTGTAAACTATTCACTGCAAGTGTAACTGCATATATAAATGTGAAAATTTTGAGAATCATCTAAGGCAGGGGTTCCCACCTCTTCATGCTTCACGAACCCTTTTAAAAATTTTTGTTTTTTCGCGGGCGCCTTTCCACAATTCAAAAGGTATTTATTTTAAATAAAAGTACGTTACCAAAATTCATTTATTTATTAAATATAAAAACTATGAATCTTTTAAAGCTCATAAACAACTAAAAAATATTAAATGTAATAAAATTGCTTTTGGTTTTACAAACTTTTTAACATTGGGAGAAATTACTGATAAAGCACATCTTACTTCATTTTCCACATCCAAATCTAAATTTGGATCTTATGAACTGTAGGGCAGAAAAACTAGTTTCGCTATGTTTCTTCATTAAAAAACACCGTAATCTATCTCAAACGATTTTTTAAGTTTTGGTAATTTTCACACGATTTTGATAGGTTTTTGTGGAAATAGTGGTAGGATTAACATTTTTTTTTTAGAGGCAACACTGTTTTGGATAATATCGGAAAAATATATTATTGTATTTTTCATATGTTCATTTTGAACATCAGATGAATCCAAGAGATCATTCAGCAGTGGAAATAAGGTTTATTTTGGTAGAGGCGATAAAGAAATTTTGTATATAAAAACACTCATTGAATCAAATTCATTTAATATATTTCGTTGTCTGTCTTGTAGTTTAATGTTAAGATGGTTTAACCTATCGAAAAATTTAGAAATATAAGCAAAGTAATATATAAAAACATGTTTCTGTAAATTTTTAATAAAAATTTACATTTTTGTATAAAAGGAAAATGTCTACTTCTGTCTTTAATTCTCTTCGAAATCCAACGGACATGGATATGAAGTAGTTATTTCTACGAGTATACATAGGGTTTTAAGAATTCTATTTCTTAAGGCACTAGTTTTTATAAAATTTACTACGTCTACAGTAGTTTGAAGAACCTTCTAAATATATCACGTGAGGTTTTCGCAGCAAGTACTTGTTGGTGGATTACGCAGATTTAAGTGATTTAAGAAACCCGATTGCGATCCTATCATTGATGCGATTTCATCTGTCCACCATTACTTTGCAGACCATTAATTCTTTTTAGAGGGGGATTCTCATGATTTTTTCTTTTGTGGGCTTATCTAACATTATAGTGAGAACGATAGTAAAATATTGTATCGTTTTTTTTTTTTTGCTTTTGCTATGACATATTGTACGAAGCACCTATAGAATCCAGCTTTGGCATAATTATATATGCCGAAAAATTAAAAAAAATGTATCATAATTCCACATACATTTTTGGTTACTCTCACGGATTCCCTGGAATGTTGCTATGGACCCCCATTTGGGAAACCTTGATTTAAGGTATGATGAGTGTAAAAATATAAAATTTTTTATATATTCAAAACAACAACAAAAAACCGCACACTGCACTGTTCTTGTTTGCGTGAGTAAGTAAGTGAGGATAAGTGTTTGTGTTCTGTTAAGTTTGTATTCGTTTGATTGCACTTATGAGCACGTATTTCTGCGCTAATAAACCTACAGTTACTTTTTCTACCCGAAAGTTACCAGAGGAATCATACATGCATACATATTTAGCCAACAAACATGCCAGCTAACAATTTCAGTCAGTCATCATCATAGTGTTGCTGATGTTTATTAATGTTGCAGACATGTTTAAGTTTTTGGTATTCAACCATTCATGTACTCACGCACATTTTCCTACTATATTCTTATTTTCTTTTTTCCTAGATTTTCATTGCTGTTTCATTTTGGTGAAAAGAACTTGTTTACTTTTATACATTTTTTTTTTTACTTTCTTGGCTGATGTTTTGAATAAAGATTCACAGATTAATGAGTTTAAAAATAGTTTTTTTCTGTGAATGATTATTAAGAAAAATATATTTTGTGTAGTTCTTTCTCTGCTGTAGCTGGGACTAGTAATTTTTTGAAATACATATAAATATTTTTACAAGATTTTATTTTACTTATTGATTTTAATTTCAAGAAGTCGTTTTTCATAATATTTTTCAAGTTTGTTGTACTTTTCTTTTATGATTGATACTCAGTTGTTGGTTTTCCTAAGAAATGTCCTATATTGTTTTCAATTCCTAAAGGAATGAGTTCAGTTAAACTAGAGTTAAAATTGCGAAGCTTAAGATTTTCTTTTTTTTTTATTTCCCATTAAAGTAAATTAAGAATTTCTTATAAATAAAAAATGTCATATAAACTTTTTATTATAAAAATAAAAAATAAAAATATTAAAGAACTGATTAAAAAAAAAAAAACTTTTTTTTAACGTAGTTTCTCCTTATTTTTCCAGCGATAAGTAAAAACTTAAACTTTTTCCTTAGCTTTTCACTTGTTGTTTTTGTTTTAATTATCTAACAAGTGTGAAAAATATCAGCAAGAACACACAAACTCAAGAAATTTGTTTTTGAAAAACATTAAAATATGTTAGTTACTAAAAAATGTGGTAAAATAGATATCAGTTAAAGTTCAACAAACTTTTTATCTATTACACACTTTGAAATTTCATTTTATTTCTTTTTGCTTTGTTTCCAGTAGTATTTTATATAAGATTCTTGATTTAAAAATATAATATATAAAATATAATATAAAATTTGGTTAAAAAAATATATCAAAACATATCAAACAAAAAATGTTCTTCGTATTTCTTATAATTTTAATAACTTTGTAATTGATGTTTTAAACAAATTTAAATAAAATTTCTAGCAATGAATCTATCTATGAAAACAGAAATTATAGTCTTTAACTTTAGCTTATGTTTAGTTTTTAGGCTCCAGCATTGGCTTCATCCCACGGTTTTTTTAGACTCCAACTTTAGATCTTTGTAGACTTTAATTTTAGCTTAAGCTGTAGGTTTTTGTAAATTTTAAATTTAGTGTCAGTCAAAGGTCTTTGGAGACTCAAAATTTTTGCATCAATTGTGCCTCAGTATTACATCTGTTTATAAAAGCGTTAATCAAAGGCCTTTTTAGTTTCAGTCAAAGGTCTTTGGAGACTCAAAATTTTTGCATCAATTGTGCCTCAGTATTACATTTTTTTATAAAAGCGTTAGTCAAAAGCCTTTATAAACATTATAAGATAAGTATAAGATATTTGTTGAGACGAATTTTGGTTTCAATGTAAGTCTGTCTAAATTTAATTTAATCCATTTAATATTCCACGGCAGACTTTAAGACCGCTTCAAATCCGAATTTAGCTTCCGTCGAAAGTCTTTGTAGGTTTTAAATTTAGCTACAGTCGAAGGCCTTTATAGACACAAATTTTCTTGCTATACTCAAAATTTTGCTTCGGTGTTAAAAATCTTTGTTGACTCGGATTTCAGTTGATTATTCTTGTACATTCCAAATTTGGCTTAATTTGACGAATCTTAATCACTAAAATTTTTGTTTCATTATTAAGTCTTCATTGAGTCGAATTCTAGCTTTTGTCCCAAGTTTTATAAACTTTATCTTATGCTTCAGTCGTAACTCTTTGAAGATTACAAATTTAGCACAGTGGGGAAAAACGCACCAATGTTGGATGTAGAGTGCAAACGTAAATAAATTTAAAAGTACTTTATATTTATTATTATTATTTATTGAAGCCTTGTCTTTTGAAATATGTAAAGGAAACATTTTTTATTAAAAATCTTTGAGAAAAAAAATTAATGAATAATATACTATGTTTTTGTATTTGATTTTAAGCTTATTTTTTTATTTTTCGTTTGGCTCCACTGTGCGGAAGTTATTGTACCGTAAAAATTTTGCTTTAGTTTTACATCTTTGTTGACTCCACTTTCAGTTTCAGTTATAGGCCTTTATGGATGTCAAATTTTGCATAAACATTTTCTAAATTTTTCTTCTGTTTAAGATCTTTGTTCACACGAGTTTTAGGTTCAATTTAAGTCGTTGTAAACTCCTATTTTAGCTTCATTCGAAGGTATTTTAAAGACCAAATTTAGATTCAGTTCTGGGTATGCGTAAAATTTAATTTAAGATTCAATAGTAGGAATGCCAATCGAAATTAATTTTTGAAAATCTCGGGATTCGGAATTTAAAAAATAATTCGAATTCAGGATTCCAGTATTTTCAGGAATTATAAATACCGAAAAAATTATTTAAAGATAAATTTTTTATAATTAAATATTTTTAAAGGAAACAACAAAAAATAAACATAGAATAATACCTTGCAAAAGAAAGCCTTAAAAAATGATTTGAACATTTGAACATTCATTAGAACGAAGTCTTATTGCTACAAAAGCTACGGAAGTATTGATTTTAACTCATATTTGCCATTCGAATAGAATTTTTTATAATTTTTATTCAGTGTTTAATAGTGCGGGTTAATTATTTTTGACAAGAGGCGTATAGCAAAAACGTAATCTTCGAAGAATTCTAAAAAAATTTCCCAAGAAAGCATGGGTCTAAAATCAAAACCTAGCTCCCGCTGAGTTACATAAAAATTCACAAAAATACACTAAGTTGTCCTGGTGAACCAAAATCAAATGGTGAAAAATTTTTAAATATATTTTTTATAACGAGCTCAAAATAACTTAACTTTTTTTTTTTTTTTTTTTTTTTTTTTTGCCTAAACATGGTACTAATGATTTTCCCATCGTTAGTGGGGAACAAATTTTAAATTGGGAAATAATTTCATTTATTAATTTTTATTTTTCCGTATTCTGGTCAATGAACGAAATTTATTCTATATTCCTATATCAGAATCTTTTCCTAAATCAGAATTCTCGGGACACTTTACAATGCAGTTTTTTAAATACTTCAAACTGAAATCTTTATATCTCTCGGCGTGAGCTAGATTTTAATTTTATACCCTAGTTTCTTAGGAAAATTTCGCGTAGGTTTTATTTTGGCTATATGCCTTTTCGCTTATTGCTCAGTCAAACAAATTGACCCGCCTCAGTGCTTAATAAACAATAACATTTTTATTGTTTATAAGAATATCATTTTAATTCGATAAAAAATATTTTTCAGTTGTAAAATTGAGGTTTCTTAGAAATAATAAACATTTGTTTTACTTAAAAATGTTTTCCAAAAAATTGCAAAATATACAATTAGTTCTCGTTTTGAAGTCGTAAAAATTTTCTTTTTTTTCTGGGACGTACCAGTCTTTGTAATATAAATAAATTATTTTAATTTCTTGTTCAAAAGTTTACAGCGATTATAAGATTATTTCTCAAAAGAATTTCTAACTCATTAAACCGTTTGATCATTCTATTTTGTTCTTCAATCTAATGTTAAATTACGATTTTTTCCGTTTTCTTCTTTGGACATTTGAAGTACAAATCAAGGGCTTATATACAGTAAGGGTTATCTAGTATCAATGGTATCAATTTTGAAAATAAAAATTAATTCTAACTAAAAAAATCGGCGTGTTTTTATTTGATTTTTGCATAAAGCCTTTATTGAATATAAGCCCTCGATAAAGTTGGTGTTTAAGCACCAACTTTAGCTTCAATCTTTGTTGACTTTAATTTTGGATCGCAAGCTTTTATAGGAGACAAAATTTAGGTTCAAACTCAGATCTTTATAGACACCAACTTTTGCTTCGTTGGTTGGTAGTCCTTTTATCTCTCAGAAATGCAATCAACTGCAAGCATTGTCACTTGAGCTTTGTATCCACTTGTTGTTCAATTCCAATTCATTAATTTGTGGTAATAAAAACTCATTGATCATGGTTCTGTATCAATCACCAATCACAGTAACCATGTGGCACCTGCGACTTGAATGAGCGTAATACAGAGACTTTGAGATCTGAAACTGGATACTCAAATTTTGTTAAATATTGGTTGCTTTCACATCCGTATACATGAAATGACCCTTGTTTCTCGTTATGAATTTTGAACAAAAATTGTTCACTATGTCGATGTCGAAAGTTGTCTCAATGTTATTGACGATTTATTCCCTAAAAAATAATCACGAAATAAGGAACTCCCCAGACTCAAAAAGCTTCATAACGATGTGTATTCTGTGTTAATGACAATTCTCAATAAGGTAAAGCATCATTTGCCTATAGGATGAAACATTTTGGGCCTTGTAAATATATTCTAAATATTAAGGTACCATTAGTATTACTAAGGGCTTATTCCTCTAACGGTCATTGCTGCTTCAGGGCATCTTTTCTTATTTTTATTTTTTTTTTTTTTAATAATTTATATTTTAACTTCTTTTCGTATTCTACTCATTTGGTTAATAAGTTGACATAATAAACTAAATATCTAGACCTTAAATCTTCAAACAAATTTACACTACTTATATTTTTAATATGAAAATTAATTTTATATATTTTTGCTCCGACCGTTAGAGGGATAATTTCCATTTAACTTTAAAATTTTTGATAAAGTATTGCCATATATTCCAAAATTTAACCTATAACCTTAGAGCTTAACATTTAATTGTGTGCAATCATCATGTTAACAAAATTTATTTATTACCTTCTTAACAGCACATAATTTTTCCGCCCTTCAAATACACATTTAATTGCTTTATTGTATATTTCCCTAGAAACTAATTTCCTTTCTTTTTAAAGAAAATTACTTTCTTTCAATTTCCGAAATAACAAACGACAATAATTACAACATCTTTAAAGCCATAAATAAAATTAAATTAAATTAAAAAAAAAAAAAAAAAAACATACTATTTATTAATAATAATTTCCCTTTCTGTATAAATATGGTATAATAAAGAAACCAATTAGACAAACAATATTGTATTTTCAATATATTTACATTAAATAATTCTACTTGAACTCGCATTGTATTAATATTTTACTAAGAGTCTCTGCAATCAACAAATGTCAACAGAGTTTTTCGAGGGCAAACGTGTCGTATTTTGATTTAATAATTATTTTGAAATTAATAAATTATTATTTATAATGTTTATTAAATAATAAAATAAAAACATGTTGGTTAATAATGGTGATGTTTTCCTATAGATTTAATATGTTGAGTTAGATTTTAATAATATTTATTGATTTAGTCATAAACTTGTATTGGATTTGTCTTTAAGAAGAGTGTCTATTTAGATTGTAATCGACAAAAAGAAAATCAAAAATTTTATACGAGTATGTGTTTAAAGTGTTTTAAAATTATGCATTATTTAATTAGTTATTTTTCTTTGTTTTCCCTTATTTAGTATATATTTGTTATTGATATTTAGAATAGGCTTTTTATTTTTTAAAAAGTTTTGAAAAAAAGTGACCATATCAACTTTCTCTGTAATGAGTTTCACATTAAACTTAATATTTTGTTTCTAATTGGTTAAACTGTGTAATGTGTTATTGTAGGATATATCACATTCTAGATTACTTTCGGTTAAAGCAGTGATGTCAGATACAATTTAGGAAAAATCCCTCTGCTTTGTATAAAAAATCCCTTTTTTCCCCTATTAAAAAAAATCCCTTCAATTTTCTCTCCTTAATATCTATTTTTAATAATAAAATTAACAAAAGGATTACTTTTGTTTGCATTTCGTTAAAAAATTAAAAAAAAAAATGTTTTAAACGGGATAATAAAAACACTAAAAAATATTTTTAAACCCAAAAAAGAAAAAATATCTGACGTCTATATCTATTGAAAAAAAACACATTCAGTAAATTGCAAATTTATTATAAAATAAATGTGAATGATAATATTGCATTTTCTCTTCTTTATTACTATTTTCAGTTTAAAAAATTTTCTTTATTCTGAAAAAAAAAAAAAAAAAATAAAATCCCTGCCTTTTTCCTTTTGTTTTAAATTTCTTTTAAAAATTCCCTTAAAAAGTGATAAAGTTTCATTACACTGAGTTGTATTTAAGCATAATCTAAAATTTTGGTTAACGTAATATATTTTTTTTATTATAAACACTCATGTTTTCTATTAATTTAATTAAAAATTAATTCTATTGAAAAGTATAGTGAAAAAACCATTTTTTTGACCCGATACAGACTTCATCAGAATTTCTCATCGAAATTTTTTGTAGAAATTTAATGTGAAACTTTTGTATAAATTTAGGTTCAATTTTTATTTCTAATGCATATTGAAGGTAATAGAGTATTATTTACTAGACTTTTCTTTCAAATTTCGATCGCGAAGTTTAGGAGTAGTGTCTTTGAATATGCTGTCATCAACAATAGCGACACTTGTCCTTGAATGGAAATACTTTAACAATTATTAAATTATTAGGTTACACTTCATCGAATCGTCGAAGTGTAACCTTATTAATTTTGCTTTTTTTCATGACCGAAGTAGTAATTTGAAAACTTTATTTTTGTATAGGGGAGATTGGGGCAAAGTGGAGTATACTTTAATTTAACTTGAATAAAATACCAACCAATAATCTTTATAAACCTTCAATGGAACTATTGTATAAAACGTATTATTGTCTAGCGTTTTGCATAAAAATAATAAGTATTATTTATCTTTCGGTATTATTTTTCTGCGTTTATTCAAATCAACCATCTTTAAATGAAATGGGAAATGTTGGGGTAAAGAGGCAAGTATTAAGAATGACCAATTTAAAGATGTTAAGGGCCGTTATTATAACTATCCAATAACTAAAGTTAAGATGTTATCGGACACATTCATTGTTTTTGGTTATTATAAGTACAAGTTATGCCAAAACTGACCGATAAGCTGAAGGACCGAACATCTGACCGAACTTTTATCACAAGGTTTATTCATTTAGAGCTGCCATATTTTCTGCTTTGTAAAAAAATAAATAAATAAAATCTTATATATTCCGGTGTAGTTTTTAATAATTTTTCTGTTTATACTTATATTTGTTCCAGCATTGACTTTTGGTTTGTTTTAAATCATTTATTTTAAAAATTTTCTTATTTTTTATTTGTTTATATTGCCGTTACTAGCCGTTGCCTTCCAATTGATCATGTTGCCAAAACATTAACTGGCCGAAAGTAATCGGTTACTGCTCTAGCCTTGCCGTATTATCAAAATTATAAAATTTTCTTTAAAATCAAGTTGTAATGACAAAAAACGGATAAAACTTACTTTATTGCTCACTTTAATTTATCTTATCTTTAACCTTATAGGAAGGTTAAATGTTTAATAAATATGTTTAGATATTTTTTGTATTTACTATAGTATCGTAAATATTTATTACATTAAATTAAATTAAATTTGAATATTAAAATTCAAACAAGTGATGAAAACAGATAGGTAATAACTGATAAAATCAATAAATAAAACAAAATTTATAAAAATAGGCAGATGTGTAATAAATTGCTATAATTTTCGCACACTTTAAGTGTACAGACCATTTGCATGAGCTTTATCATATCTAGCGTGTATTTTTACAGCATCCACTCGATTTGTAAATCCAGATTTTCTTCCTTTAATAGGTTAATGTAATGATACACGTTGGTTCTTTTGGTGTTACCGCCTGGAGTTTATAGAGTTATTTGCAATTTTCGTATGTTCTAATGCTTTTATTAAAGCATAAAATTTTTATCAGTTTTGTTGAATTCTCTTATAAATGTTCAAATCATTGGTGTTTAAACCAATTATTTAATATATTTTAAGCAAAATCGGAAAAAAATGGAGGACACTTTATTAAATTATACATCGCACTTTACCCCAAAATATTTTTACTGCATTACCCCAAGTCCACAATTTTTTTGCAGTTTGAATAATAAAAAAATAAAGTATTTAATTTTGTAGTCATTGGTTTAAAAATGCTCTTGATTTCGATATCTTCTACACAAACATCAGCACTTGAAAAAACTTTTTCAGTAAATTTTATTTGTTTGTGCTCGAAAATCATTAAAATCAGAGATTTCATGCATGAAATTTTATTTAAAAATGTAGGAAAATAATGACAAACATTTACCAGCAACCTTTCTTTGAAAAAAATATGTCATAATACTCCACTTTCCTCTAATAATAAGAAAGACAGAATTCAAAAATTCGGCTGGGCTTTTGCCCCAACTTGTATCAGAAAATGTATGAAAAAAATGTATGTGAAGATAAATATGCGAGTTAAATATGTTTTTTACGTAACGACGTACGTAATGAGACTATACGAATATATATATGACTATTATTATTAAAAGCAAATTTAATTCTTCTATTGTGAGAAAATTTTTAAGTTTGTGAATGTAAAACCCCTCAGAGGCTTGTTAACGATTTGGACACTGTAGGCAATGAATAATGGAGCCAGGGATGAATACTGTCCGTGGATATAAGTAGAATTCCTGAATTGTATTTGTGATTTTTTTAAAAAATTTTCAAAGTATCAACCTTGCGAATATATATGTCAAGGATTTTTCCCACTGTGGCCAAACAGCTCGTTGCCATGCATTCCCGCCATATGGAGAATGGAGTCAGGTACGAATACTGCCTGTTGATATAAGTATAATTCTTGAATTGTATTTGTGAATTTTGTAAAAAATTTTCAAAGTATCAACTTTGCGAATATAAAGTATATCAGAGGTCTGTCAAGGATTTTTCCCACTGTGGCCAAACGACTCGTTTCACAAATACAATTCAGGAATTGTGGTTATGTCTACGGACATTATTCATCCTTGGAGTATATTATTTTTAAGTGTAAAATATATAAAATTATGCTCTCTAGTGAAATATATGCAAAATTATGCATATATTTAAAATAGTATACATATGTTTCAACAATGCTAAAATTTTTACTTTTTTATACAAACTAAAGTAAAAGTATGTTATGCATTTAGAATTTCAAGTTGCCATCTTGCCTAGGAAGGTAAAAATTCGAAGCTTACAGTTTTGAAATATTCCTATAGGTTTGAATTCTGACGAACACAAGTGGAGTTTTTATTTAATAAATATTTTTTAAGTATATAAAAACATATTTGACAGTTTCTAATGTGACGTTTCAAAATAATTGATTTTTTAAAGCTAAATTATAAAAGAATTTTTTGAAGTTTTGTCCAGGGTCGAACTCAGGACTTACAGTACTTTAGTCACAACCCAAATTGTATACCACATCTATGTGTTGAAATTTATTATCTTTGTTGCTTATATAAAATGGCTAAAACGAAATTGAAAGCTAAATAATATTTTTTTATAAAGAATACATGAACATGCCTAGGAATTCATGTCAAATTAATTTTTTTAAATAATGAAAAAGTTTAATTTTTTTACAAAAAACTGAAATTTTCAGGGATTACTGAAAATACGAACTCAGGCTTTAACAGTTTATAGTCTAGAACACTTCTTCTAGATTATTTTATCTCACAGCTTTTCGATAGAATGATATTTCTATTTCTATTTTATTCAATTTGGGCGAAGAAAATTATAACATTTTTTGAGGCTTTTTTTAAGGACCTCGAAAAATCCTATTTTTTACGCAAAGTAAATGGTAACAGGTGGTACTTGATGGGAATAGTGTTGCATTTAATATAATTACGAGGGAAGTTCGAAAAGTCACGGAATTATTGATCCGCCCTCGTAACTCCACATTCCTGAAAGGATTTCACTGAACTCATTTAATCGCAAATTACTTTCTCAATTAAAATGTTTTAAACAAGAAAATTTTGTTTTCAAATGAAAAATATGCAAAATTATGTTCTTCAATGAAATATATGTAAAATTATGCTTTTGAGTATAATATATGTCAAAATATGTTATTTACATTACTAAAATGTGCTTTAAAATAAGGGTTTTCCATGAAAACATGTTAAAATATGCTGTTAAACATAAATTATGCAAAAATATGTTGTTAGGATTAAATTATGCAAAAATATGCTATAACTGTTGATACCCATATACATGAAATTTTCTAAAACTAATAAATAACTAAAAGTTTGTTGGTTCATTTGAAGCACAGCAAAATATAATATATATAATAATATAATTTTTAATTGACCTGCTGATGACTTTCTGAAGGTCTCAGATAACCACTTTATTGTGGTTATGGAATATATACATTAAAATAAAAATCTCAAATTTTCGGGACGCACACATCTACTATGCACAATTTCGCTTTTTCTTTAACCTTTTTACATTTTTTCATATAAAAATTTTATTTTTCTGGTATTATTTTTTTTTTTTTTAATATAAGTAGGTTTACATACATACATACATACATATATTTGTTAAAAAATTTTACTGAATTACTTTTTTAAAATTCATTAAAAATAGTAAATAGTCTAATACATAAAGACTAATAAATATTGTAATTTAAATATATCTAAAGAAAAAATATCTAAAGAAAAAATAAAATTTTATGAATTTACATTTGTCAAAAATGCATCTACAAATTGCAAATATTTTTGAACGAAATGGATATTTTAGAGATGATGACTGAATTACTCAAAAAGAAAATAAAAACTTTATACGCTTTTTAAATTATACAAATCCGTCAATTACTTCAAGACATATAAATATTTAAAGTTGCATACTTTCTATATTTTGTTAACAAATTAAAATATTTTTTAAAAAAAATAAGAAAAACTATTTTTATATGAAAATCTTGGAACATGTTTTTTTTAATTGTATTATGCCATTCTATTATGCGTCCCATAAATATGAGATTTTTACTTTAATGTAAAAATTCCATTCTTTCATTCGAAAAATGCATTTAAAAAAATGCAATTGCATTAAAATTCATTTTTGATTTTTTTTTTTAATTTTCGTGTCAAAACTAATATAAGCAAAATTCAAACGCCGTTTAAATCATTAATATTCACAAACCCTTCCCAGAGATATTGCCATTTAAAATTACATACTTTTGAATTTTTTTTTTTGGGGTTTTGAGAAAGTGTAAAAGCGATATAAAATCGCGAGTTTTTACAATTTTACGAAACTGAAAACTGAAAACAATAAATTGTTTTACACTAAGTACGAAATTTTTTTATGGAAATTGAAAGACACCAAGTAAAAAATGATCTTTTTCGGGCGTTCTTTCATGGAATTGTCAATATATATGTATATAAAGACAGAATGCTAACCAGTCTATGGAATAACTTATATCTCATAAATTTAAATGCAAGATGTATAAAATAAACTTTCTAAATAAAGCCACTAAGTATTTAGTTTAAAAATAATTCTTAATTTATTTCTTTATTTATTTATACAGACGTGTATATAGTGTCGGTACTAGACCGAACACTATCATTGCTAGAAAACTAATACTATGAGGAAGTCTTCCAGTCACACTATATAAAGAGCACTTACTAGTTACTTCTTTATAAAGACATTTTTTTAAATAGAGAATTGTATGCAAACAAGCTAAATGAAATTACTTAGAAAAGAAAAAAGAAACTTTAATTCAATTGAAATGTTTTAAACAAAAGCAAATTTGTTTAGTTACAGAAATATAAAAAAACGACGACATCAAACAAAATTGTACTTAAAGGGGGAAGTTCATGTATGCAGTTAGAATATTGAAAAGAAATATAGAGATAGATAGACGTATGTAGACGTTGGTATCTTACTTTTTTGTTAAATTGTTGGGTAAATCGAATGAGGATGATGGCAGTGCCAAAACATACATATTTGTATTTGGCAGACAGACAGATGGACAGACAACAAGACACACACCAAGAATGCAAACCTGACCCGCAATTATGTACAAAACGACATGCTGTTGGCTATACGTGATGACCCATTTTAGGGCTTTTATGATTTGTTGCCAGTGCACTTTTCCTTATTTATTATATAAATAACCAGAGAATCATTGACAGCACCACCATATTGATTTCATATTGAACACTCAAATGCAATTAACAGCATTTTTAGTGTATAGTCAACTTTTTAGTTTGTTTTTGTGTCTGTTAACTTCGCCAGATATGGTTAAAAAGCAATGTACATTTAAAAATTAGTAAGTTTTTTTTATACGTTTTTAACTTTATTTACAAAAAATTCTTATTTTTTATACGTATTTATACATACAAGGTCATCTTATATGTTAAATAATAAAAAGTACTACTAGCGTTACAAATTTGTAAATAAACCATTAAAATCTCATTTTAATTTAAAAATTTACATTTCAGTAATGTGAACATTTTGTTATTATTTATTTCTTAAATTTTTTATTATCAACTAATTTTATGTAAAACTCCACAAATTTCAAGTCTTCAGAATCTAATATTTCACGTAAAAAATATGTTAAAATGTAGCAATAAACATAAGCTGCTGTTACATTTGTTATGTCATGTTTAAATATCCGTTAACACCGAATTATCAAAGAGGAACACAAAAAGAATAAAAAACTGATTTTATGAATTTTACCTTTAAAAAAATCTGACACTTCTTGTAATAAAAAAAAACGACATTGAATTGTAGTAGTTGTTAGAGGAATTAAAGTCTAATTGAATTTGTAAACATTAAAAAACCTTAGATTTTCATTGTCGACTTCAAAAGAAAATAATCGTTTTATTTTTTATTCTCACATTTTACATAAAATAATTATAAAAAAAAAAAAAAAAAAAAAAAAAAAACTGAAATACTGTGGAAAAAATTTTAATTTTTTTTTATTTATAAAGTGTATTTCATATAAAACATAACACACAATTATTGATATAAAAGTTACAATTACACATAAAGAAATATTTTCGAAAATATTTCAATTAAATTATAAATTAGGGTTTTAAAATGATTTTAAATATTTTTATAATGAAATAAATTTCTCAAAGTCAAAGTATCCTAACAAATTAAATTCAAATTTTACATAGAAAAATCTAAAATCCATTTTCAATTACGAATAATACACATTCAATTATTTTATTAATTGAAATTCAACCTATGAAAAAAATTTATACTTAATTATTCAAATTATCATTTATTTATATTTATATTTGATTAATTTATTAATTGATACAATAATAAAATTAATTGAAAGCCGTTTAATTGTTTTATTTTTAGTAAAATATATTAGAAAATTTGAATTTTGATTAATTGAATAATTGATACAATTAAAAAATTAATTGGAATAATTTTTATCTTCGATAAATAGTTTAATAGACCATATTTTTTTTGTGTATGAATGAAACAATATATTTTAGTTTTTTTTTTCTACAGATTTATTACGTATAATAATAAAGGATAAATTAATAAGTAGATACGATTTTTTTATTTTCTTTCAAAAACCGTCCATTAGTAATTTGTACTTTGGGTAACTTTTTTGGAACCAGCTGTCCACTTGTGTTAAAAATGTTGATTATTTTTTAGTACGGTACTTTTCTGGAACATTTCTTCTAACATCTGCTACATACAATTTTTGCCCAGGAAGTTGTGAGAAGTGAGAAATGCTATACGTTTCATCATCCATTACACAATATTTAAACTTAGCAACAACATTCTTTGCGTTCCTATCTGGTACTTTTTGCACTTAAAATGTTTTTAGTCCAATATAGCTTTAACTTTGTGCACATAGCGCTCATAACATTTTACACGTCTAGCCACTTAATGTCTGGAAATGTTTGAATACTTTTTAAGAACTGTTTCACCTTTTTTGCTTTGTGTTCGTTTCGTGGTCTTTTATTTTTTCCTGTACCTGGTTTCTGATCAATTGTAAGGTCATTTATCACAAAAAGAAAAATACGTTATCAGCGGACAAAGTTATAAACAAAAAATATATGTTACATTTTATTCAAACTTACACTTTGAAAAGCTGACCGAGGTTCGATTTAAAAAAGTGCGTTCGGTCGGTCTCCAAAAATCCATTGAAAATTATAACTTTATTTTCTACTAAGTTTGTAAAATTTTATGCTCTATAAGGGTTTTGTATTCCACTTTGGTAATTGTAAAAAAATTGTTCTTAAAGCTCCAAAGCCGAATATAATTTAAAATTTTGTTTGTTTGAATTCCTTGAAAATTTAATTTTATTTTATAAAAATATAAAAAGAAGAAAATTGTAATATTGACCTCGAAATAAAAAATAAAGTCTTTAAATTCTGTGTTTAATCAATAACAAATCAAAACCGCAAATTAAAGATAAAATCAGTGTTATCATTTAGCGCTTAGACTTAGCCCTTTTTGACAATCCAAAATGCGGATTTTTTCCAAACAATTAGCAAGATGTACTTGAGGATTTTATGTTTTATACTCATCACCAAAAAATTAGAACAAATTTAATATTCCGTTTTTAATTGTTAAAATATACCTCTAGAATTCTTTTGTTAAAAAATCCATTTAGCAAGCCAATTTAATAATGGAGTTATTAGCGATTTCTAGATCCTTTCAAAAATTATTTTTATTTCAAAATTTTAATAGGAGTTAGGAAAATCGATTTTTTAATTATTTAAATTGTGAATAGAGTCATGCAACTATTTTAATAAAATATGGCTCGTTTTAATTGTAACATATACAGCTTTATGATAAAAAGAGCATTTTTGGTGGTTTTAGATTTTTACGATTTAAAAAAAAACTAAATTTTTTAAATTGTATAAGAAATTTTATTTTTTTACAACATTTTTTTTTTAATATCCCCAAAGCTAAAAAATTATATAGGAATAATTTGCTAAGTTGCTAGATAGCGGTTTATTTCGAAAACTAAAGTCAATTCAAAAAAAGTGATTTATAGACTTGAACTCCAAATGGACTAAGAAATCCCCTGCCGCAGAACCAATGTTGCCTTGTGTAATTAATACAAATTATGTACAAATTATGGCATAATGTATATTACACCTTGTATAATTCTACAAATTTAATTAATTAGTTAATTAATTAATACAAATTACAAATTATTTTGTTTCTAATTACTCTACTCACTTTTATTAGAAAGATATAAATTTAACTTACTGCGATCTTCTTCCATTTATTTCAATTGTATCCAGTTATATATTTTTTTGCTGAGATTTTTAACAAAGACATTTTATTTAATTGTAAAAAAGAAAATCAACATCAAACTAATAAAAACCAATTTAAAATCGAATATGCTGATATAAATTTCAAATAAATAAGTATGATATTGACTACGATGATGATTATGTTCCCGATTCTTTTGTATATGTACAATAAAGTATTTATCATTTTTAAACAAAAACAAAAGCGAACTAACTCATAAACATATTTATTGTTTAATATTAATATTAGTTTTTTTTTATGATAAAAACATGCAGTTTTCATCTTCTTGTTTTCGAACATATAAAATACAACTAAAAATTATATAAAATATGATTTGTTACGCACTCATTGTTGCGTTTATTTATTTATTTTTTCTTGCTGCTCTTAGTCAGTTGGTTTGTTTGTTGCATGACCTAAAATTGATACGATTTTATTTTCGTTTAGGAGTCTGGCGGTATAGAGAATTGTGGATGTGATAAATATGTATAATGATGCTAGTTTTATTCAGTATAAAAACTGTGACCGATTTTTTTGTTTCAGTAAACAATAATAAAAATAAATTATGTTTTATATGTTTTTGTCAATTATTTAAAATTTATAGAAAAAAATGTTAAATTTTATTGACTTGTTTTAGTAAAAATTTATTAAAAATTACCAGATTTTAGTGTCTATTAATAGAATTTGTTTGAATTTAAGTAATTTAAATTTATTTATAATTAAATATATAGATATCTTTAACTAATTTATTTTTGTTATTCTTTTCTCTTTTCAGATCGAAAAATATAGCCAACCAACTAATAGCAATTAAAACCTTTTAAAACCTCAAATTAAACGACTTTGAAAACATTTTAGAAAAAAATCTAATTTCTATTACAAAAATGTCTCGTCAATTTATTTATAGGTTTTATAACAATCAAACGACTTAAGAAGTTTATTTACATTAAACTTCTCGGAATATAAATTAAAATAAGAATAAAAAAATCGACTAAAAAATTACTAATTACAATTGGTGAATTGAATACCTTCGGGGGTTTAAATTAAGATATTGTTTTTATTAGAAAAATTTTTTTTGTTTATTTATTTTTTTCTTTTACCCAAAAAGAACAAAAAACCTTTTAAATAAATTATTGCAAATCATAGACTGTTATTTAAAAAATCAATTTAATGTCAATTAATAATTATTAAAAAAAAAAAAAATAAACGACAATTAAAACGATTTAGAAATAAAAGAGTAGTTTCCCACAATTAAAATACAAAATGGAGATGAGTATGGAACGTGATAGCTCCGTATTGGGGAGTCTATTCCAGCAGATAATCAATGATATGAAGGTAAGTGAAAATTCAAATATTGAAATTTATTATTGAGTAATTCCATTTTAAATTAAAAAAATGTTGACCCTTGGTTACCGATTTAGATAAAATATGGTGCATGTGTATAGGAGGATACAGAGTTATGTAAAATGAATTTTTCTCATTTTTATTTTGAGAACTGTGGCATCTCTATAGCTTTGAAGGTGATTAACATATTTATTTAAATGGTCATAACTTTTGTTATATAAAAGATATTAAAATATTTTTTTTTGCAGTGGATTTGTCATAGCTTGTATTTTACGATGCCATATAAAAGTTTTAAAGTATTTTATTAACATATTTTTTTGTAAGAATTTTCTTTGGTGACGTGTATCTAAAAAAGTCCGTCTTTAATTTTTTTACATTTTTTTTGGTAGGAAGCCTTATCGGTATACTTGCTACAGAGAAAATTTCAGAGAGGTCAAAATTTTTAAATTTAAAATGAAATTACTCTGTCCTAACAAATGTTAAATATAATTACTTTCTATTAATTTTTATAGTAATACAATTTTAAGCATATCGGTAATTGAATTATTGCATCTATAAAACCTCCTACAGAAGAAAATAATAAAAAATAACATTCTAGAATTAAAACTTGAAATTAAATGAAAATAGATTTAAAGCCAAAAAATCGTTCTCTTAATTTGAAATAAGTTTTTAAAACATATTTAAATTTCTTTCCTTTATCTTTTTCAATATTATTTCTTTGCCTTTTAAAGTAGTGAGTAGCTTTATCGAGCACTTTATTAATTTAATAAATTTTCAAATTTTATATTGTCTCCTACTTCCCAACAAAAACGTATGTATTTGTTTCTTTTGTTTTCAAGTCATACAATTTGGGACTTTGTTAAACAAATACAAAATATTTGAAAGCGGAACAAAACCTACGCTCAATATCAATAACAAAAGTAAAATTTATCAAAAAATTAAAACAATCAAATTCTACACCCTCACTTGAACATTATTAGTAAAATAGTACGAGGGTTACAATAAAAGTCACAAGAAATGAGAACATCAATCCAATAAGTTATTAATGTACCCATTTAAAATAAACGACACCAAGTTACCTTTTAGGGTTTTATTAAATTTTGTCTTCATATATTTTCCGAAGGAATAAAATTAAAATTTTGGAATCACAAGAATGATCCTATGGATTTTATAACGAGACAAATGTCGGTCACATTCTTCACCAAAACATTAACTTCTAGTTTGTAAACATGTTCAGTTTATAACTTTCGCACGATTTATGATTAACGCGAAATGATTCTAGGTGCATTCGAGTCACTTAATATTTACATCAGTGATAGGCAAAAAGGGAAGACACACAAATGCATTCGTTATTCAGTTTAGAACTGAACTCGAAAATTGTAGTTTTCTTATAATGTGACACCAAAAAAAAAAAAAAAAATGGGAATTTTATTTCAAAATTGTGCTATTTTTGACTTGTGCAAAAATATAAATATTATGTTTTCAAAAATTTCAAGATAAGATACAATAAATCATTAAAAAGTTCATAATTTTTATTTCCCGTTTTCCTGGGAAAATAAGTATTTTTTTCCCGGGAATTCCCATTTCCCAAATCCTGCTCATGAATGAAGGATATGTGGATTATGTCTTCAAAACTTTAATTTGAATTTGAAATTTCCGACTTATTTTCAAAATATTTTGATTCAGACCCATTGTTCACTACGAAAGCATACAAAATATTTAAACCTGTTGACTTTATACTTCATAAGTTTTTAACACTTTCCTTACAGTTCTCGTAAAATTAAAAAAAATTAAAACAAAAAATAATTTTTTTAATATTTATGATAAAATTAAATTTAAGATTTGTTTTTTTTTAATTTTATTTTTATTTTGGTGAATAATGTTTGCTATTAAAAGGGCAAAAAACTAAAATACAAAACAAAAGCAAAAAACACTGAATAAATATAATAAAAATAGTTTCATACTTGACTTAAATTTCATTTATACATATAATTTTTTAGACTTCGCCATATGTAGAAACACCTGTTTAAGTTTTTTTTTATTTTTAAATTGTTGTTCTGCTGTCGCTGATATTTTTAAAATTCCAACATAAGTGTACGCATGCGTATTATTTTTATTAACACACCCGGTACTTGAAATATGTTTAAATAGAGATTGTAATGAATCTTTTTTAAAGAAGAGAAATAAGAAAGATGAAGAGAAAAAAAAGCAAACTAAAAACATATCATATTACTTAATAAAAATTTTAAGAAAAATAAGATTATTATTTTTATACCCTTCACATAAAATTAAGGGTATATATAAGTTTGTCGTTTTATACGAAAGTCTTTAAATATATACTCAGGACCTCAAATTGAAAAATATTCGTGATAGTTATGATTAAAAATAGCTTTTGAGAATATGTGTCTCTTCTGTATGTTGAAATTGACTTTTTGAAGCCCATAGTTCAGTCAATACATATCCCTTTTAACACATATGTGGCATATAGTCTCGAAAGTCTTGGTGTTGAAAATCAGCGAAACCCGTTTGTGAATGTCGGAGTTATAAATGATTTTCTACAACAACCCCAAAAATTTGTCCAAATTTCTTTGCCCAAATTTAATAATATTTTCTATTTCACACTTTTATTGGAGAGTTGTGAGATTGAATAGTCTAGAGAAAGTGTTCTAGACTACAAACCGTTAAGCCTGAATCCCTGGGACTCCTTGTAAAATTCTGTTTTTGCTAAAAAATAAATATAAAAATTTTCATTATTAAAAAAAAAAAAAAAAAATAAAATAATAATTTTTCGACCGACATTGTTGTATTTTAAATATATTCAACACATAGTGTTGTAAATTGATTTTCATACTATTCAAATATATGAGGAGTACATATGTATAATTGTTTTTTAACAAAATTTCTATGTGTATAAATAGTCTCGTGGAAGTGTTCTATATTACAAATCTTCAAGCCGCGGTTCGTATTTTCATAGAATTCATTTGAATTTTGTTTTAATATGGGCACATTTTTTGTAAAAAAATTGTTTGACAAATAAATCTGAGTATGTGAGATGTTTCTCTCTTAAAGTATTATCACTTAAATGTAATTGTGTTTTAGGTTTTTAAATTTAGGTAATACGATTGAATATCAATTTTGGTGGAATTGTGTCTTAGAGCCACAAAGTCATACGCCCAAGTAGTATTGGGTTAAGACCAGTTTACAAGTATTAAGTATATTTCAAGATTAAGGCAAACATTTTCATAAGAGATAATGTCAATATGTTTATATATTTATGAAATATAGATTTTGTAAAGGGTATAAAAGATTCGGCCCAGTCGAATTTAACACTTCCACTTGTTATTTTATAATTTTAGTTATATACATACGTTCATAAGTAAATATTTTTTATTCTGTTTTTAAATTTGAACACTCACGTTTATACGGAGTATGTCAAGAACTTAGTCTATATAAACAGAAAAAAAACAGACTCAACAAAAATTGGCCATGTGAAAATTGTTGTCTAAAAAAAAAAAGAGAATAATATAATATAATTCATTTAAATGTACAAGGTCAATAATTATAAACCTACATATGCATATCAAAACAAAATTATCTACTATATATAGGCAACCAGCATAATTGTTTTAAATGTATACTATTATTTTACACAATTTTTATTTCCACTTAAAAATTTATTCAATAAAATCTGAGAAATTATACTGGTTTTTAAGTATTTAAATTAAATCAATTTTTTTAATGAAAACATCCGTTATATTTTAAAAATGAAAAAGAAAAATTCTTTTTTCTTTTACATTATTTCTTTTGGCAAAAATCAATTCAAATGTTATTTTTACAAATTTTTAAAAATACTTTAGCAAGAAAAGATTCTCAATATTTTATGGTGTATTTTACAACCCAATTTGACTTTGTTTTTTTTCTATCATTAATTACTTAAAACGTTCCGATGTGGTTGCTGTCTGTCTGTAAATTAATTCTTGTTTTTTTTTTTGTCTTTTGCTTACGTTTTCAAAATTTTGCGATTTTTTTTATTTATGTGAGGTAATTTTTATTATATTGAAATACACTTAGCAAAAAAGATGACATAAAATTGAAAACAGATATAAGCATAGATTTCTAAATCAAGTAGTCTTAAATAATGAAATTATATACAGTAGTACTAGGAGGAAACTTTTGGATATTTCATTAAATTTTTTATAGAAATTGTTAAGAAGCTTTAATTTATTTTTATTTTTCATCAAAAATCAATTGGATTTTGACTTATTGTCAGAGGAGGCATAACAATTATCCACACCAGTCCGCTAGCCTGTGGACCTTAACATTCCTCGATAACTGAAAAACGTGTGAAATTCATAATATTATTGGGAATGCTTCTTTAAATTTTGCAATCGTAAACTCACTTCGTTCTTTCAAGTATCTGCCAAAGAGCTTCTCGACATCCAAATCGGTTCATAAAATTAGGAGATATGGCCGTGCAAATTTTTTCAACGACTAACTCTAAAATATCTGTGGTAGCCTAAAATCGGGTTGAACTGGTTAAAAGAAAATAACTAAAAATTTAATTAGGAACTTTCATGTTTTTATTTATAGATTTTAAAGGGTGGTCCGAAGAGCTTTTTGTCATTTTCAAAACGCAATAACTCAGAAACTAATAAATATACCTGATATAAATTGTTTGGAAATTTTGGATAAAAATTATGGCTTAATTTAAAATGGAGCCAATTGTATATTTGATTAATTGATTTTACAAGTTTATAGAATTTATATAGAATTTCTTATATTTTTTTTCCGATATAAAAACATAACCGATATAAAACATAATCACGAGAACGCTATTGTTACGTTGTAATCGTGCATATATTACTGCAAATAAAAATAATTTGCAAATAAATAACTCACTGTTTATATATATAGTTTCCTTTTTGTTGTGCCAGATGGGAAAATACAACTATGCGCACAGAAAATTCTATGAACGTAAAAGGAAGTGGCAACACCGTACTCATTGTTTTCATTTAGTTTCGCTAATCACGATTAGCTTTCGTGAGTTACTAATTTGCAAATAAAATGTTAATTCACCGTTTATACAGCAATATTTTCAATAGCGAGTAGGAAGTGCGTATAAAAGTAATATATAATGCTCGTACAAATAAGAGTAAGTTATCTTAAAAACTGTACATACTTGTATACTAATGATTGATCAATAAATTATAAAGCCCAAGTTTATGTGTTATTTAGAGCAATTCAAATCTCAAGATATATTTGAAGTATTTTTTTTTTAAATTACTTAAAAAGCTAATATCTTTTCGGATTGTTATTTGCTGGTATGTTACAGATAATTTCTAAATGACACAATTTAGAGATATCACCCGCAATTTGTACCAATTAATATAGCCAGAACTAACTAAAATTGTACCGGAGGTATAGATTGTCAAGTATTTGCTTTATTTGGCTATGTCTGGTGATCAATTATTGAAGTATATGGTTATATGTTCCCAAATTTCAATTAGTGTAGTTTTGATACTAAAAATGCTGTTATATGTTTTCGCTATAACTAACCACAGAAAGTCATTTTACGCTCCAAATAAATCAGGGTGTAGTAGATTATCGATACTTAAAAATATTGCACAAACATTTTGAATTTAACTGTAAACCTCTGTGTAGCAATTCATATGTGTCCAAATTAAAAAGTGGAGTTAAGAGACAAAATCGCAAATGGTTCCAAAGTGGAGAAAAATTAAACATTAATTTGAGTCCAAAGTATAGGTAATCACCTTTAATTGGGTATCATTAGTTTTTTCATAGTGCAAAAACTAGTCATTTAATAGCGATTTAAAAATGACAAAAAACACATCGAACCACCCTTTATATTTTATATTTAGATTTATAGATATTCTATTCAGTGCGTTTTTTCAAAAATTTTTTTATTTTTCATTTTTTTATTTTTTTAATGCATTTCTGGCATTAATTTAAAATTTATATAATGATGATGTGTAAGGTGTGCGTCCAAATAAAACATAACATGTTCTTTTAATAAAACATGAACGGAATAAGTTAGGATTAAAACTAAATCAACTTGTAGCATTTCGTCTCCAAATTTTTCTGATATATTATTTTATGTACAAATTAATTGCTAAATAACTAGATAATTTTTAATTTTTTTAGGTATGACTTCTGAAAAAAAAAAAAAAAAAATTAAGTACTTTTACGAAAATTTTCGCGGAATCTCACTATAACAACGGTTCTGAAATGGGGGTCCGCGACCCACAAGCGGTCCGTACAATTACCTTTAATTAAAATTTACATTTAATTAAAATTTACATTTAATTAAAATTTACATTTAATTAAAGTTCACATTTAATTAAAATTTACATTTAATTAAAGTTCACATTTAATTAAAATTCACATTTAATTAAAGTTCACATTTAATTAAAATTTACATTTAATTAAAATTTACATTTAATTAAAATTTACATTTAATTAAAATTTACATTTAATTAATATATATATATATATATATATATATATATATATATATATATATATATATAAATATATACATATATATAATATATATATATTTTTATTTTTTTTTTTTATTATTAAGAAGTTCATTCTTTGCCTCAGAGTTGTTCTCAGCTTTATTATTTAATTTTTTTTTTAGTTTCGATTTAGCATAGCTTTAACTCATATATTTGATTGTTAAGATATGAACACAACGTGACATTACGCGGCCTAACATGTTTGTCATAGCTCTTAGGAGCTTCTCTACTTTTTGGACTTGAAATTCATTCTTATGACTTTTTCTTTTTCTGAACCAAGTTTCATCTTTTTCTTTAGGTCCTTGTTAAGCTTTTTTATTACTCTGGAATATAATGCTTTTGTGAAAATTTACTCCATCAAAATTTTCTTGTAAGTTCAATGAAAAAAAGTTAAAAAAAATTCAAATTTTATTTGGTACATTTTTCTTTGACTGCCGTCTGTATGCAGACAAAGCGACCAGAGTTCAAGAATACAATCTGCTATTAAATCTGAAATTTTTGTAGAATATATTGTAACTAAGAAATGTAAGTTGTTACGAAAATTTTGTGTTATGTTTTATTCGAGCGCACACTTTATATTTAAAAATTTCATTCATATTTTGATCGTGTCTGAAGATCACCTTAAAATAACGCTTAACCAGTCAGACACGGTGTTCCCAACTATGTTGTTAGATATTTCATAAAGACAATTTATGTGACTGCTTTTTATTATTTACCAACATTTTTCTATCTGTGTACTTAATTTTAATAGCTATTGTATTGATTTATACGATATCTGGGTGTAAATATGTATGCTTACCTCCTTCTGCGTGTTAGCGTGTATATCTGTAGTGTATATCTTTTACTTGTGGTTAATACTAATATTGGCTGGCTGGCTGCTTATTTGGTTGGGTGGTTGTTAATGTATTTGTTTATTCATTTGCCAATTTGTTTTTAAACTCAACCTCCTCAAACTATTTACGCGTACATATTAACGAATATACGAAGCAATTAATTGTATTTTTTACACTGACATTTATCGCTATTTTTTTTTTTTGCTTAAGCAACTAAAAATACGCCGGTCAAATTAAAAATATTGTATTCTATTCTTTGCATATACATATTTATGGCTATATAAAAGTTTTACTTTTAAAAACACTTTTAGTTTATAACAATCACTGTGCTATGATACTTTATCATTATCTTGAAAATAGTTTTTCATTCATTACGTTTGTTCTTTATGGTTAATTAACCTTCAAATTAGGTGTGAGTTAGACAATGAATGAATGAATAAAGATTCTGCAAGTTTACTTATATTTTGTATAAATGAGTTTTCATATGAATTAGCAAAATAGCATTAGTTTTTATTTTTATGCAGGCTTTTCAGAATTGTTTTAATAAAATCTATAAAAATTTTTGAAATGGTTTAATAGAGGGGATTATTGTCTTCATTTTCCATACGGTCCATATGAGTGACAAAGAAGGAGATGGCCAAATATCACCAATATCCCTCAGAGACCACCAGAATCCATTAAGTGTAATTTTCAACAATTTTTTAAAAATCTCCCAAATACAATTGAGGAATGGGAGTTATATGGCATAATAGAGGGGATTATTGTCTTCATTTTGCATATGGTCCATATGAGGGACAAAGAAGGAGATGGCCAAATATGACCAAAATCCCTCAGAGACCACCAGAATCCATTAAGTGTAATTTTCAAAAATTGTTTAAAAATCTGCCAAATACAATTGAGGAATGGGAGTTATATGGTATAATAGAGGGGATTATTGTCTTCATTTTCCATATGGTCCATATGAGTGACAAAGAAGGAGATGGCCAAATATGACCAAAATTCCTCAGAGACCACCAGAATCCATTAAGTGTAATTTTCAAAAATTTTTTAAAAATCTGCCAAATACAATTGAGGAATGGGAGTTATATGGTATAATAGAGGGGATTATTGTCTTCATTTTCCATATGGTCCATATGAGTGACAAAGAAGGAGATGGCCAAATATGACCAAAATTCCTCAGAGACCACCAGAATCCATTAAGTGTAATTTTCAAAAATTTTTAAAAATCTGCCAAATACAATTGAGGAATGGGAGTTATATGGTATAATAGAGGGTATTATTGTCTTCATTTTCCATATGGTCCATATGAGTGACAAAGAAGGAGATAGCCAAATATGACCAAAATCCCTTAGAGACCACCAGAATCCATTAAGTGTAATTTTCAAAAAATTTTTAAAATTTAAAATTTTTTAAAAAATTAGTTAAATATGTTTTCTTTACTGACATATGTCAATATATAAGTTAAATATGTTTTTGACGGTTGGGAATAGTTAAAAATAAACATATTTAACTTAAAAGTTAAATATGTTTTGACGTAACGACTTACGTCGAAACATATTTATCTTACATATTTATCTTCACACACATTGTTAAACCTATCGTGGATGTCTCAAATATGAATCCACATTATCAAAAGATTTCCATAAATGGTGTAAGCGTTTATAATATTAATACATTCTATTGAACAGTTTAAGAATTATTAATTGTTGTTCTTTAGGATTTGATTTAGGATCAACTTCATTCAATCATGTAACCCTCTTTCGCAGTCGCTACGAAAAGTGTATAATCCAAATAACGACGTCCGTACTTCATTCTGTCCGAAATTTTCTTTAGATTGTTTTCATTATATAAATCGCACTGTGGTTTCAAAACGATTTTTGGAAATAATTCTGTAACATGTGAACAGTTATAGATATCTGAATATATCACATGATTTGGAATAGCACAGGTATCTAACGAGTTATGGAGGGTGGACAACCAAAGTTGATCACATCGAGTATGTATTACTTTTTTTTTTTAAATCGCCAAAAATTCATTTATTATTTTATTGTAGAACAATTTTTCATACATTTAGTTCTTGTAAATTTCTACAAAAATTTTATTGCATATGTAGGATATTTTCTACCTAGTTTAAGAGATATTTAGGCCAAATTAAGTATTTTTATAAATTTTGGTCTCGACTTTTTTTCAGTTCTTTTTAAACTAGGAGGGCTCAATTTGGTTCCTAAAATTGAAGATAAATTTTATATATAGATAGTTTTTGTAAACATCTAAAAAATTAAATAAGAATAATAAAATTATATATTTTATTTTTTCCGGCTTATAACATTTTTTTAATGTTATAAAAATAAAATTTAACGCAAATGTGTGTTAAGAAAAATCGCAGGCATTTTAAGCAACGATCTCTCGGCAAGTCCATCCAAACATGGGCAGTTTTAAAGATTTTTATTTGCAAAATTCTCAAAAGGTAAAGCTGAGAATAAAACAAATATATTTTAGTAATATACCATCATATGTTGGTTAAATACAAACGATAGGACACAGTGTGATTTTAACTGAAAATTAAAGAAAATATTTCAAAAATGTTAACCACTATTAACTGGAATTTAAGACAAATATAATACAAAGTACTTTTTTGGTGAGAACTTCAATTCTGAATATTTGTAACTTTTTTATTTTAATAAGATCTTTATGAATATATTTTTATTTTAAAGATTATCTGTCGGGGACTTTTCAGTCTTCAACTTTTTTACCATTTTTTTTGTTTTTATGTTAATTTTCATTGGAAAAAAACTAAAAAGTTTCACAAAGTCCCGTTATCTAAATGGTACTGTAGTAATCGCTGATAGGTGGTCTTCCAAAATCAGTAATAAAATTTTTGCTCCAACTTGCTCTTTTTTAATTCGTAAAGCAATTACTGATCATATGTCAACGTATTTCTCGCAAAAAAAAAAAAAAAAAATGTTTGATGTTTGGTTGCTTGCATCAAAGGACTAGAAAAGTTTGCGTCTCTTTGAGTTTATTTCTGGAAATATTAGTACAAGTTGATATTGAATCAATAATGTCAATTTCAAACAAAATATTTAATAAAATCAATTCAAAGTGGCTGTTAGCGAGAAGAGTAAAACTTCCTTTTTTACATATAGAAATTGGTTGATTAAAAAGATTGATTTATCAATATTTTTAACTTTGTGGAAGGCTAAGTAATTATTTCGAATGTTTTTCAGTTGTATCAAAAAAAGGAAAAGCCAAATATCTTTTAAAAACTATGAATCCCTATCAGATACTGAATGCAGTCGAAATACAAATGCATCAGTAGAAGACGTTCATTTGCTGCAATTGTTAGTAAACTCAGCTAGTATTATATCGAGCCCTAACCTCGAAAATGTCTTAAGTGTAGAATGCAAAACATCATAGAAGAAACGTTTTTATATTTAAAATGCTTTACCTATATATATGAAATGGTTCTAAATATATTGATAAAATTTTGACAGATGATGTAAATGATTTTGAGTTTTATATTTCCATCAATAAGGCTCGATATGCCCGCCACACTACATACAATTTTATTTTACGGTAAAGATATCGAATAATATATTGTTCCTATTGGTCAATTATATATTATATAATTATAAGAAATAAAGACTGTAAAAACTTTTGCCGATATTTTACAAGAAAAACATCTAGAGAGAACTTTAATACATATTTGCTTCATAAACTATTAATATCATCAGATTAATTAACTTGGAGCTTACGATAACCACCAAAAAGTAAAAACAATCGCAGTTTTGTTTGAATTAAACGAAAAGTAGGTGTGTCAGTTGTCCGACCATGCCTATTTTTCCATTAGATCAGCTTCGAAAATGGCTTATGCCAAACTTCATCAATATAGCTTTCTTAATTACAAAATTATAGACTTTTTATCACTCAGAATGCGAAAATCTCACACTGTGCTGGGTGACTATATTTATAAAAAGAGTCAATATGAATAAAATATTTCGAGTACTTTGGTATGCTAGTAGGACAAGTTTATTGAACAAACATTTCAGTAGTACATTTTTCTCAAAAAAAAAAAAAAAAAAAAAATGGTTTTCGGGTCATGGTTTGAAGAAATTTTTTATTCTTATTTTATGTTGCAATATTTTGAAAAACACTAAATGTTTAAAACAGTAGTAGTGTTTAAAAATGTTCCATCTTTAAAAAACGTACCACTTTTCAAATTTATACATTTTATAACCCAAATATTGGCTAAATAATTTTACAAATTTTTAATCAAAACAAATCTTCTTTTTTGTCTGTTACCCATCATTCAACACTCTCTACAACTTGCCACAAAAATCGTAAAAGTATTTACAAATTTTTAAATGTTAAATAGAAGCAGCACCAAAAAAAAAAAAACAAAAAAATTGCTATAAAACATTTCCTCTATGTCGGCGAAATGTTAAACAACTAAAAACATTTCGTATGCGACCTCATTACCTGCATTTATTAAATGCCAAAAACACAAATGCAAAGATCCAAACGAAAGATAGACAAATAAAAATTTTATAAAAAAATTTAAATTAAACTTATTTTTTTACCGACTATATATAGAAAAACTTAAATAAAATGAAAAAATAAATTGTAAAAAAATCCCTAAGATTAGAGGTGGTTAATATTGCTGGCTGATGCTACACAATCAAACAATCGACAGCACCTTCATCTTCTTTTACTTATTTATCTCATCTTAAAGATTTCCTGGTGGCAATAGTAAAGTTGCCTAATTTTACCCGCCACTCCACCAAAATAAACAATTTAAATATATTTTTTAAGTAAAACGATTCTTATCTCTGTACTATTTTAAAATCATATAAATTATCGGTGAAAATGAGAATTACACACACTCGAATATAGTCTCATTCCATCATTCTCAGTCTCTCACTTTATTTCAGTCAGCCAGATACTCTTAAAAAAGCTTACAAATTTACTTTATTTAAGATAAAAACGGGCTAACTATAATAATTTGTCTAAAATGCCGTCAACATCTTACGACGTCGACAACAATGATGACGACAGAGTATGAAGGTGCTGTGGAGGTGGTGGTCACTGGCGGTGTTATTGCTGCTGCTCCTTTCAACACTAACAACAATAGCCTTTAAAGACAGCATCGGTAGAAAGAACAATAATAATATTATGGATAAACTTACTACCTGTAAAAAGCATAAAATGTCAATAACATAAAATAAACGATAAATTGGATTTGTTGTTTTATATTTAGTGTCAAACAGTGGGGTTGCATAATGGAAATTTGGCGTAAATTTTTTAGATATTTTATATCGAAAAGTAATGACATAAAATGGACAACGCTATCAGACACCAATAGCAAGAGAAATCATTTTAATGAGAATTCTTTTATAATTTAAATTTCTAGCTTAATTTTGGTGTGGTTTTCAATCATATCTGTAAAAGTTCTCTCTTTAGTTTCGTATACCTTTCCTACAATTCTTCTAAATACAAAGAAAAAATAATTGTTGGTGTAATTGTTATTCTTATTACTTTATAATAACTAGTTTACGTATATGAGAAGAGAGCACTTTAATTAAAAATCGTAAAAGAGCTTTGTGTCATTTCACCACAGATATTAATAACCCTGTGTACTTTGAGCTCAGAGTTTGATGGAGGGAAGCGAATTTTGGTATTAGGTTCGTCTCGCTTACTATGTAGTATCGTAACTGTTTTATATCATTACAACATTTGAATTTGTAGTTATAGCGTATTTTAAGTTCGATGTTGTGTTCGCATATAAAAACTTACGATATAAAGTAACTGAGTTGTATGTAAAAAAAAAAAAAAAAAAAGTAGCCTTTAATCGCGAATAACTCGAGTAGCGAACATGTCATTATAGGTGACTTTTAACAACATGAATAAGACACCATAATATATTTCTTTATTACAATATATTCTAGAGATTTATCAGATTTAACAGCAGATCGAATTATTGTAATCCGATCGTTTGTCCCTATACGCACGGAAAAAATATTTTCGAAAAAATTTCAATTAAATTATTAATTAGAATTTTAAAATGATTTCAAATATTTATAATTATAATTTATAATTAAAAAGAATTACTCAAAATCAAATTATTCAAACAAATTAAATTCAGATTTTACATAGAAAAATCTAAAATCCAAATTTCAATTACGAATGATACATATTCAATTATTTTATTAATTGAAGTTCAACTATTACAAAAAATTTATATTCAATGATTCAAAATATCACTTATTTTTATTTATATTTGATAAATTAATTAATACAATTTAACACAATTAGGAAAATAATTGAAAGCCGCACAGAAAAATTTCAATTATATTATTAATCAGAATTTTAAAATGATTTTAAATATTTTTATAATTAAATAAATTAATCAAAATCTAATATTTTAACAAACCTAATTCAAATTTTACATAGAAAAATCTGAAATCCAATTTCAATTACGAATAATACATATGTATTACTTTATTAATTGAAATTCAACCAACTAAAAAGACTTTATATTCAATTATTCCAATTAACACTTATTTTTATTTATATTTGATTAATTTATTAATTGATATAATAAGAAAAATAATTGAAAGCCGATAAATTGTTTTATTTTTAGTGAAAAATATTAGCAAATTTGAATTTTGAATAATTGATACAATTAAAAAAGTATTTGGAATAGTTTTTATCTTTGATAAATCGTTTAAAAGACCATATTTTTTCTGTGGCTGAGGCAAATGAACAAAATAAAATTTGAAGCTTCTAAGAGCTTTGCCAAACATGTTCGGCCGCGTAATAGCATGTTTTGTTCATTTCTTCAAAATCAAATATGATCCATTTTAAAGCTATGTCTAAGCTTTAGTCAATCAAAGCTAAAAAAAAATTTTTAAATATCAAAGCTGAGAAGAACTCTGAGGCAGGGATTATAAATAATGATTATGACAAATTTTTTTTACCAAGAAAACCAATATGATCAAAGAACTTTAGGAACATGCTGTGGAACACTTTTATATATATATATTTTTTTTTTTTTTTGAACACACTTTCCAAATATGCAAAAAAGCTCATTTTTTCAAATAAACGCAATAACAATTATTTTTAAGTTTTATTTTTTGCTCAAATTATACTGATTATATTTTGGTTTTTATTTTTCGATTAAAAATAACGATTATTTTTGATTTTTATTTCTTGCTCAAAATACTTTTCGATTATAAAATAACGATTATTTGCTTTAGCTTAAAAATTATGATAGTTTTAGGAAAAAAAGTTAACCGTTATTTTATAATCGAAAAATTAAAATCAAAAATAATCGTTAAAAATTGAGCAAAAAAAAAAAAAAAAAAATTAAAAATAATCGTTATTTTTTAATCGAAAAATAAAAATCAAAAAATAATCATTATAATTTGAGCAAAAAATAATTCTTATTTTTTAACCAAAAAACAAAAATCGAAAAATAATAATTAAATTGCGATTTTTACTATATTGTATTAGCCTGGAAAACATACGTTATTGCTGACTTTTATCATGTTCCAAAGTACATTTTTTGTATACTAAATAATTGAGAAAATAGTCCTGAATAATATCGAACTAAAAATAAAAATAAATTTTTACAAAGCAATTTGTCGTTTGACAAGTTATGTGTATTGTTTTCCTTCTTTAGTCTGAATAAAGTCGAATAATCATAACAAAGAGTGTCATAACAAGACATTGATGACATTCGTGACATGCAACAAGTCTTCAACATTTTCTGGCTAGATTTAGAATTTTTTCGTTACAGTAGAAGCTCCAAGAATTGGGAATGTTATTTTAGTACCACAGAATATTAGTTATTTAAACTATTAAGAATTTTGGCAATTGAAAAGAAATTGGATCCAAGTTAAAAGCGAATTCAAGAAGGGCCTAGCAGTGCTCAATTGTGATTATTATTTTTAAATTCTTATAGAGAGATATCGCTAAGAATTTAATAAAAGTACTTTAATTTTCTTTTTTTTAGGAGTCATACCTAAAAAAATAAAAATAATCTAGTTAGCAATTAATTTTTATATAAAATGATACATCAGAAAAATCTGGAGAAGAAATGCTACAAGTAGATGATTTAGTTTTAATCCTGGCTTATTCCGTTATTCTTTTATTAAAAAACAAACATGTTATGTTTTATTTGAACGCACACCTTATATGCAAAATTCGCTTCCGTCCATTGGATTCGGGGGTTTAGTAATTTTTCGTATAATTTTACTGGGCTATACACTGATAATAAATTTGTTTGTAGCACATGCCCACTAATATCTTATATTCCTTGTGTCAACTATTATCAAAACGGGTTAATTTTTATGGCATAACAAACGATTTGTATGCACGATTGAGGGAGGATATGACTTAATTTCAAATATTAACAAAATACATCAAGTTGATATAATTTAAGATTAAGCATTAAGTTGATATAATTTAAGATCATCCATTTTTTTGTTTGTTTTGTTATTTTAAATTCATTAATAGAAATATATGAATGCTTAGAAAAGGTAAAGATTTACTTAAATTTGGGAAATGTGGCAACCCTATTAAAAATAAAAAATATTTATTAACTATTTTTATAAAAATATTTTGTGTATAGATATTAGTAAAAGTATACAGAAATATTCATTATTTTGTAAGTAATTATTCACAAAAGTTGCAAGTTTGTAAAAATATAGTTATATATACAATAAATTGGAAATATACAAGTTTAAAGGCGCATATTTCTGAAATGAGGCATGATATTGTCTTGAATCTTTTTACAAAAGATCGGAAATTATATATGCTAAAGGATAAGCTTAATTTGGAATACATATTTTTAAAATTTCTTTCGCTATTTAGAAATAAAATAAACAAAAGGCCCAATTTGGGGTTTTTTGAGAAAATACAAATTTTTTAATTGTAATAAGATATTTGTTTATAAAGGTATCTTAATGAAATTTGCAGGAAATGTGGATCTTATTAATATAAATAAAAGCACGTTAACCAAATTTCAATCAGGGATAGGGTTTTCCTGCATTCCCAAAAAACTAATGAAAATTCACAAAAATGGGATTTTTTACATTTTTGGCTATAGAATTCACATTTTTCCGAAGTTCCGTAGATTTTGATTTAAAACTTTTAACAACATATTGAAGATTCTTAAAATATATTCCGCTTGTCGATTCGTGCTTTGGGATTTGAGAAAATATGGTCTAAAATCAAAACTTTCATATAAAATGGGTCGAATTCGGGAGGGTGTGTACCATGACCAATTGAGTTATTGGGCTTGTTTTTTTATCTTAAAGTCATCTCTGTGAAGTTACCTTTCAGAAAAGTATTATATGTTGCTAAAGAAAATTTTATTTTAGATAAAAAAAAGAGTGTAGATACTTTTTCGGCTAAAAAAACACAAAAAGTCGTTTTTTTGCAATTTTCAAATTCAATATCGTTTATTTTTGGACTCGGTAAAGATATCGACTTAAATTTTTTATTCAATACATAATTTTGTTCTTTAACTAGTTAAGAAAAAAACGAATAAAATCGTTTGGAAATGCTATGATATATATGAAAATAACTGGTCCAAGAACATGCAAAATTATGGTGCTTAAAAATTCAAACGCAAATAACTTGAAAACTATAAGAGATAAATATTACATGTAAGCATGTCTTTTATAGCCTACACAAATATATAATTGAAATCGGACGAGAAACAAAAATTTGACAAGTGATTTGAGCTCCTTTAGCTCCGCCCCTAAGGGGTTTGTTGTGTCCCCTTCCAAACTTAACATTGTACACTCCTCTGTTACGCCTATACCAAATTTCATGATAATCAAGCCTATCAGAAGTTTCAGATTTATTTCCAAAAAATTTCGATTCTGCCCCACTGTGTATTATTTGTGCGACGGCTATAAAGTTTAGTCAACATCTTAAAGTTTACCAAAAAGGTGATATAATTTGATGATAATATCTATTCAAAATTTTTAAAAAATAAATATCGACTTATGAATTAAAAATGCGTCTCCTGAAAAAATAGATTTTTTGAGTTATGTCTTTTGCAGCAAATGAGCGATATGCTGTTTCCGTATCCGCTCATGCAGAACGATTATTTTAGCACCGTCTTGCTGGAACCATATCATTCATTTCTAGGTAAAATTAATTAATAATCATTGATCCTGCACACCTTCATTGACAGTGACGATGTTATCGATCGATTATGAACCCTGCAAAATGATATCTTCAGAAACAATGAATCTCGTCGTTGGAAGGATTACCCTGTTTCTTACTTAGAAGATATATATTTTTAAAAGTAATTATAAATAACTTACTTAGTTCTACTTTTTAAGTGGTAAAAAATTTTATTTTTATTTTTTTTTAATAAAAAATTTTATTCTTTCGTCATTTTTACTGGAACGTCATAAAATTGAAAATTTTTTATTCCTTTTGTTTTGGATATTTATATTTCCTTTCATTTGCTGCTCAAATTCCCTCTTTCTCCACTTTTTTTGTATGAGAGCTTTTTTATTTATCTGATGAATTTCATTTATGTGTTTTGAAGCATATCAAAAAAATCAATTCTTTTTAAAGTTGTTGCTGTTGTTTACTTTATTTTTCTCTTCTTTGTAGTTGAGGTTGATGTTGTTGTTATTCATCAATATGTCATTTAAACTAATCTCTTTTACAGAGCTTTGACATTTTACAGTACCAGTTGAGTCAATAAAAAAAAAAAAAAAAAAAAAAAAAAAAATACACAAACGAAATCTCAACAAGATGGAGCACCAGAAAAAAAATAACTAAAGACTCGACATTTATTTGTCAGTTTCAGTTCACACAGATATTTAAAAGAATATAACCATTGAAATAAATTGTCATTAAGTATTATTAACAGTAAAACGTAAAGATATTTAAATTTAATTTTCAGCTGATATATTGTTTAGTTAGGTTCCAATTCCTTTCCATAACTGTAATTTTTGCAATCTGTGTTTTTACAACTTATTGTTGCTGTTCTCGCCTAGTTTATCGTAACGGTGGCAATTGTTGTGGTTTACGTTATTTTTCTTGTTGTCTCTAGATACTGATGGTTATTGTTGTCATTTTAAAGTCAACGAAATATTAAGAAATTGTAATAAATCATGCAATTGTATATGATTGTATATGACTATGATTGCATTGTATCTACTAGATACTTGTTTATACAATAACTGCAAATACATTCACACTCTTTGATTTAAATATTTTGTAGTGCTAGTTATTTATGCTGATATACTAGATCATGGTACGAGTGTAGTTTGCAGTATTTTATTGCAAAAATATATAAATCTTGTTGTTATTATTTGTTAAACTGTTTGAAAATTGTAATTCTATAAGTCGCTTTGGTATAGTTTTACATAAATTTTTTTTATTTTTTTAATCTATCTCTAGGTTAATATATTATTGTATTTTTAAATATTTTTAATAGGAATTGACACAATTTGTTAAATTTTTAAGTTTATTTTCTTTATACATATTTTGAAATTGTTGTCCAATCAAGTTGGACACTTAAATTATAATAAAATTATAATTTTTTATATTAATTATAATAAATTAATATAAGAGAATTTATCGCAGTGTATGTTGAAGTTTTAATAAAAAAGTAATGTTATCGGTTTTCGTTAAAGTGCCGATGGTTTGAAGAAAATTTAAACGAAGGCTTTTAAAAATTGGCCTTTATACTACCATCGTATACTCTAACATACTCTAAAATAATTCCCCATACTTACCTTAACCTAAGTTATTTAAATGTAATAAAAACTGAAGTTGAACTGAAACCAAAAGGAGACTTACCTCATTTCTGGATTTTCCCTGGAAGAAAAAGTGAGAAATTGTTGTAATAAGAACCAGTTATAGATTGATAATCCCCTTTTATCTTCAACCTACATTATATGTATATATATATATATATATATATATATATATATATATATATATATATATATATATATAGATATAGATATATATATATATATTCATACTTATATATATATATATATATTCATACTTAAATGAAATTTATTTGTACCGAATTTCATAAAATTATTGATATATTGGAGGCATTTATGAGCGCCAATCCCCTATTCCGGGGAGACATTTGTATGGGGGCTAGGTGAAATAATGGATTGATCACAACCAATTTCAACAGACTTCGTCTTTCAATATTCTTCGTTATTTGTGCTAAATTTCATTAAGATATCTTTAAAATTGCGGTCAGTACACAAGGTTTACATGGTCGGACAGCCAGCCAGATGCACGGACGGACATCTTTAAATCGACTCAGAAAATAATTCTGAGGTGGGGATCCGATGGTTTTTTCTCTGCGTTAAAAAGGTTGTGTAGGATATAAAAAAAGGCTAAAATTCAAATAACATTTATAAATGACAAAAAAAAAAAAAAAAAAGAAAAAAAAAATAAAAAAAATTTTACAAAAAGAAAAAAAAAACCCTAAAGTACCAAATATCAAACAGTCGCTTAAATATAAGTATATAATATAAAAAACTAGAATAAAGAAAAAAATTGCCAAAATACAAGAAATCACTAAAGCACAAAAAAAAATCACCAAAATTAAAAAAAAAATCGCCTAAAGTTAATAAACGTCCAATAAAAATTTAACAAAAATATGAAAATGGTGAACATATTTTTTATAATTATTTAAAAAACATAGATTTTTTGTCATTTTTTAATAACCAAACAATAATTATAATTTTTAATTCAAAGTATTAACTTTTTTAAATCTATTCTAAAAGTTAAAAGCTTTTTTTCGTCGAATTTCACAATTTTTCAGGCACGACGAGGCTTTTAAATATTTTTGGCTTTTTAAATTTGCCGTTATTTCTGTTTTTATTGAAACTGCATAAATTAAGTTTTAATTTAAAATTACCATTAAATAACATTTATTTTATTAATAAACCTTAACAAAATATTAAAATCGTGATTTATATTTTCAAATAAAAAAATAAATGTAAAAAAAAACTACACAAATTTAAAATCCGTTGTATACCAAACTATTTAAAATGAAGTCAAGCTTAACTAAGAATTACCAATGATATTTAGATAGCATTTTTTAAACATTAAATTATTAAAAAACAAAGAAAACAAATTGAAGAATAAAAAAACAGAAAACGAAAAAAAACTTCCTTAAAAAACTAAGTAAAAACAAATACAATAACACTTGAGGAATAGAACATGAACCAAATTTTTTATGGTCTGGTGCCAGCAGCCAAAGCAAAATTATTAGAAATTCAAAAAAATAATGTTCTAATAATCTTGAGTGTTTTTTTTTTAATTTTGCTTTAAAATCTTTCTAAAGGCAAAAAAGCAAATTAAAATTGTATTAAAGTTTTTTTTTTTCAAGTTTTCAGCTGTTTTTTGGTCTTCATCATTATCATCTATCGTCATCATTATTCCATTCAGTATTAACTACATAATCATTGAACAATCGCATAAAACTGTTGATATTGTTTATAAATTTTTTTCTCTTTGTTGCTTTATGGCTTTAAGCTAACTAAAATAGTACAGAAGTCTTGTATCTTGAGATACAAAACAATAAATAAAAGAGAAACGAAAAAATATAATACAATTTTTACTTAATTTTTTATACCCTACACCACTATAGGTGAGGTTGGTTTTATGCGTTTGTGCTGATGTTTGTAAAACCTAAAAAGAGTGATCTAAGTCCAACTTTAATGTATACCAATCGGCTTAGATGTAAACTTTGTAATCAAACTGCAAGTCGCAATTTTTGAGAATAATTTAATGAAATTTGGTATACATGTCTTCTATTGTCTAAGGACGAGGCCTATTGAAATTGGTTTGGTCCAATTTTGTTTTTGTAAATCATTTTATTATTTTTTATATGATTTTTAAGTAAGGGAGGTACCAACACTTAATTGTGAATAAATTCGAATTTTATGCACCAATTTTAACAAAATATGAATCATTTTATTTCACCTAGATACTATACAAATGTTGCAGCAGAATATGGGTTTAAAGATCATAATTGCCTTAAATAGCAAAATTTAATTCTAATTTAGCATATATAAGTTTCAATGTGCCAAATTTCATTAAGTTCGGTCTACAATTGACCATAGCTCCCATATAAACCCTCTTGCGACAATTAATGTGCATAATTAACCATATTCTCTATTACTTCTTCTTATTTTATTTTATTTTATTTTATTTTAATTTTTTTTCTTAACGCTTTGCTCTGATTCGCACTCAGGCCAAGTAGTATCAGACTTCAAAGAACTTTTTTTTTAGTTTTTTGTTTTCATTTTATGTAGTTTAAATTCAAAAGTCTTTTTTTTTTAGTTTAAATATGCATATAATTTTTTTGTTGTTGTTTATTTAAGTTGCATTGTTTGTTGCCTTAATAAGAGAGCTTTTCATGCCACAAAAACTTTATTACTCAAAAATCCTAATAACAACAACAATGCTAGATAGAAGACTAGATATTCCAAAGACTAGAATTTGAATCAATATGTTTTATTTGAAGACAAAAAAAAATATATATATAAATGCAAATAATTATATACAAAGCCTTGTGATTTTTTTTATATAGAAAGTTTCTGAAAGATTTGTAAAAGAATAAAATACACTGCATATTTAAGGTTTCAATCAGTCTGTTTTTTGCTTTAGAAAACTTTATGCTCATAACTCAGCTATTTATGGACCAATTATTAAAATTTTCAATAACAATATTCACAAACGTATAGTCTACATATCGAAATATTAAGCATGTCCTTTACACATGTGAGTCTTTCGGAAAATTAATTTCAACATACATAGACATCGATATTTATAACAAAATTGTCCTTAACTTAAACATTCTTTAGAAATTTTATCTATATATTTATTTTTTAGAAAATTTGTCGATTACTTTTAGTTTTAAAACAAAATTTATCGATGTTTAATTTTTTCTATAATTTTTTTATTGAGAAAAAAAAAAATGGAGAATTTATTGTTTATTTAGAAAATTATCAATTATATATTTTTTTCTTTTAGATAAATTTATCGATAATTTAATAATTTAGTTTTTATTTTTGAATACGTTTTAGAAATTTTATCCATAAACCTAATTAATTTTTAGGTAATATATCGTATTAAAATTTATTTTTTTTAAATAACATTAATTTTTCTCTATAAAATTTATCGATTAATTTAAATTTTTCTTTCGAAAAAATTGTTCGATAATTTATTGTTTACATAGAGAAATGATTGACCTTTTTATTTTACTTACTTCTTTCTTTTTTAAATTATCGATAACATTAATATTCGATATCTATACATTTCATTTTTTTTTAATTTATCGATAACTTTAGTTTTCTCAAGAAAATTTATCGAACATTTTATTTTTCTGTAGAAAAATTATAATTTGAATTTTCTTAAGAAATATATTGATAACTTTTAAGTTTAATGTAAAAAATTTCGGTAACAAAAATGTATTTTCGAAAATATTTTAGTAACTTTTATTTTTAAAATAATATGATTTTAATTTTATCTAGAAAATTTCCTTTTAATTATTAGAATAATTATTTATAATTCTAATTTCCTTTAGGAAATTTACCGATAACTTTTACTTTTAAAAGAAAAATGTTCAATACAATTTTTAAGGAAAATTTTGATTGTCAAAATCTTTGTTGATTTGATTAGATAGAAATGGCTAGCGCACCATGACCCCATCGGATCTTTTGGTGCAGCCAATGATTTTTGCCATACCAAGTTAAGTTTTCGAATGAATCTGATTACCCTGAGAAAAATTGGTAATTTTTGAAAATCCTTAATATTAAATTTCTATAGAAATCTTTCTTAACTTTACTTTTCTTTAGAAAATTTATCGATAGCCACTACTTCACAAATTCTAAACTTATTTTCAAAATAAATTTTATCTCTAATTTAAACATTTACCGAAAACTTTAATATCTTTTAGGAAATGTATCGATAACTAATAACTTCTATAAAGAATTTTATTGATAACATTTTCTTTTGAAATAAAAACTTCTAATTATTATAACTTCCTATAGAAAGTTTAAACGATAATTATATTTTTTAGGAAATTTATCGATAATTTTTTTTCTCAATTTTAGTAATTTTGTCTTTTTTGTCTTTAGAAATTTTATTGATGTTTTATTTTATTTGCATTTATTATAAATTTGTCTCTAAAAGAAAATTTAGCAATAGGAAATTGAACGATAAGAAATAATTTGTATGCACGGTAATAACTTCTATAATCGATAATTTGTATTATTACATAAAAACAAAAAAATTTATATAGAAATTTTTTGCTTTAACTTATTTTTATTTTGATGTTTATCGATATCTTCTACATTTAAATTAAAATTTATAGATGACCGAAGTCAATAACTTATTTTTTCTTTTTAAATTTAAAATGCATCGAAAACCTGAGCTTTCAAAGAAAATTTATCGATAATTATTTTTTTTATAGAATTATTACGATAACTGATAAATTTTGATAAATAAATTTTTTGATAACTTTACTTATATTTTCTTAGGATGAAAAAAATATATTTACTTTTGTAACAAATTCAGATACATGTTGTAAAAAAAATTCTTAAAAAAATTTTTTGAATCAGTTATATACAAAATAAAGGAAATTGTTCAATATTTTCCAAGATATTAACAAAATTGAAAAAAGTTTATTTTTCGAAAAACTAAAAAAAAGCGATGCCGGCCAAAAATGCTCTTTCTTGCTCTTTTTTCATTAAACATTGAAGAGGAAGGGTTTTAATGGTGACAACCAGTTTCTATATGGATATAATGTAGATAATATTAATAGACATTTTGAAAATACTGCTCATGGGCATTTAGGCCGCAGTGTTGACTTTGGGACTTTCGATGATCTTAGTGAATCTTTTTCTTTTAGATGCATAACTGAGAATGATCTTTTGATAGCATTGTGTAAAGTGAGATCGAAATCTGTTGGTACTGATAACATACCGATTGCATTTATTAAAACTATATTTCCTTACATTTCACACTTCTTGATTTTTCATGTTAACACCATATTTACATCATCAGTTTTCCCTACTGATTGGAAAAAGGCCCGTACCGTCTGATTAGTATTTAAGTGAGAGATGCCAATTTGTTGATGTTGGTAGAGCTTGTTCGGGGGTACTTCTCCTGTTTTCAGGAGTTACCCAAGGTTCTGTATTGGGGCTCCTTCTTTTCATAATATATTTGAATGATTTGTATTTGATTGATTTGCTTGCTGATGATGTACTTCTTTTATTCAGTACTCATAAGGACAATGTTGATGTCTTAGAATCTAAGATGAATTATAGTATGACACGTTTTGCTTAATGGTCATCTTTGAATTACTCAAGTGTTAATTAGTTGAAGCAGCACTGCAGTTTGGAAATAATTAAACTCAGATGAATATTTCTGTTGGTAGGGAGGAAATTGCATTTGTGGATAATCTTAGATGTTTAGGCATATATATTGATAGTCGATTTACTTTTGATTGTCACGCGAAAAACATATTTTGTAAATATATGCTAATAATGTATATTTACATATCGCATAACGAGTGTTACGGTTCGCTATGTTTATAATGTCCATAGGAGAATTTATATTTCTGAATACGTAAAAATTTTTTTGGGATCTTACTTTAGGCAATTTATTGATATCCGATACTTATTACTTTTCCATAGGGTTGTTCCTTTACACACTCCACTAGGAATCCCCAAATTATTGTTGCAATTGTTTTGAAAGGTCTTTTATTGTCATGGCTAAGTCATGGAATTATTTACCTCTAGATCTTCGTATATTTCACCTTGACTTAATGATATATAATTTATGTATTATTAATTTTAATATTTCTATGGATACTTGTAAGGCTTTTATATTGCTCACTAAAACTGAGACAATAGTCTTTAATTATATGTTTAAATTTTTGAGCGGTTGCTCCCCAACTGCTCAAAATAGTTGATTTTGTATATATTTGTATATATTAATTTAAGTATTATAGGTTAAGAATTTATTACTCAGGGATTAATTTCTGTAATATAAGTTTATTAGCCTAGGAAGGCTTGTTATATTACTTTGAATAAATAAAATAAATAAATAAATAAAAATAAAATTAATCATATTATTTCACTATCTCATTAAAAAGAAAACGATTTTCATTTTATAAATCATTTTATTATTTTTTATATGATTTTTAAATGAGGGAGGTACCAACACTTAACGGTGAATAAATTCGAATTTTATGTGCCAATTTTAACAAAATATGGATCGTTTTATTTGTAACGTATCCAGCTTTATTATCACACATATCTAAATTTACTCCGAAATTCCGAGACGTAGAATCGATAACTGTTCCCTAGCTTAGATATTCTAGAGCAAATATTTCGATAATTACAGTTTTCTTTAAAAACTTTATCAATATTTTTTAATAAATTTTAATTTTTTATAAACATATAAAATTTTGTTTTGATAATTATTTCTGAAATAATCTAGAAAGTCATCAAAATTAATTTAATGCAACAATTTCGAAATTAAAATAAATTTGTAAAGGCAAAAGTAAATTACATCTGTAATTGAAAATTAGAAACAAAACGTTAACATTTTATCTAACACCAAAAACAAAAAAGCCAACAGAAAGTAAAGGTTAATAACTTGAGCGTTGGGGAGGGAATAGTACTACATACTACAATTTCAATTATAACAACTAACACATTGTGGATTGTTGGTGGAGTTAGTTTGGTTTAGTTGGTTGAGTACACAACATTTTTGATTGAACATTGTAAGTAGTACCAACAGTAAGGATGAAAATTATAAGGTTTTATTACATAAAACAAATCCAGTTATATGAAAAATAATTTAAGGTAATTAATTTCAATTAAAATTTTTTTTTTAACACTCACTGTTAATTTCTATGTATTAAGATATAAAGTTTTGTTATTATTCGGCTAAACGTAAACTTATTAAAGACTTTTCGTTTTGAAAAAAGTTTTTCCTTAATACTAATTTCTTTGGAAATTGTTTAGGCTTAAAGTAAAATTTTCTTCTTAATTTAAAAACGAAATAATAAGAGGGAAAGAGAGGCAAGAGTAAGAAAACAATAAAGTGAAATTCATAAGTACCATGAAATACTTAAAACTTACATACTTACAACTTCACTTCTTTTGCATCGTGTTGTACATACGATTTACTCTCTAAATGTCATATTTTTCATATACGAAATACACAATTTTTTGTAATCCATAATTTAACATGTGCCATGGTGGTTAGTGGTGGTTAAATGAGAAGACTGACTGACAGACAGGCATTTAGTACGACAATCAACAACTTGAATAATAAAGTTACAGACGAACAAATTTTATAAACACTATGAAGGTTTCCATACATTTCCACTTTGATGGTTCATTAAAAGAAATATTTACTTATATTTTAACAAAATAAACTAGTTAGTTTTTATTTATTTTTTTATTTTTATTTTTATTTATTTATTTTTTTTTTTTCTTTTTTTGAAAGCATAAAAATTTCTATTTGTTAGGGTTTTTCGGAAAATGAAAGGAAAATTAAAATAGGATTTCAGGGGGGAAATATAAAATCTTAAACATTTATTAGAAAAATCTTTAGAATTTTATTATAATAAATCCAATTGGATTTTAATTTCCATTTATTCTTATCATTTATTAATAAAATTCTTTGAATTCCAACAATTTTCCATTATTGCCGAAACCCCTATAAACATTCTTAATCTTTAACATTTTCTCTTGTTTCAAATGCCAAACAAATAGGAACAATAAATTTAACTATACTGCAATCATAAAAGGAAAATATTTAGGTCTCAATTTCATTTCGTTAAAGTGTATTTTTTTTTTCGCTTTCAGACATTTTAAACATATATATTGCAAAATGGCAAATTGATTGAAAGTAAAATTAAATAATTTTATTTGTTATTGCTTTTTTGATTACTTATTTTTTTATAATAACCAGGGCAACCTGATTATAAAAAATGCTCTTAAAATTGGAAAATATAACCTTAAAAAAACATACTTTTAAAATATTTTTTTTTCCTAGCTAAATTTTTAATTATATTATATTCATGCTAAACATAATATCTTCTTGCACTTAAAAACATTTAAAGCTAATAGTACATGGTATCCGGAAATTACAAAATTTCTATAAATTTATAAGATGAAAAATTAGTAATTATTAGGGAATCGGATTTTAAAAACCTATGTGTCAGTAAAAGGGGATTTTTACTAAAGACAAATTATGTAAATACTTCTGCTGAGTACGAAATGTTTACATTTTTTTATTTTTAGTGTAAATCATGAAAAATTGTGGTCTTTAGTGTAATATATGCAAAATTATCGTCTTAAGTATTAATTATGCAAAAATATGCCATTTAAATGGCCAAAGTTTACTCCAAAATAAGTTTTTTTTAATGAATATATGAAAAAATATGCAGCTAAGCGCAAAATATGCTATTATGACCAAAATATGCAAAATATAACAAATCGATGACAAAATTCCTACTATTATCTGAAGCCGATAACTCATTAATAGTTTGGTTCATTTGAAGCCCAAGAAAAAATATGATTTTGCATATTTTTGGTCGCCCTGATAAAATCATAAATTTTTATTTATACTCTAATACAAATCAATTCATTTTTAATTTTCATGTAATAAAAATAAAATAAAATCGAAAAGAGAACTATTTGTTCTCGTATTTATGTCATTTGCGATTTCACATGCTGTTGTTCTTTTTTCTATTCATCTATTCATTCAATTTTGAATTCATTTGTGTGTTGAAAACATAAAATCAATACTTTTTCAACCCTGTTTACAGCGATTTACTATTTTTAAAAATTTTCCTCAGTTTTTGTATCAATGTAAGAATAAGGGCGGAAATTTCTAAATGCATATTTTGCATATATTTAAAGAAATTTATTGTTTTCTAGTTTAAATAAAATTAAATTAAAACACTTCCAATGATGGACGGGAGGAAAATGTGTGAATGTGTTGTGCAAATAGTTTTGAAAACCTTTTACTTGTTTTAAAAACAGGTTGTGGGTTTTAGCTATTAAAAACTACCACTAATTTTATAGTTATGTTTATTACTGTCATGCTATTGTCTTGCAAATTCGTAGCACCTTTTGTATTACCAGATGCTAGTTATTTCACTAGTGTTAAATGAAGTAAATATTGTTATTCATTAATTTACAGAATATTATTTAATTATAATTGTATTTCGTTCGGGACCATATCAATTTAAATTACATATTTATTTTATAATTACCAAACTTTATGAAACACTGGTCTACAAAAAATTCTCGATCTTGCAGAATCATTGGGAGTAGATCATGTAACAATTCTCCGATAAGATAACGCAAGATCATGTAACAATTCTCCGATAAGATCTAACACCACTTGGATTTATTAAAATGCCAGAAAATTGGGTGCTACATGAACTAAAGCCAAGAGACGTCGAAAGGCGATTTTGCATATATGAAATACAGCGCTACAAAACGAAGTCGTTTCTTCATAATATTGCCACTAGACGAATAAAAAACTATATGGAACTAGCTTAATCCAGTGCGATTCGCATTCCCTTTTGATGCTAAGTAATATTTACTTTTGTATGGGGTTACTAATCGCCTGCTCTAATTACCTAATTTAAAAATAAGACAAATTGCATAAAAAAACATATTTACTAATTTGTCGTGTCGGATAGGAAAAATACAACTATTATCATCGAACATTCTATGAACGTAAATAGAATTGACAACATCGTACGCATTATTTGCTCGATTTATTTTCTTGAGTTAATGTTTATCAAATAAAATATAAATTCAACGTTTATGCGGCAAAATTTTAATTTTCCAATATTTTTAATTGCAAGTAAGAGGTGCGTATAAATGTAGAAAAATTTTTTTCTGCTTTACAAATACTACAAATTGCATAAAGAAATATATTTACTAATTTGTCGTGTCGGATAGGAAAAATACAACTATTATTATCGAACATTCCATGTACGTAAATAGAATTGACAACATCATACGCATTATTTACACGATTTGTTTTCTTAAGTTACGTTTTAGCAAATAAAATATAAATTCATCGTTTATGCGGCAAAATTTTAATTTTTCAATATTTTTAATTGCAAGTAAGAGGTGCGTAAAAACGTTTTAAAATTCTTTTCCACTCTCGATTGGTCAACTAAATATTGTATTTGCCTACAAGGTCTGCTTTTAGTCGTTTAACAACTGGTTTCGTCACCGATTTAAATACTGTCGACTGATATTTATACTTCGGCTTTCATTCGGCTAGCTTTGGCTATGTGGCTATCTACAAAGTCAAGATTTTATAACACATTCATTACAACTATATAAAAATGCTATATCTTTTGCAAGACAAACTCAGTAATGATATGCTCAAATAAGTTTTTTAGTCAATACTATTTGAATTCAATACTTTTTATTGCCATAAAAGGGCGTGTAATCAGAGAATTAAAAAATTGCAATATATGAAATATAAGTTTTAGTTCCTTAAGAAAATAATTACATGAAGTTTTGTTTTTAGAATACTTTAATATATTTGAAAATTTATTGTATTAATATATTTTAAATTGAAATAGTTTTTTTAATTAAATTTCAACTCTTAAAGTTCTTACAAAAATCAAATATATATATTTTTCATAAATTCACTCACCTTTGACCCAATTTTGAAGTAAACTAATTACTTCAAAAAGAAAATAAATTAAAAAATAATCCTTTAAACTGTATATCATCATAATCCTTAACTAAAAACTCCCTTAAAGTATGCAATTTTCTGTACTTAAAAGTCAAGCCATAAAATATACTACAATTTAATTTCTTAACATTACTTTTAACACATAATCCTCAAAATATGCTAAACATTATACACATACAAACAATTTAGATAATCTCTTCTTCTCTCCCCAAAGTTTAAAAGTTTTAATTAATTTGTTGGGTAATTTAATATGCACCTCGAACAAAACTTATACGTTGTCTTTCCCTTATTTGTTGTTGTTTATTAACAGTTCTTTTCATTCTTAAACAAGACCAAACATTGGCAAAAACGTACTCGCTGAGAACATAGAACAAACCATAGATACTAATAAAACTGGCACCCAAAAATAGACCAATCGCACCACCAAATGACATGATTAATTGATCGGTGCTAAACACAACACGTCGTTTCATAGCCATGCGGGGTAGAAAAAGTTTTACTATAATAGTCCTTTCAAATTTTGTAGAGTCCTAGGAGAACAAAAAATAGAGAAATAAAGAAATAAATAAAAGGTTTATGTGGTTTGTGTAAAAATCGTACATCTTTTTGTAGAGTTGTTTGCATGCTAATATAAGTTTCCGCTTCACACAAATTGGGACAATTGCATTGTGCCACTTTGGGCCAATTGTGTTGGGCCAAACACAACATACCCTTAATGGAGCAGACAGGCAAATGGGGAGCCACCATGTAAAAAAATGGCTTGCAGCCACATTTTTGCATGGCCACATTTATACGACATTCTATGCGACACAAACCGGGACGATAAATCTAAAAAAGGAACAAAGAAGGATAACATAAAAAATAAAGTGTCTTATTGATTTATTTTAAAAAGAGAAAGAAATACTAAGTAGGAGTAAAATTACCTCAAAATAATTTAAATTATTTTCATCTTTATAACGACATTTCCTATAGGCTATAGGTAAATTTCTAACTTCAGTTTCGGCTGTAGTTAACCCTAACAATAGCTCTATGGTCAATGAACCCTCCATGGTGGCTTGACGCATTATGGTGCCCTTGTCAAAAGGTGCCACGATATCCTCAACATTATGCAGAAACTTCATAGAAGATTTAAAATTTATTTTGCTTAAAACAAATCGATTATAATTTATTTACAATTAATAGACTGGAATCCATGCCAACTTTGGGAAAGATTTTTGTATTGCATTCGTTCATAATATCGCAAAAACTAATGTCCGAAACTTTCAAAGATTTTCTGTAAAAAAAAATACGCTTAGAGAAAAAGAAAAAAAAATACAAACTTACAAATTGCCAAAAGGATTAGTATAGCGTGTCAATTGCGAGGTCGTCCGACAAATTCCTATTTCGGTCATAGCAGCGGCATAAATTTGTTCCCTACCCTCTACATTAAAAGAAGATTTCGTCTCTTTCTTATTGTCCACAGTATTGGCATATATCTTGCGGGGTACAAATTTATGGCGCATCTGAAACAAAATTATAGAAATAAAATAAATCGTTTACTTTTTTCTTTAAATTATACATACATGCAGCAACATATCAACAAATTTTAAATCCTGCAAATTTTTATCATTTTCATAGGGCTTCAGTTTCTCCAAATTCAAATAGTTTAAGGAATTTATAACTCTCAAAAAATCTAAATAGTGTTGATACAAAGTAATATTTTCTTCAGGTGTTACATCCCAGGTCTCATGTATAAGATTATCCACATCTTCTTGATCAGTCGACTCCGAACACAAGGTAATACCCACAAAGGGAAAATTTGATTTACCCCAAGCCAATTCCATGGCATAAACAATAGGATTATCACGAAAACGTTTCCATTGATTAAGGCAGATATCCAAAGAGAAATAAGTGGCCGATATAATGACTGCCGCCCAAAACACCCTTTCCAGCCAATGCAGTTCACGTCTTACCAAATAGGGGAATCCATGAATGCTAGATTCTCCTAAAGTTTTATACCAATATTGACGACAATTCATAGCTAACTAAGTTATGCAATTTTACTGATACCTTTTTTTCAATTTCTTTCTATTAAATACTTGCACAATTTGATATTATGCCAGATGATGATGATGTCTTTTTTAGTTGTAAGGATGACATTTATGTGTTGTTTAATTTATTTAATTGATTTTCATTGTTTTTTAAGGTAATTATTTTTTTCTGATGCTTCGGTGAAAATATGTTAGTCAAAGGATAGTTTTTGTTATATATTGTTTTGGACATAAATGCTATTAGTAAAACACGTTTGAGCATGCATTTTAAATGTAAACACAATCAATGGACATGCAAGGATATTTAAGGTTATAGGGGTATATATTTGTTTTATTGAATTTGCTGTATACAATTTTTTTATTTGAGATTTTTTGAAATTACTTAAAAGCTTATTTACTTTAAAAAGCTCTTTCATATTAAACAGTTTTGTCGTCTTAAAAAAGTTATAGTTCTAAACAAATAAATTATGCTTTTAAATATTTTTCCAGGAACCGAAAATAATGATTATGAGAAATTTTTTGAACTAAAAAGAATATGACTTAATAAAGTTAAGAACATGTTGTTGAACACTATTATTAGTTTTTGAAGACGCTTTTCAAATATGTCATAAACTTTTATTTATTTAAAAAAAAAAGTAATAACAATATAATGAAAATAAAGATTCTCAAATTTTGTAAGAAATATTATGATTTTAAAGAATTTTTTATTAATTAAAATCTCTGAAACTATTGAGCATTTTAATAAATAATGTGGGTATAAATTGGCGATAATTTGAATTAGCATTTTTTTTTTGATATATTATTAAACCAAATCATTCAATTCGTTCTCGAGATATGTTGCAATATGTGGTGTAAAGGTTTATGTCAGAACTAGAGCAATTAAAAAAAAATCGCATAGTAATTGTTAAAAATTTAAATTTGAAAATAATAATTAAATCGTAATTTTTATGATCCCAGCAAACATTTATGACATTTTGGTAATAAGTAGTAGTTATTTCATAGTTTTCAAAGTAATGAGTGGTACTTATTTATCTGTTGGTATGGGAATTACCTAAATAAGTAGTGTCTTATATGATTATTTAAAATAGTCAAATAATGACATGCTTGTAATGAGTACAATGAATGAAATTGTAGCAACAACTACTTATGTATGTAGTTTGGTAACTAGTTATTTGCTTGGTGCTTATAACCCAATGTTTACAGTTACTATTTATTTGACTTTTTTTAAATAAGTACCTTCGTAATGGGGACTCATAAATTCTCCGATATTGTCATATAAAGGTAATGAGTTTTTTTTTAAATAATTACCAATTTTCAAAGCTTACTTACAAGTTGTCAAAAAAAAAAAACAAAAAAAAAACACTTCTTGGACCATGTTATGGTGTCCGGTAATGTAAATTTTGTAATAACTGTAATCTTATTACAAGTTACAATTTCAAATTGAAAGAACTTAGTTAACATAATCTACCAGGTAAGATGTCTGTTAATACAAATGTTTATTAAATTCGGACCACAGTTTCAAGAATTATTAAGAAGAATTCTATCTTTTACCTTCAAAAATGTCTCTACTATTCAGCTTAGAAAAAAATTAAAAAAAAACTTTGTAGTTAAAAAAAATTTTCATTAATTTCTCTCCTTAAAAGTAAATCTTTATGAAACGCTTTTTTAATTAAAAAGCCTTTTTCTTAGGAAAGCTTTGTATTAAAAGTTATTTATTGACAAAAAGTGAATAAAAAAGATGTTTTTACTTTTAAATATTTCTCTCATTTCCAACTTAAAAAATTAAAGCCTTATAATTAAAAAAGCTTCTTTATAACTTACCTTCTTCAAACTGCACCAGTGTTGCCATTTTAGCACTTTCACTGCTAGATTTAGCATTTGAACAGATTAAAATGCATTGACAATTTATAAAATTATGCTAAACGCTTTTTAGCATTTTTTTACAGTATTTTTTAAATCAATAGTTTTAGTTTTTTTTTAAGAATTTCTTAGTAAATATTAATTATCAGTTTTAAAATATTGTCAGTTTTAAAATATAATCCCTATTTCTACTTTATTTCCCAATATTACAAATAATTCAGAGGAAAAATTATTTTAAGTTGTCATTTGAACTATACTTTACCAGAAAAAAGGCAACGAAAATATGAATTTTTCTTTACAAAACAATTTAGCATTGTCATTTGCTGCTGTATAACAATTTAGTATATATTTTTTTATGATTTAGCAGTTTACCAATTGCATTTTCTGGCAACATTGAACTGCACATGACACATTTAACGAGGTAACAACAGTTCGGAGAGGATTTTTTTATATATAGAGTTTCGACTTTGAAATAAAATACTGAGAGCGAGAAACTTATTACTTTATATGGAGTTTGACAGTATAACAAATCAAAACAAATAATCAGATGGGCTAATGAATATCACCTTGTAAATATGCCTTAAATGCCCTTTTTTATATTTTTATTTTTTATAAATTTTGTTAAAAGCTTTTAAATTTTTTTATATTAAGAAAGTGCATTATTTCAAAGATTTAAAATTGAAAAAGAGAAGCTTTTATTTCGAAAAGCTTTTTCTAAGAAACGTTTTATTCAAAAAAAAAAAAAAAAAAAAAAGTTTTGAATTAATCACTTTTAGTGCTTATTAAGAACATTTTACGATGAAAAACCCTTTGATTGAAATACAATTCATTATTTAAAAATGCCTTTAAAAATTTTTTACTTACATCTTCTTATTTTAAAGACTATCTTATTTAAAAAAAACATGACTTTTTCTAAAAAGGCTTTTCATTGTTATAAATATTATTTATTTCAAAACTATATCTTTTTTATTATTAAACAAAATTATTAAAAATATTTTCACTATAAAGATTTTACTCTTTAAAACCCCTTTTCATAAAAAAGTTCTGTGGTAAAAAAAAAAACTTATATGGATTTATTAAATTAGGTTTTCTACTTAAAAAAAAATATTTTTTATTAAAATTATTATAATTTTTTTCCAATTTCAAATATATTATTACCAAGTGCTTCAATTATTTAAAAAAAAAAAAATTAAAGGATTATATTATAATACACATAAATTCTTAGTACAGGAACGCTTTCTTGTAAATTCTGACTAAAACTTGGAAGTTTGATAAATACTGGAACAGAGCTATAATTTCCAAGTGCATTTTAGTAATAAAGCTTTTAAGATATTATATAAAAATAAATTTCTCATTATAGAAAAATATCCTATAATTATTTTTATATAATATCTTAAAAGCTTTATTTTTTCCAGTTTTAAATCTAATATAAATACTTGTATTATAAAAAAGCTTAACGTTTTTATTGAAATTAACATTTTTCCTTTAAAAATATAATATTTTCTGCTTATTAATTATTATTATTATTATTATTATTATTATTATTATTATTATTATTATTATTATTATTATTATCATTATTATTATTATTATTATTTTTAAAAATACATTTTAATAGAATACGATTTTTTATTTAAAAAAGTTGTTTATTTATTTTTTATAAACATTTTTTTTTAATAAAAAGGTTCTTTATTAAAAAAAAAGTTTTTCTTAAATTTTTTTTTACTAATAAAAGTATGAAGCTTTATCGCTTGAAAAATATTGCATTTTTTAAAGTAAAGTAATAAAGTAGTTTTTAATATGTACTCACTAAAATTATATTAAAAAGCTGCTTTATTTCAAAAGATGTTTTTCATCTTAATATTAAATATTTTGTTTACTAAAATATTATATTTTTTCTTAATAAATCTTAATCATTCTATTTAATTCAATTTAAAATAACACCTGAAAAAAATTAATACATAAAAAAATTCTTGACATTGTCATTTCTAGACTTTTATTCTTAGTTAATTTATGTACACAAATCATTCTACGTCTACGTCAATTCAAAAACCTGTAGGCCTAAAAAATGTATGACCGATGGTTTTGACTTCAAAAACACAACAAAAATAACAACACATTGTTTTGACAAATTTGTTTGACAACAAAAATAAATTTATTTTAAAATATCTATTTAAATTTATCTATTTCCCATGGCGCCAATAAAAAATATTATATCCAAATTATTTTAACTAAAAAACAAAAGAATTTTTAAATAAACAAAAAATTAAATTCCGTTTTAAAGAAAATAAAACATAAATTGCAAAAATATTTAAACTGTAGTAAGTAGTTAATTTTTTTATAACAGATAAGTGGCGCCAATTGAGATAGATATATTTTTTGTAAAATAAAAACAACAAATCTTAAGATTTCTTAATAAAAAACTCAACAAATCAAAATTATATTTATTTTTTATTAATGAAGAAATTAATAATAAATGAGAAAAAAACGAGTTTCGCAAAAAAAAAAAAAAAAAAAAATTATGATACTTTATTTAATGTCTTAAAAATGTTAATAATAAATTCAATCAATGTTTTTTTTTTTGTGTTATTTTCTGGTATTCATTTATGGCAAGATTTTAATGAGGTGCCAAATTTTATTGAAATAATGCTTAAACATTGAAAGAATATATATATAAAAAATATATAATCTGATAATATTTTTGCATATTAAATAAACAAATGTCGTTTTATGATAATTTCGAAATATTTAAAAAATAATCACAAACTCTCTTATGGTATTAACTCCATTCATTATTAAAAAAATAATAGCCTAAAGCTGAAATTTTAATAATTGTGCTTAAATGTTTGATTTAAAATTTGCTGAGGCAGTTAATTCAATGAAAATTAGTGATCACTGAAAAAAGGAAAAATGTTTTTTGAAAAAGAAACTAAATTATAAATTATTTTTTGAGTTTAACTATTTACACAGGGGTTGTTGGATGAGTTTGTGCCAATTTTAAAAAATTTTTTAGCTAAAATTTAAACTATACAAACTGTTATACACTGATATATGAAAAAAGCATTTTATCCATGCTTAAATCTCACGGACAATTAAACACTTCTATAATTCTTAAATGAGGTAATGAACAGCGCACTACTTGCCCTCTAAAACGTATTGTAAGTCATGATCCAAATGACCTCTTGGACTCTATGCTCTTGATCTCTATCTCTTTATACCTAAAAATGTTTTTTTTTCACATAAAAATATTTTTTATCAGCTAAAAATGTTTAAACCTAAAAAACTTTTCTCTAATATTTTGTGCTATAGCTTTTTTGGTTGATGAACCTATTGAACCAATGACCATTTTCAATTCCTAGGTTTGCTAATCAAAGAGAAATATTTATGCCAAATTTTACATCTCTGCCGATTTCAATAGACTGATAGACGCACTTAGCTTGATCGTCATAGAATTTTATAGCGATCCAGAACACATATATAATTATACTTTTTCGGGTGTTAGCAATGACAAACTCTTAGGAATGATAAATTCAATATACCAGGTGGCCTAAAAAAAAATTAGCCAATGTTTCTGGTTATGTCCTTTTTCGCACTTTAGATCAATATATTATTTTAGAGCTTCAAGAGTTTATCATTTGTTTACATGAATCGGTAACCTTAAAAAAGGCAAAAGAAACAAAATTGGTGCGTACAATACGATCTGAAAAGTCATCCCTGTTGAATATTCTCTTTTACAGCTTCCAGAGTCTGTCAAAAGAAATAAAAGTTTGGTGCAAATAATTGTAGTTTGAGTTCTTAGGTTAGGTTGGGAAGAAGGGTGTTGATGACCCATACCCTTAGGCCTATTTTGTAAGTTTTTCTGTGATGCGATCAAGCGCTGGTCAATGACATAGGAAGTGTTCTAGTATTTCGTCCTCTTTCTCGCTAAACATGTTATATCTTCCGATAATCCCAAGTGAGCTTTCATATATAAAAAATGAACTGTGGCCCGTTATTATATCTATTAGTCTTCATGTATTGGCATAGTTAGTTTCAGAATCTCTTTAGTTCTCTCTTGATTTGGTTACTCTTCCAAAAGTGAAATTTTACCAACTCTTGTCATGCTCTTCCATTCCCCATTTTTTTAGTTCATTTTTAAACTTTTAAAAAGGTTTTGCGTTTTCCAGTTTAACGGTGTTCCGGTATGATCCCTTTTTGGGATAGCTTGTCTGCTTCTTCGTTACCGATGATACCATGGTGTTCCGGAATGCATATTATCTCAAGGTTTTCGCTTTGAGCTCTTTCTATATCTTCAAATTTAATTTTTTTATGTCTTTTTTCATTACTTTCTGAAGATTATATCGGCCAAGTTGGCGTCACCATTTCCTATTACTTTTTGAGCCCTTTTACCGAGAATTTTACGCGCAAAGTTCTCGCATTCTTGTTGGATATTTTCTTTAAGAGTTTTCACTGTTTCACGTGAAACAATATCGCCAGAAAAGACTGGAGCGGATTATACCTGTATATCTTGCTCTAAATCGCCGAAACTATTCTATAACTATAATATGTTTATATAAAGCAGAGCACACTGAATAAGTATACTCAACCGCCCAGCTGATTATTTTTTATATATGAACTATGGTATACTGGAACTGTCAAATTTCATACATGAAAAATTAAATATAATACACCTCACTACGAGACGACTTAACTATGACCTTCTTAACTATGATCTCGACCACTGGAAATCAATAAACGACCATCAAACTATTCCTTTGAAATGTATCACAAGCTACGGTAGCGAGCATAAAAATACATCGCTATGCTATGTGATTTTTTATCGTATTGATTAGTGCTACAAGGTTATTAAATTGGCCAATTCTGTTGTGATTTTAGTCTTTGCAGTCATAGCCAACTATTGTATGTCATTTTGTTCAAAACTGTTACACATAATAAGAATTATTAAAAATTTAATTAAAAAATTTGTTAGTTAATGCGAGCAAAAAATGCAACTCTTGCAAAAATCAACGGAATTTTTTAAACTCTGATAAAAATAATTTTTACAAATGCTGAAAACTATAATTTAATTACATTACAATAAATTGCTACCAATAAATTTATAAGACCGTGGTAATATTTTAGAATTAAATTATGGTGATGGTAATGAAGTAATATTGATGATTTGTAGTTCTAATATGAGGATTCTTAAAAATTATCTTAGAGATACAATATTGAAACGATTTTGCCTTTAAAATTTTATACAAGTCATGGAACATTAGATATTTGATATTACCCGAATGAACTCATGTGGCCATTTAAAGCTACTGCTGCCACCAATTGTTGATTCAGTGATATTAATATGATAACGACAAATTCTCATAATATACAAAATATTATTTACCAGAATGAAAGTAGCTTTTTCGCTTTTGATTTAGCGAGTATTGTATAGTAGAAATGAGGTACGATTACGACAACTTGAATTAGTTTGAATCTAAACGCAAATATTTTGATTTTAGAATGTCTAGCTAGATATATTTCCTTAACTTTTAATTTCCAGTAGTAAAAAAGTGCAACAGTCCAATAATTATTAAGAAATTTTAATTAATTAACCTATTAACATAGTCACAAAAGGTCAAATTCTTAATTGTCTTCCCCTGTGCTAAAATTTGCTTCATAACAACAATCAAGGAATATATTAACAGTATTGCGTTATAGGGCATTAAATAATATAGTATCATTGTGGAAGGCTCGTGAACAATAATGAAGTATCAAGCTAAGCCAAACTATCATAAATATTTGATCGCTGTTGTATAGAGAATATTTGTGAGATTTAAAATTAAGAAAAAAATAGATCCAAAAATGTCAATCATTGTGGAAAATTTTGCAAAATAGTATAGCAAAATAGCAAAATTTAGTAGAAAATATAATTATTTGGTAATATTTATATTATCAGTAGATTTCATGTATTTAAATCTATATTTAAGAATAGAAAATATTATTAATAATTTTATAATTTCCAACTTTTCCAATAACAATTTTTATCAAAATGATGATTTGTTAAGAGTGTTTTTTTTTGTTTGCTTAAATTTACCACTGCTTTTACTAAACATTTATTAATTTTCTTTACAAACAAAACTATTCGACAAAATTATATACAATAGCTGTCTATGGCCACAAGTAATAAAGTCACAATTCGTTATAAGCAATATATATGCGAACAAAAATCACATCACATAGCGTTGCAGTTTTTATGCTTGTAACTGTACATTTGTATGCAGTTTCTCCTTCTTTTGGAACCAAAAATTTTTCAATCTTGATTTTCTACAAAAAACTTATTAATCATGGTTCTGCATCAGTATCTAACATGAAGGAATTCTCAGTATTCTAGAAGCATAATTTTTTGTTAACGCATCTATGCGTTAAATTGTTCTGGTCGCTAATAATAAATTTCGAATGAAAATCTTTCATTGTGTCTTTAAGGCTCAGGAGCACTTTACCGTTGTTTAGACTCGATTAATAATCTGCAAGGGTTATTGTGTATTTCGATTAGAAAAGAAAATCTTTCGAAATTATATTTCAAAAATATATTAATTTTTGAAACCGTTTTCTGTCGAATCGTATTACACAATAACCCTCCAGGCAATATCAGATAAACTTTTGTCTTTTTTAAGGGATCATTTTTAAGTCTTCCATCAAAATGCTCTTCAAAATCAAACCTGTAATTACCAATTGCATAGAATGTCGCCTGGTCGCCTCATCTGCAATATAGAAAAGATGTCTTCTCTAGGGCTTTCAGCGCCTAATATCATCGAAGTGAACAGCTATACATCTTAATGTTTGATTAGTTATTTGGTCGGGAAATTATTCGCGAAATTTACTAGCGTATTATTCGAGTATTTTAACATCTTAAGTATTGCGTTCTAATCTTATCGACTTAAATAATCTGTTTTTGTTAACTTCACAAATAATAAAAAAAAAATTATAGTTCCGGCATTTCTCTGGAGTTATGAATTTAAATAAAAAAAATGTTTAAAAACATTATATTTTTAAGAAATTCATTGAAATTTTATGAAATTGTCTTAAATTGTTCATAATTTAATGTAACATTTGTAAATTATTATTAAATACACAATTCTACTAAAAAGTATGTCATCATTTATACATTCACATAAGTATGCTCCGTTTCAATGTACAATGAGTATATAGCATCCACTATTATTGTCGAGTTTTCTACTTCCTTTTAATGACAGCAGCAAGTTCAGTAGGGTGATCCAAAACAAAAAAAAAAAAAAAAATCTAGATAAACGTTTTGTTTACTTTAAAATTTTTTTTCATAATAAAACTTTTTTTTGGATAAACTTTAGCTTAATTCTTAACAAAAATTTCACTATAGAAAGTACATTTTGTTTGCCCTCAACTTTATTGCTTCATTAAGGTGATAGATCCATAAATTCTCGAAATAATCGTTATCATATAATTGTTATCATATAAAGTTTAACATTTTAAAAAAGCGAGGGCAACATTTTTGAAATTTTTGCAAAGTAATAAGGAAAATTTTTTATTTATTTATTTATTTTTTTTAATATTTTCAGCTTTAATTTTTGTCATTATTATTATTTAATACTTTTATCAGATTTATAAAAATTTGTCCAATTCATAAGTATCTATAGTATCGTTGTATCATTGTATATCGTAAAAATTTTTAAATTAATTTGTTTTTGCTTTAAAAAATTTGTTTTTTAGGACAATTGAGTCATCTTAATATTTCCCCTCAAAACTGCACTCTAATAATATTACGAATACAAACGTTAAATGGCAACGAAATGATGCCAACTTGTTTGAAAATGTTACAATAACAGTAAATATGCATTTTAGGTTGTTGTTGTTATTGTTGCACAGGCTCTTATATTTTTTTTTTATTATTATTTATATTGTCATTCGTATATTTGGTTCAGATTTTTTCTGTCCTCTTTTTGCTGAAAAGGATGTAAGAGGTACAATGTATACATAATATTTGTTACAAGGTTAGAGGACTTTTTATTTGTTTTCTTTTACAAATAAATAATATAAATAATGTATGTATATAGTTAACTGAAATATAAAAACCTTTAAATAGCATTTCAATACATTTAAACTATGAAAATAATATTTATGAATAAAATAGAGCAGATTTCCTCGCCGATACGTTATGGAATATCATACTCCTTAAGAACGCGGAATATTTGCTACTATTTTTATTTGTAGAATAAGTCTCCAGTGAATTTCTATCAAATTTTGAAGACATTCTGCTTTCCTTGGCGTTCTTTTAAGTATTGGTTCTACTTGTATGTATAAAAGTCAAAGACTCTGGAAAGTCTTAAGAAGAATATACGGAAACAGTACCAGAATTTATTTGTCGAAGTTTTCTCCAAATTTTAGCCGATTTCATCTCCAAAAAGTATCGGATGAAGATTTAAAAACCTAAATAAACTTAGAAAAATTTTAAAATACATATACCAAAATAACATCGGATGAGTTTTACTGACCACCTATAATTTGAAAGCTTTTTGATCAACAATTCGAGGTGCCGCAAACGCAATTATAAACTTTTGATGTATAAAAAGTTATGGGAACTTACAATTTATTTCTATAAAAGTTCAAAGAATAGAATAGGAATTTTCAAGAAGATGTAATGAAAATTTGAAGCAGATATGAATGGGTCACAACAAATAGGGAATAACTTAAAGTAAAATGATTAAAATAAACATAATTTTATTAAAATTAAAACATAATTTTATTGAATTGAAAGTATTTTATTGAATTGAAAACATTTTATGAAAACATAATTTGATTGAAATGAAAACAAAATTTGAAAAAAAAAACATAATTTAAAAAAAATTACCGTAACATAGATATATAGATAGATAGATCGATTGATAGGTAGTTATATAGATAGATGGATCTTGGAAATATATAATTTGGAATCAAAATGTGAAATCTAAAGGAACCAAAAATATTTTTTCTTAAAATTAATGTTTTTTATTAAATTATCCAAATAATAATTTTCATTCGTTCGAATAATCGAAGAATTTTTAAAAATTAATCGATCACACGAATAACAATAAAATTATGAAATTTTATTTAATGAAAATTAAACTTGAATACCCTAAGTTTAAAAAAAAATGTATTACACTAATTTTCATATTGAAGGAAATCGTCTAGGGATGGAAATTTATAATATTTTTCTGTATTAAAAAGGAAAGAACATTTTAATAGATAAATAAATTAAGAGTGAATTTAATTTTACTATCATTTTAACCATCAATATAAACTCCGATTTTATATAATTTGGAACTCGTAAAAAAATTCAATACATTTCAAGCGTTTTGTCAAAGGAAATTGTTAACCCAAATTTTATAGTTATTTTCGAACACCAAGTGGATGTCATGAAAATGAATCAGAAACTAAGGCCTAAATAAAAACCGAATTTACATAAAATACTATCATTGTAAAACAAGTACTATCGCATTAACTTTTCCATCCCTGGTGTAGCATATTACAGTTATTTTCGTTTTTATTAAAGTTATATTACAAAATTTTTTAATATATTTTTTAAAATAAATATTGTTGAGGAAACCAGTATATATCCCAATTAAATTACCATTATTTATTGTTCTTATCAGCTCATCCATTAACCATTCAGTCAGGCAAACTATTCCAACCAACTGAATTTAGTCAGTCAAGCCAAATGTGTAAATGTAAGGTACTAGGAAAATAAAATATAAAAAAGAAACAGTGAACGATAAAAATTATGTACTCTTACGTATTGTTGAAAAATAATTTTACATTAAAAAAAAAACTCAAAATTTTTTCTATATTAGAAAATATTGAAAATTTTTAAAATATAATATTTTTTTAAGTCATAAAATATTAGAAAAAGCTATATTGTATTCCTTAGGAATATCGCTAGTTACTGCTGAAATGCAAAATCTGTAGAGTACCTCTGGGTAACATTAACCAAATCCAAATAAATGATCTATCTCTAGTCCTCTTATATTAAATTCCACTGTAGGCATTCATAAATTAAGTTACGTGAAAATTTTATTTTGCTGATGGTCTTTTTGATAGTTTCGCGCATTAATACTCTTTGTATGGTTTTTTCCCTCTGCCTATTTTTTAATCGTTGTATAAATTTCACGTGCTGTGTTCTCTAAATTAGTTTTTATATTTACTATTTTTATTTATATTTTATATTATTTTTATTATTTTTTGTTTGATTTTTTTAGATTAGTTAGATGATTTTCATTTTACTTTTTATTTTTTTGCTGCTAAAGCTGACGATGTGACCTCTTTGTAGGTCATTAAAAATAAAAATAACAAAAAATAAAAAACAGAATATAATATACTATATACTTTTATTTGCTGTTTAATGTAAATGATTATGTGAGTTGTGGCGGCTATAGTTTTGAATTTGTTAACGATTGTAATAAATTCTTTTGAGAAGTGTGTAAAAAAAATATAATTTCTTTTGGGAAATGGTATAATTTTAAAAGATATATTAATTTAAAAAATGTTAAAAAATATTTGTTAGAAATTTTTTAATTTTATATATTAGGGTTACTTAAAAAATAATAATTTCTAAAAAACATTAACTTATTCTTTTTAAGAGCAATAAGAAAACTAAAACTCGAAAAAATAATATTATTCATTTTATTAAAACAATTATTAAGTTTTTTTTTTGCATTTTCAAATAATTATATACTAATTTAGGAAATGCCTATGGAATGATTTACTTATGACGAATTCATTCAACATTGACGTAATATAGGTGGACGATTTAAATCCGGTTTATATTTAACAATTGATCTATGAAAATAAAGCCGTAGGAGTTTAATTTTTTACTAAGCATGTTCAAAAAGTATAAAAGTTCCATTCATGATTTCGTTTAATCACTTAATTTCAAACCCTTAGTTTTACTAATTAAGAAAAAGTAAAAACTACTAGTAGTTGTAAAAAAGTACCACTTATGATTTTCAATTTCAAACGGTATCATTTGTGCCTAGTCTCATTCCTTTTTAAAAGTACTAGTATGCATGGTGTAACCAGTACAAGGTGTCATAAGGCCAGCTGATTATTTTTTGTTTCATGTTTTAGGCTGAAATGTCAATTTTTTTACGTTTGCATGTATTGCTTTGTTTACAATCAAAAGTAAATTTTTCCGGTGGTGAAATTTGTATTTTTAATAAAGAAAAAAGAGCTATATAGAAATATTTAATTTATTTAAATTAATGAAAACATTAAAAACAAATTTCTTTATTCTTATTATTTTTCACTTTAATAACCATTGTTTACATTTGCATGTGCTTTTTTACGTTTCAATCCAATTTCAGACGAAAAAAAAAATGGCTGCTATTATTGCATTGCTGTAGTTGTCTTTATACCAATACCTTGTTAAATTGTATGTAAACAAAAAAGTATCATTTAATCCCCCTGAAAGATTTATCTTTTCTAAGCGTAATTTGATAGTTCGAGGTTGAAAAGCGAAGAATATTTAAAGAAGTATCAGTACGAGTAAAAAAGTATTAAAAATATTTAGTACTGAATTAAAATTTTAATATTAAATCTAAATTTTAGTTTTAAATATAAATCTTTATAAAAAAGACTTATAAATATTTAGTACTGAATTTTATTAAAAAAGTTAATATTTATTACCAAATTAAAATTTTAATTATAAACTAAATGTTTTGATACAAAATAAATTTTTTGTACTAAATTAAATTTTTAATCCTAATTTAATTTTGCATTAAATTAAAATTTTAGTTTTCGATTTAGTTTATAGTATTAAATTTTAATTTGTTTACTAAATTAAACATTTTAGTTTTCAATTAACTTTTTAGTATTAAATTTTAATTTGTTAACCAAATTAAAAATTTTGTATTAAATCAAATTTTATACTTAAGCTTTTAATTTAAATTTTCTAAATTTAAATATATGTATTAATTTAAAATTTTGGTACTAAATTACATTTCTCGAACTTACGAGTAATTTAAAATTTTTGCAATAAATTACAAATTTAGTACTAAATTAACAGTTTAGCACCAAATTCAACTTTTAGTACTAAAATCAATTTTTTGGTACATGCTAAATTAAATATTTGGTTCAAAATCGAAATTTTAGTATTAAATTAAAATATTAGTACTGAATCAAAATATTAAATTAAATGACAAAAAAATTTTAATTTGAAATTAAAATTTTAGTACTAATCAAAAAGTAGAAATTTGGTACTAAATTAAAACTTTAATATTAATTTAAAATTTGAGTATTAAATTAATATTTTCGGTTTAAATTTAAATATTAATATTAAATTTTTGTATTAAACTAAAATTTTAATATATAATAAAAATTTTTGTACTAATGGTTTTAGTACTAAATTGTAATTTTTGTACTAAATTTAAATTTTAGTACTGAATTAAATATTTAGTACTAAATTAAAACTTCAATACTAAATTAAAATTTTAGCACTAAATTAAAATTTTAATACTAAATTTAAGTTTTAGTACAAAATTAAAAGTAAGGTGCCAAATTAAAATTTTAGTGCTTAATAAACTATACGTTTTAGAACAATATTAAAATTGTAACTAAACAGTAAGTTTTTATTGAAGTACGAAATAAGAATGATAGTTCTTAGTTTAAATTTTAGCCCCAAATTTAAATTTTAGTACAAAATTCAAATTTTAATACAAAATTCAAATTTTAGTACAAAATTCAAATTTTAATACAAAATTAAAGTTTTAGTACAAAATTCAAATTTTAATACAAAATTCAAATTTTAGTACAAAATTCAAAATTTAGTACAAAATTCAAATTTTAGTATTGAATTTTAATTTTAATACTAAATTAATATTTAAGAACTAAATTAAAATAATTGTATAAAAACTAAAATATTGTTCCAAAATTAACATTTTAATATGAAAAATATAGTACTGAATTTTAATTTTCATACCAAATTGTTTGGTTAAGATTATTATCTTAACGAACTAAACCTATCATTAATGTAATTTATTAACTATTATTTCATTTAAACAATTTATTCCTCATTCCTTAACTATTTGTCACAAATAATTTATTGATTCTAATAAATTTTTTTAATTTCATTTATTTACAGGTAAGATTTGAAAAATGATCTCATGAATTTCAATATACAAGTAGGTAAGTTATTTGTTTTTGTGTTTATTTGAAATCGTTGAAAATACTTGCTGATTTCATGTATTTAAATCTTAATGATAAATACAAAATATATACCTAAATAAGAGTATCCAATTACTTGAGCAATTTATAGAGTTTTTTTTTCTTTGTATTTCAATTTAATGTTATTTTTCAATTTTAACAGATTACATCATATAATGCTTTTAAATAAAATTATACACATTTACATAAGAGAGTTTTATATGATACTCTACTCTTATGTGTTCATTAATTATAAATTTTTTTCTTTATGTATTTTTGTGTTGTTTATTATGCTAATTAGTCCTTTAAAATATTATAAATTTTTATATTTAAAGTTTTCTTCTATTTTACTTATATTGTTTAGGTAGTTATTACTCCAAGTGAGTTAGAAATCCATGGATGAGTGCATAAAATTGCAATATTTATATATAGAAATTAAAAAATAAAAACAATCACTAAATTGAATCAAATACACTATAAAGTCTAATTAAAGAAATCACTGAAGCATAATGAAATTATAATTTCATTTATTTAATTTTCACTCTAAAACTCTAGCTAGAATAAGACAGATTTTCTTTTAAGCTATATGCTTGTATCCATGATGAATTTTACAGTGGGAGTCAATAATTCTTATATTTTAACAAATTCCCCATTGATTTCTATACACACATCATTCGCTCGTGCTTAATTTTGTTCAGCAAATGCCATTAAATGAAAGACGATTTAATGTTTTCCTGATAAAGCGACAAAAGTTAAACTCGGAAATATAATTCTTTCATCTGAGGGTTGTAAAATTATAGTGGCCTAAAAGCAATAATAATATCTTCCTGAATCCGAGCTGTAAAATAATCAAATCAGTTTTCGGAGTGCAGCATTGATATTTGCAAAACATTCATGCATAACTGAAATGAAATTATAAAAACATTTTCTCCATTTCTTTAAGCACTCAAACTCGTCGGTCCATGAACAGCCGAGATATGGACGAAAACCCAGTAAAAGGTTTTGTGTCTTTTATTAAGTCTTTTTTGTCAATTTAAATATTTTAACAAAATTCTGTAATAAAATGTCACTCGAAGTAAGGAATAAATATTTCTTCAATTCTGTAAAAAAATTAAAACCACACACACCTAACAATACCTAATCTTATGAAGTCTTTACAGGATGCCGCAGTCACGAAAGCTGCCTTTGTTTTTTCTTTTTTTAGACATTATCATTATTATTAAATTGAAATGCAGTCATTTGGATAATGAACAATTTAATATGATTAAAATCTAAATTTTGTTAGCATTCATCATTAAAAAAACACTTGATACTCTCGACACCATAATCATGCAACAAATAAAATGTCAAAGTCAAACACAAAAATTAAAGTAAAATTGCGTGAGGAGATTTCAAACGAAAGTATTAAGAAGGCACAATAACACAAAAATTATGCACACAAGTAGAATTAAGAGAAAAAATTGAAGAAAGAAAATTAAATTTTTAAATAAAATAAACACTAAAGGAAATATCAATCTATTTAAAAGAAAATTAACGCAATTTATGTTGTCGCTATTTTGACCTTGATCCAAAAAGATGAAAAACATTAGCTACGAAATACCCAGTAGGAAATTTTTAATTATGATAGACTAATACTATTGACTAGACAATAGTTCATACTAAAGACTAAACTTTACATTATAGTCTACACTATATACTAGAAAATAATATACACTATAGACTAGATTATAATCTGCACTTTAGACTAAACTATAGTCTACATTAAATTTTTTGGAAATAAATCTGTAACTCTTAATCGGCTGGTTGGATTTACATAAAATTTCACGCGTGCGTAGCAGAGGAGTGCACAATTTTAAATTTGGAAGGAGGGCCCCACATACCCTCAGTAGCGGAGCTATTAGGTATCAAAAAGGGTTCCTCTCAACTATTTGCATTTTAAATCTAATCACTCTTAATTTTACAAAATCCTGGTCCAGTTTTTTCAATGTATATCCCAATATTTTTGTCCGGTTTTGTAAACTTTTTACCTAATTGATTAAATAACAAAATTATCTATCGAATAAAACTAGAAATCGATACTTCTTCTGAGTCCAAAAATAAATGATTTTGAAATTGAAAATTGCACTCTTTTTTTTTTAAATAAAATTTTATTTAAGAATATATAATAATTTAACACTTTTTTGAAAGGTATCTTCACAGAGATAACTTTAGAATTAAAAATAAGCTCAAACGCCCAACAGGACTATATACAGACCATCCCGAATTTGATCTATTTTATATTTATATAATAATGGGATATATATTGAAAAAATTGGACCAAGATTTTTCAAAATTGACATAGTTGAAATTTCAAATGTAAATAGTTTGAAAACATGTTTTCATAGATCTTATTAAGCTTAAAGAAGATAGGTAGACTATATCTACACTGCAGATTAGACTATAGTTTACACTTCAGACCAGACCATAGTCTACAGTATAGGCTACGCTATAGTCTACAGTATAGACTAAGCTATAAGCTACACTATAGATTAGGCTATAGTCTACAATATAGGCTAGGTTATAGTATACTAGAGGCTAGGCTATAGTCTACAATATAGACTAGACTATAGTCTGCACTATAGACTAGACTATACTATATAGTATAGTTTATAGTTTATAATGTAAACTGTAGCCTAGTATATAGTGTATACTATAAATCTATCCTATATTGTATATATACTATAGTCGACACTATAGACTAGACTATAGTCGGCACTATAGACTAGACTATAGTCGACACTATAGACTAGACTATAGTCGACACTATAGACTAGACTATAGTCGACACTATAGACTAGACTATAGTCGACACTATAGACTAGACTATAGTCGACACTATAGACTAGACTATAGTCGACACTATAGACTAGACTATAGTCGACACTATAGACTAGACTATAGTCGACACTATAGACTAGACTATAGTCGACACTATAGACTAGACTATAGTCGACACTATAGACTAGACTATAGTCGACACTATAGACTAGACTATAGTCGACACTATAGACTAGACTATAGTCGACACTATAGACTAGACTATAGTCGACACTATAGACTAGACTATAGTCGACACTATAGACTAGACTATAGTCGACACTATAGTCTATTCTACAGACTTTTTTACAAGATATAGTGAAAGCTCGCCACTATATATTGACCCCATGAAAATTTCCCCTTCCAACCTTGGATCTATTCTCGATTTTCATCGGGATGTTGTTATACACTAAAGTCTAATATTTATAAACTATTTTTAGCATTCAATTTCCTAATGGTTATCATCCGTTTATATGTTATACGTCAGTTCTACTTCTTACAGCCAACAACTGAAAAAAAAAACACCTTAATTCTCATAAAGAACAATAAACACATCGCCATCTTTAGTATAAATTATTTGATATATAACACTCCTTTATTTATTTAAATTATTCTAAGTGTAGCCTATTGTCGTTACAGTTGGAAACTATAAAAATCTCTACAAAATGAATAGTTTAGATAAAAAAAAAAAAACATTTTAAATTCATATTCATTAAATATTGCTGCCGTCAAGTAAGTGTAATTGTTTCAATTATTAAAATAGACAGAGAGACAGACATAAAGTCAGGCACAGAAACTGACTACTAAACTAATATTTGTTTAACTAGTAAAAGAATGAAAGAAGTTTTTTAAACTTGTTGTTTGTTGTTTTTAAAAGAAAGATTTTTTGTTGTTACTTAATGTTCTCGTGCCGAATGTCGTGTTATTTTTTTTATTTAATATTAATGCCACACGACCGTCAACTTGTAGCAGCATTTGAATTTAAAAAATTACACAAACTAATTAAGTGTATAAAAGATATGAGTATAAACAATAAATAAAAATAATAAGTTTTTTTTATTTCTTTTTTATATTTTATTTATTTTTTTTTTTTTGTTTAGAATAAAAATTGTGACAGTTTTATTAATTAGTATAAAAAGCTTTAAAATTAATTGCAAAAAAATAAACACTTTCATTTAGAATAAGCTATATGAAATTGTTAATTGTTAAGCATTTTAAATATTGCTATTTAAACTATAATGCTTTAAAATTAAAATTTTTGTTTAAAATTATCTAAAAATTTTTCAAATAAGTTATTATATTGCTATATACATAAGAATTACCAATAAAGTTTCTTGATTTCTGGAGAGAAATCTTAATTTGTTTAAATCAACACAATTAAAAAAAAAAAAAATATTTGCCTCTGTTGGGAGCTGAACTCTCTTTGGGTTTTATATACTGATTTTTTAGTTGGACGCTATAGATAACTGCATTACATAAAAACAAATCCCTTTCATATTTACAAAAGTATTTATTTAAGTTCTGATAGGTAATACTGGGAGTTACAACAAAGCCTGCAATGCGATTCATACAGGAAGTTGTTGCTTTTAAAATTGGAAATTAAGTTTTTACTGGAATAATCGGTACATAAATTACTTAGATACGAGTATAATCCTACTTTCTACGTTTATTTTTTTACTTTTTGAAGAACTCATATAAGCTTTAATTTAGTGTTTTAACTCATTGTCTCTGGCGGAAATTGAAGTCCAAAACTAATAGACTAATTCACCATTAACTAGCCTATCGGGGCTAGGCGAAAGAAATTTCGTCCCCCTAGGTGGTCCGCTCTGAGCTCTATCGTTCCTTTAACAGGCACACAGACGAACAGACTTATATTGATCTTCTTAGATTATCAAAAGGTCTCAGAATATACATACGTATATACTATATATGGGGTCATAGAGGAATATTTCGTTGTGTTTCACACGGAATTTCTTTAAAAAATCTTCAAATATAATTTAAAAACAAACAAACTCAGTAAAAGTACGAATTAAATATATATTACTTTTCGAAAAAATACCAAATACCATAATTTTAAAAATCCAAATTTAAAAGCATGAAAAACAATTTTCTAACAAATCTTCATAAAAAGTACCTTTTTTATTCTTTTGAAATACTAGTTTTTATTTCCAATTTTCTAAAAAGTAAAAACAAATAAAAAAAAATAAAAGTACCAATTTTCCAAAAAAAGTACCAATTTTAAAGACTGCACCAAATTACAAGTGTGTTAAGCATTTTTCACGATCTCACTCCATAAAAAAAAATTTGAAATTTTTGAGATAAGCATGCAGTCATCAACTTATCACTTTATGGATCTATTCGCACCACTAAATCAAATATTTAATCTTTTTATATCCAATTCCATTACACGCAATTTAAAGTTTTTCATGTCTAAATTGTATATTTTAAAATCTATTAAATGATTTTAGTTAAGACACGATTTTTAATTTTTATTTGTTTTAATTCAGTAAAGCAAAATAAAACAAATCATGAATTGAAGCAAATAAAATCTTTAAAAACACCAATTTTATTACAAAATTCCCTAAAAACAATGTGAACAAAGTCAGTAAAAAAGAGCAACATTAAACAATAATTCAACGTGATTTCAATTTTTTTTTTTTTTTTTTTGTGATGACATAAATATTTGCTGCCATTTTTTGTTTGTATTTAACAATAATTGAATTTGTTACAAGTCGGTGGTAATGTAGTATTGGTTGTGTTGGCTGGCTGTTTGCAGCCAAAATCAGTTAAAAACGAAAAACTGGAAAAACTTATAGGTGGTCATTCGATGTTTTTTTTTTTTTCAATTATTTCATTTTCATTCATTTTTAAAAGTTTGCTGTCTTAAACTATTCAGCCATAAATTGACAAGTTTTATTTATTTTATTTTTTTTTGGACATTTTTGCTGTTTTTTACCATTGTTTGCTATTGTTTAAATTTTGTTTTCTAACTATTTTTAAATCTATGTCAATAAAATTATTAAAAAAATGTATAAAAATTGCTTTAATCTATAAATACTTTTTATTTTGTTTAAAAATAAAACTTGCAGACATAAAGTCTCCATTGGTGAATACAAAAAAGTTTGTTATTTTGTTAAATATTGATTTGTTTGTTTAGGTCTATATATTAATATTTTCGAGTACTCTTTTTGTAAAATTTAATCAATACACATATTGCAAAAAAAGCCTATTTTTCAATATGGTTTTGCATACAAAGGTCTTTAAACCTGGTTAAATGCTACGTTAAGCATTTTTTATATTTTCATTTCTTATTTGTAGCAATTAAAGTATATTATTTCAAATTTCCAAACCATAAAGGTTTCATTTTACTTTTTTTCTCTGGTTTATTTTCTTTTCATATATGTAAGGACTGCACACGAACCCATCAGTGTGCAGTTTTTTTTTATTTCTGAGTAAAAAAAAAATATTCAATATAAAAATTTATGTGAGATTTAAGAAATAATAATTTTATTTTCCATAATTTTTAATAGAATTTATTTAAAAATAAATAGTATGATTCATATATGCATCAGTGCGCATTTGTATGTATGTAGTTTTCCTTCATATATTTATGTTGAAATAATGGGCTTCAAATTCTGCGGTTAATCATTTGTTTGTAAAGAATTATCATTAAAATGTAAAAATAATTTTTTTTTTCATATTTTCTGGATCATAGCATTTTTAATAACATAACTAATCACAGTAATCCAACATATACTTATGTTCGAAAAATCTGCAAAAGATGATATAATTCATTTACTCGGTAATGCGGACTTTACTATTTGGAAATCTAAAATAATTTTGGCATTACTGTTGACACACTGAATCGAGAATATACTTTATTTTATACCATTTCTTTTGTGTATATATATATATATATATATATATATATATATATATATATATATATATATATATATATATATATATAAATTTATACCAAACATTCGCCTGTAATTTTTTGCTGAGTTACATTTAAAACTTTCACCGCATTTATAGTTTCTGAATTAAATTTCTGTAAATAAATGGCAATTTAAATAATGGACTGATATAATCACATCCGATAGTTCACAAAATTTAAAAAAAAGTAGAATTACATAATTTTTTTCAATAGCTACATTTTTTGCATTCCGTTTATTATTTTTTGTATAACACAAATGCGCAGTGATTCATATTTGAATCAACCGATTTTTCTTATATAGAAATCGTAATTGAAGAAATTTTGTATATTTTCTTTCACTAATTAAACACATAATCATCACATAATGTAATCAATATTTTTAGAATTGAATTCGGTACAGAAAAAAAAAAAAAAAAAATCGCAAATCGAAAAACAATCATGAAAATTTTTGTCGAAATATTCAGTAATGAATTAAATATTACTTTATAACAACAAAAATTAATGAAATAAATATTTGATGTCAATATTGTTGGATTAAAATATAAAAGTGAGAAATGGCTTATAACTTTTATTGTTCGTGAAAATATTAGTGCCATTAACTCGTTTATATTTATATTTGTATATTTTATTGTAATAACGTAATTAGTTTTCTTAAAATTAAAATTTGATGAAATTCGTGCAAACTCATAATTCAAATTCATAATAAGAATATATGTCGATCATATAAAATTATTGCTAGGAATCCAGGCAAGTCAGGAAATACAGATTTTTGAGTTATAAAAACCGAAGAAAAATTTGATATACAGGCTGTAGGATCGCAGACAAAATAATATGAATTTTAAAAGAAAATCTCTACATCTCTAAATGGAATGTGACTCATTCTTTAAATTTCTCTGTATCTTTTATCAGAAAAGTTAAAAAAAACTGGTCTGAAGACCCACGAAGCAAAAAAGAAAAAAACTAGAAAAAATGAGAAGGCAAAAGAAAGGATGAAAATTACTGAGATTAATTTTTTTTTTTTTGCTTAAAGGGTGACAAAAAGTTCATATTGGCGGATTATTACAACGTCCTCGATATCACAATTGTTATTGGAAATATATCTGATAAATATCGAGTAAAAACCATTTGTAAATGAGATATTTTCACGAATTTGTAAATAAATCAAAATTTATGCATTGATTTCAATGAAATATATTTTGTTTTATTTGCAACAAATTTATCTTTATGAATTTTTAATATTTTAATTATTATTTTTTTTTAATCTCCACAACTGTTGAGCTTATTAAAAAATAATGTGAGTGTAACTTGAAGGCAATTTCAATTCGAATTTCTAGATAATTTATTTAACCAAATCAAACAAGCTGTTTTCGAGATATGCTTCAATATATGATGCAACCTCGTCAATTTTACCACGAGAACCACATTCATTCACATTTAGTGCTTCATAATAATATGTATCCGAATTGATTGTAAAAGCCCGTGCAGCAGAAAAAAAAATTTATTTTGTCATTTTCTTTTTTTTAATTTAAAATAACAGACTATAATATAACAAACTTTAACAAAATCAAAATTTCGAAGAGATTTTCTTCATTTTTATGAGCTGAATTGTATGCATTAAATTTTTTGTTTGCACTTCTTATTTCTTTTTAATTAAAAAAGAAAAGTAAAAAAAAAAAAATAAAAAATAAATAATTGCTTTTTTAAAAGGTAACAACGAATAGGGAAACCTCCCTACAGGATAAACGGAAGAACACTTAAGGCTTGGAAAAAAAATGAAATCAGACCTCTACATTATTTAATCCAAAAATTTAATAAAGTCCAACAACTTAACTCAATCTGCCCTTTAACTTTTTATTATTATTTTTAATTTGTCTACTAAAGCATAAAAGCAACAACCAACTAAACATTTTCATTTCATTCTTCTCTTTTTGTTCCTCTTAATCGCATATTATTTTACATTGGACGCGTGCTCAGACCACAATAAGTCCAAAGTTTAAATTGTTCCAATATATTTATATTATAGTACAAATACAATAGTAAGTGTAAACAATATACAGGCTGATGTTTCATACTTAAAATAATATTCGGTCGTTGGTAACGTATTGACAGAAAAGAAACAAGAATACATAACAAAGTTTGCAAAAATGTCATAAAAAACAATTAAATGAAAAACGAAATTTAAAAGAAAAATGTTGGTTAATATTATTGCATTAAAAAAATATGTTTTATCAATGTAAACTTCATGGAAAAACGTTTAATATGAAACTGAGAGCATTAAATTTGGAATATTATATAATACGAATATTGAGTTGAAATTAAAATTCAAGGAATAATATTAATATTAATAGGAATAATATTAATATTAATATTAATATTAATATTAATATTAATATTAATATTAATATTAATATTAATAGGAATAATATTAATATTAATAGGAATAATATTAATATTAATGGGAATAATATTAATATTAATAGGAATAATATTAATATTAATAGGAATAATATTAATATTAATAGGAATAATATTAATATTAATAGGAATAATATTAATATTAATAGGAATAATATTAATATTAATAGGAATAATATTAATATTAATAGGAATAATATTAATATTAATAGGAATAATATTAATATTAATAGGAATAATATTAATATTAATAGGAATAATATTAATATTAATATTAATAGGAATAATATTAATATTAATAGGAATAATATTAATATTAATAGGAATAATATTAATATTAATAGGAATAATATTAATATTAATAGGAATAATATTAATATTAATAGGAATAATATTAATATTAATAGGAATAATATTAATATTAATAGGAATAATATTAATATTAATAGGAATAATATTAATATTAATAGGAATAATATTAATATTAATAGGAATAATATTAATATTAATAGGAATAATGTTAATATTAATATTAATAGGAATAATATTAATATTAATAGGAATAATATTAATATTAATAGGAATAATATTAATATTAATAGGAATAATATTAATATTAATAGGAATAATATTAATATTAATAGGAATAATATTAATATTAATAGGAATAATATTAATAGGAATAATATTAATATTAATAGGAATAATATTAATATTAATAGGAATAATATTAATATTAATAGGAATAATGTTAATATTAATATTAATATTAATATTAATATTAATATTAATAGGAATAATATTAATATTAATAGGAATAATTGGAATATTAATAGGAACAATAGGAATATTAATTGAAATAATAGGAATAATAGGAATATTAATAGGAATAATAGGAATATTAATAGGAATAATAGGAATATTAATAGGAATAATAGGAATATTAATAGGAATAATAGGAATATTAATAGGAGTAATAGGAATATTAATAGGAATAATGGGAATATTAATAGAAATAATAGGAATATTAATAGGAATATTAATAGGAATAATAGGAATATTAATAGGAATAATAGGAATAATAGGAATATTAATAGGAATATTAATAGGAATATTAATATATATATAATACATATAATATATATATATATATATATATATATTTTAGTACACACATATTTTTATTCATAGCTAAACTGTACAAGATATTAAGTATAAAAACTATTTTTTTTTTATTCTTACTTTTGCAACTTTTCAGCCATTTTTAAACAACACTTTATTAGAGAAGGAATTTATTTCTTGTTTTTTTTTTTTATCATTTGCACGGAGTTATTAAAATTAAAATTCAAGAAAATTAACAATGCGTGCATAAAGACAACTAAATGAAGTAGTGTATTAATACTTAATTTAATATAAATTTTAATATTATTTTAGTACAATGTGTTACAATATCAAAAAACTAATATATTGTACCATAAAATTCTACAATAAATCTTGTCACATTGGCGACTATGAAACTCACAAATAAAGCATAATCCCCATTAGGTATTGGCAAAGTTCTTAACTCTTGCTGCAAATAATGATTTGTCAGTCTTTTTATTTCAAAATCTTCCTAAAATTATCAAAAAATATGTATAAAACCCATTTGTTTTTTCAAATAATGAATCAACTACTACTTACAACGAGCGGACAAGAATGATTCAGATTTGATGATTCTTTAACCCATCTCCAGATAATCGTGGTAATCGGATTTAAATGTTTAATAAAGTCACATTTAACAGTAAAATCATACAAATATGGCTTATAGCCATTTCCTCTTTTCATAAATCTAAATCGGGGCTGATAAAAAAAAAATAAATAAAAATATAGAACATTATTTCTACAAAATGTTTCATAATTTTTACACAAGTTTAACATACGCTAATATCCTTTATAAGCAATTGAAAATATTTTATATAAATCATAATATATTGCAGATTTCTTGATTCGGCTTTAACACGACAAACTTCAAATTTAGCAAATGCTTTATCAGTAACATTGCATTTTAATTTTGTGAGTTTTAAGTGAAAGGCCTTGAATAAAAAAAAAAAAAACTTGTAACTTAAGTAAATTATCAAATTTTTATAATTACCGTGGTATAGTAAATATTTAAAAATATTAGTAGGACTAATACAGAAAAACACGTCTTACTCATATTTGGAAATATATCTTTTTAAATAGAAATATTGAAAATTTTATTATTAAAATATCAATTACTTATAATTGTTTACACATTTTGATTTATAGATATAACAGTAATTAAAATACATAATAGTGCCATGGTTGGTGATTATTATAATTTTTATGTGATATAGCTATAGAATATAGTCATTTAGTAATTCTTACTTTTATTAAAAATTTAAATACTCTATTTTTATGTTGTACACAGAAAAAATCAAATTTCGTATTCCATTACAAAATATATAAAACCAATTAAATTTTTCACTAAAGTCGGGCCCATCATTGAATTAGTAAAATCAAACATTCAAATTCGTAAACATTTTATTGGAAAATTTTTTTTATTATTTTTTGTTTGTTTTTGTTATTAAGATATTTCTGCTATTAATAAATTGAATTTTATTTTTTTTTAAACCAATAAAAATAATATTTAGTTTAAGTTTCCATTTATGCACTTTTTAAATGTTGTTCAATAATAAGGATAAGAAAATAATAAAATTATGGTAAATAATTGAAAAATATTGTTAAAATCAAAAAACTATAATTTTATTATAACTAACGTAACTATAATTGTTTATATCGTATTTTTTAAATATAAAAATTTTTACCCAAAATTACTGTTTTAAAAATTTTATATCTTGGACTTTTTTTAGTTTGGGGTGTTCATTAAACTTTATTATTACTTATGAATCAGTTACATATCGTTTACGGTTCATGTTTTATAAACCTCTAAATTAGGACACCTCGGGTATTTTTATAAAAAATGAACACAGTTTAATATTAAATAACTTTTATGTGTATTATCCGATTCTAATAAATTTGGTATGATTGGAAAGGACTGATATTCCTCTTTATCATAAAATCATAACAGTTTAAAATCTCCCTGGCGCAAGGACCTCTAAAATGAAAAATATCTCCTATCCTAGGATATCATGAAAGAGGGTCTTTCAATTTTCATTATTTTTTGACATGATGTTTACAATCAATTTGTCGTTATAATGTAAAAATTTCAAAATGGGATCTCAGTGGGATCAGAAGTTATAACAGTTTGTCTATAGAAACAATTCTTATCTCGAATACCTGTTATCCAATTTAAGTTTTTTAAACGGCTTTAGAAAGAAAAGATTTTAGTATACACACATTTTTATTCACAGCTAAACTGTATAAGATATTAAGTACAAGAACTCAATTCGTTATCTTTTATTCTTACTTTTTAAACTTTTTAGATATTTTTTGAACAACACTTTATTAGAAAAGGAATTTATTTCTTATTATCATTTTTTCTAATACTATATTTAATTCGGAGTAAAAATCACTTGATAAAATCGGATTAGAATTGTAGACATATGATTTTTTTTTTACCAAGTTGTAAAACTCATAAAAATCTTTTATTTTGCATGTATTTTTTGTTGCCATATTTATGATACAAAATAATGTATGTATCTGATTTTATCAAGCGATAGCTCATTTTATTTCTAATAAATTATAGCATTTAAAAAGAATATGAAAAAATATATTTTCTAATAAAGTGTGGCTCAAAAATGGCTGTAATATCCAAAAAATAAAAATTAAAAAATTTAATTTTTGTGCCTTTAATATTTTACACAGTTTTACAAAGAATATAAATGTGTATAAATTTTTTAAAAAGGGTAAGATCTTTTCTTTTTAATGATGTTTAAAGAACTTAAATGGGTTAATAGTTATTCGACATAAAAGTTTAAAACCGCTTTGTCCGAAAAATCTTTTTTTAATATAACTTCCGACTTTGGGGTTATATCGAAAATTCTATAAATGGTATAATAATCTACTCAATAATATCTACAAACTACACTATGTTACATTCCAAGTGTTTTTTCATTGTATCACCGTGTTATTTTCTAGAATCTTGAAAATTTTGCTTGAAATTCCATCAATTGCAACCAAAAATCCTCGATATCCTTAATATTTATTTTTTTTACATAATTTTTTTTTTCAAATTATTTCTTAATTATATCGCCTAAAATTTCTACACAAAACGGATATGGTTGTATTTTACCCAGCATTAACTTTCATAACCACTTATATATATATATATATATATATATATATATATATATATATAAATATATATATATATATATATATATATATAAATATATATATATATATATAAATATATATATATATATATAAATATATATATATATATATATATATATATATATATATATATAAATATGTATATATATAAATATATATATATATATATATATATAAATATATATATATATATATATATATATATATATATAAATATATATATATATATAAATATATATATATATATATATAAATATATATATATATATATATATATATATATAAATATATATATATATATATATATATATAAATATATATATATATATATATAAATATATATATATATATATATATATAAATATATATATATATATTTATATATTTATATATATATATATATATATATATATATAAATATATATATATATATATATATATATATATATAAATATATATATAAATATGTATATATGTATATATATATCTATATATATATAAATATATATATATATATACATATATATATAGAAATATATATATAAATTATATATATATATATATATATATATATATATAAATATATAAATATATATATATATACATATATATTTATATATTTATATATATATATATAAATATATATATATAAATATATATATATATATATATATATATTTATATTTATATATCTATATATATACATATATATATTTATATATATATATCTATATATATACATATATATATTTATATATATATATATATATATATATATATATATATAAAAGAAAACTTAAAATACATTAATAATCAATTTAATTCACCCCTTATTGTTAATACATTTCCGATCATCGGATATTATAAATTGCGTTCATGTTGTATACCAGACATAACCCTACTTGAAAAGTGTTGAACAGAAATACCTTTGAAAAGAAATACCTTTGAACAGAAATACCTTTGTACCATTGTAAAAACAGTTCGTTGCCATGAACATCGTTCGTATTTGTAAAGTTCAGATTTTAATTCGACACGATCGTTGGGATCGGCATCCAATAGAACGGTAAATGAACCTTCTACATGAACTATCTTCTAAAGGTTCAACACTTAATTCTGACAAATCAAATACATCATTTACTCTCAAAAAATTCGGTTCGTTTTTGCAATCTGGAAAAAATGCTGTACCTTCTATTAGAAATACGTTTAATGTTGCTCGGATAATGACATCAATTTGACAAAATATTATTATAATTATGAACAGAAATTTCACTTTAAAATTCATTATAATTAAAATACATTAATTATTGAATTTTTTCACTTTTATGTAGTTGAACTGAAGAATGAAAATAATGACTAGCTTAATAAGGTTCTATTAATAAGGTTTTATTAAATCTGGTTCAGTGTAATTATTTAATATACATATTTTTTTTATATATTTATTTTTTTTGTTACATTGTTATAGATTATCTACTTGTTGTTTTTATTTATTTAAATTAAATTATTGTTGATTGTAAATTAATATCTTTAAAATAATAAATAGAATTGAATGTTAGAGCGGTTCGGTCTTCATATAAAAAAAGTTATGGGGGAAAAGCTTAAATACCAGAAGTTACATTCAAAAATCATCCAAGAGAAAAATTAAGCTCTTGTCAAACCAATAACAATAAGGTATTTTGGAGCGTTGCAAAAAAAATATTTAATTTTTTTTAACTTATGTAATTAACTATTTTACAGGGGATTACTTATTTTTTTCATATTTTTTTTATTTTATTTTTTTCATATTCAGAATTGGTTTAAGAGAATAATAACTGAAGCAGAAACTTGATCTCTTTGCCTTCTTTTAATTTTTCTCACTACAAGTGATAAACAATTATTTACATAAAATTTTCATGAAATTCTATTCTAACAATTTTAAAATTAATAAATTTTAATTATATTATTTTATACTATAGTTTTAATAAAGTGTAATTTTACTGTTCTTGTAACAATTTGTTTAACTTTGGAAAACAAAAATAGAATTTTAGACTGGCACCGTGGCTGTCAGATGTGGTGAAAAATCGGCACATCTGATTGCTAATTGCTTTTGGCGACTGAATTTTCCGTATTTAATATGGAGGCGATTTGTTTGGCTAATTTTTAAAATTTGATTGTGGAGAAAAACTACATTTTTTTATTATAAATCGACTCTTTTTAGTATTTGAATATCTAGCAAAATGAAGAACCTTAATTTGTTAACAGCTCAGTTTATGAAATTTTATCCCCAAAAAATATATTTTACAGTATTTATGTATTAAATGTTTGATAATTTGTTTTCCATCATCTTTCAAATATATTAAGGATATTAATGATTTCGGTCACAATGAAATAAACGTTCATGAATAAATTAATTCTTTGAAACAATTTATAAGTTTAATAGGAAAAAAGTTGTTATGTAATGTTAGAATTACTAAAAGTTGTTGACCAGAAAAGTGTACTTTAAGTTGTGTGTTTTTTTGATTTTTCAATTACACTGTGCTCGAAAATGAGACAAATTCTTTTAACAATGTGGGCACCCATTGGGTTAAACAAAATCGACGACGCTGAAAGCGCTCGTTTTTGAGATATTTTATTTTCAAAGGCTAAAAAATTAATTCAGTTTTTTATCTTAAATTTAATAATTTACGCCAGTATTCACAAACAACTTTTAAATTTAAAATGCATTTTAAATCAAATTTTTCATACAAATTTTGTCTCTAAAATATATTTTAAATTTAAAATTGGTTTGTGAAACAAGGGTTAATTTTTTAATGTAAACAATATAATAATTAAGATTTCATTGAATTGTATAATAATGTATCTTAATATCAAATGCATTTACAAATGGTAATAAATAAAATAATAGTTCGTTTAGCAGGCTAACTAGTGATACCAATCAGTAACTTTTCAAACGAAAATATAATATAAATCGTGCTAAAAATGATTTAATTTATGATTGGAATGAATATATATTCAATTGATTTATTTTTTAATATACATACATAATGTCCCTTTTATTTCAATTATTATATTTTCAATTAATTCGCTACTTCCATAATTAAGTTTAAACACAAACATCGCGAATCGAGCACTTAATTCGAAAAACGGCTGCTACCTACCATTGAATTAAACGTACTCGAATTAGCAATATCAGTAGGGTGCACAGTTTGTTAAAATTTGCAACTAGCACAGTGTTATTATTAACTATTGCAATTATCATTGGCTATGTTAAAGCTGAATTTACATTTACAAATTATACGAAATCTAAAGTACTAAATTTTGTACGATACTTAATACTTTGGCGATTTCTGATTAACAGAGGCTCAAAAAAATCTGACAACCCTGACTGGCACACTTTTTTCAACACTTTTCTTTCACATACTAGTGATCTATTTACAAAACAAAATAAAAGTTACCAAAATGTTCCCGTAAATTTACAGCAAATTTTCAATCGTATGAAACCAAAGAAACGCTTAATAAAAATGAAAATATGTTTAAGAAAATTTCTGAAACTCGGCTCGGACCAGATGGGGCGACGAAATTTTGCTGAAATATTTGTCTTATATAAGATTTTTTTTTGATATTGAAAATAGGTAAAATCGCGTCATAAAAAAAAGTTAGGAGCGCAAATATTAGAAAAAGTAGGTGTCCGTCGTAACTTCAATTCATACTATTCTGCCGATATCTCTTGTAAACTCGGAAAGCAAAAATGGACGTAATTGGTGGTAGATACTTTATATATATATATATATATATATATATATATATATTTACATAACTGTATATGTATTTCAAAAATAAGTACATGAAATGCATAAGTATTATACTTCAGATTCAACTCTTGTAAATCAAAAGAGTAGGTACTATACATAATTTTCGGATTAAATTAAAGGTAATATTCAGGAGCGATATTTTTGCAAAACCTTTATTTTACTATTATTTATACTTGATGTATAAAAATGACAAAATCTTGAAAATATATATTAGGGGGAGTATATTTAATTGGGAGCAATATTATGAGATTTTTCAGGACGATTTTTTTTACAAAAATAAGTAAGGAAACTTTTATATATCATATATTTTACAAATAAAGCATCATATTACCAAAAAAGTCAAATTCGAAATGAACATTGAGAAAAACGATAGCTTAAGAATTGCTAAACGACATACGGTCATAGTCATATATATTTACACTTTTTTTAATTTTTTGAAAATTTGGAAAAGAAGTCAAATATTTTTGTTGTTATAAAATAATTTGAAAAATTGTAATGTTGTTATAATACTTACACACATTTTTTATATTTCACATTACTTCAAAAATCAATTATTTACGCTTAATAAATAATATGAAATCTTGTGATACAAATTCAACTTTAATAAGTCGCAAAAATCTAAAAATATTGGCAAAAATGATGAAAAACCTTTTAGAGCCAAAATGAGATTAAAATGAAGATTTAAAATGGTATATCATCATTAAAATTTGTAAGAGTTTGCATAGGGTTACAAAATCGGAATCGGAATCTGGACTTGTTGTGTTTATACATTTAAACAATTTTGGAATCATATACATATTTTAACTTTAAGTTTCCTTATATCGTTTAAGTTCAGAACATACATTACTTCTATGAAGTTTTAAAAACTTAGCGATCTTTTATTTTAACCATGTATGAATTTAATACAAATGTTCATAATTTTTTCTTCATTGCTCTTCCAAAGCTTTTTCCTCTTACAATTTTGCTTCAAATAATTTTAAAATTTTGAAGTTAACTGTGTCCTATCTATGCTAGGAACGCAGTTATGTAAGTTATAGTAGGTGCAAATTATAGGTGAACCATGCTTTAGCACTTCGTTTACATATTTTTTTTTTTAATTTTTGGGCTAGATTATGACCTTTTAAAAGCATTTTTTAGACATATGTTTTTAAAAGCTATATGCATGACGATCCTTCCTCTAATAATGAGTATAAGCCCATTATATGGACTTAATTTTTCAAATTTTAACTTATTCTTTTAGTTATAAATACATCCGAAAAAAATTTTGACATTAATAGAAAAAAATATTCCTTTAGAAATTTAATACTATAAATATCGTTAGAATTCTAAAATTCTATGAATCTATGTAACTTAAAATCAGAAATTTTTATTTTCATATATGTAAATTTTTAATTTATTTTTTTTAAAACTATTTTTTAATTACGTCGCCCAAAATTTCAATACAAACGGAATATGGCTGTTTCTTTTCCTGTTGATTAAAGGCATCAATTTTTATAACTACTTTATGTTTACCCGATACATCCTCACCCTGTATATCAAACACGGTTTCCAAATCAAATGGTATATGATGAAAGGTATGCTATAGAAAAGAAAAGTATCGTAACATAAATATAAGAAAAAAGAAATTAAACCTTTTATTATACTCACCCCCTTATTAGTAATGCATTTTCGATCATCGGAATCTACAAATTGCATCCATGATGTATACCATACATCACCGTCATCGAACAGTGTTGAACAGAAATCTTTTTGCACTATTGTAAAAACAGTTGGTTGCCATGAACCACGTTCATATTTAAAAAGTTCAGAATTTAATTCAACACGATCATTTGGATCGGCATCCCAAACCATTGTAATGTTACCCTCTAAATGAACACTATCATCTAAAAGTTCAACACTTAAATGAGATAAATCCACGAAGTCACTTATTCCCAAAAAATCTGGTTCATTTTTACAGTCCTGAAATATGGATGAATCTTCTATTAGAAATACGAATAATGCAGCACGGATGACTACAACGGTTTGACACAATATTATAAGGATTGTGGGTAAAAATTTCACTTTTAAATTCATGATAATTAAAACAAAATAATTATTGAATTATATTAATTTTCACTAGTAGAACTGGAATTAAAACAATGACTAGCTTAATGAAATTGTATTATATGCGTTTTTATTAAATCTGTTTTAGTGTAAATATTTTATTTACATAATTTTAGATTATCTAGTTGTTGCTTTTATTTGTTTAAATTAAATTATTGTTGATTATAAATTAACAATTTTAAAATAACAATATTGTATACTAAAAGTTACAATTAGGGTCTTATTAACTTTATTGATGAAATGCAGAATTGGTTTAAAAATATTATAATTGGAGTAGAAACTTGATCTCTTTTTCTTTTTTTTCTTCCTTGTAATATGCAAACGAGTTCAAATATTTGTAAGAGTTATAAGCAAAAATGTACAAAATGTTCCTTTGAATTTATAATATTAAAATCTCTGATCTTGAAGCGATTTGTTTAAATACAGAGAACCATAGATATGAGTTTTCTCTGGCTCCCTTTTTTCTACATTTCTCTTTTCTCTCATGTAAGTGAAGAGATTACCAAAATGTTCCTCTAAATTTAAAGCGTGTAATAAAATTTAATTTTAGAATTAACCTGAATGACCCTTAATACGTATTTAGGGTTTAAAACATAACTATGATGAAAGAGTCAATGAGATTAATTAATTTGTACTTGTTTAAATAATAATTATGATATAACATTTATGGAAACAATAATAAAATTAACAGGAAACAGATAGAGACAAAAAACAAAATTTGAAAAAAAAAAAACATTTTCGAAATTTTTCTATTAAGACCTTTAAAAAAATGATGTTTTTAAGAAGTTTTTGCAAATTTTTAAAAAATTGTGACAGATATTAACTTCATTTTTTTTTTTTTTTTTTGAGGACGAAGTTTATCTATATTGCACAGTGGGGCAGAATCGAAATTTTTTGGAAATAAATCTGTAACTTCTGATTTTGGATTTTCATGAAATTTGGTATAGGAGTATCAGAGGAGGGTACAATGTTAAATTTGGAAGGGGGGCACAACAAACCACTCAGGGGCGGAGCTAAGGGGGCTCAAAGTTAGGTACCTCTGACATAAAAAATATTTAATCACTTGCCAAATTTTTGTTTCTCGTTCGATTTTAAATATTTTTATATATTGTTGTAGGCCCTGATAAGACCTATAAAAAATATGCTTACGTGTCCTATTTATCTCTTATAGTTTTCGAGTTATTTGCATTTGAATTTTTATGCACCATAATTTTGCATGTTCTTGGTCCAGTTTTTTTTCATATATGTCCTAGTATTTCCGACCGATTTTGTTAGTTTTTTCTTAACTAGTTAAAGAACAAAATTATCTATTGATTAAAAAAAAAATTTAAAGTCGATATCTTTACCGAGTCAAAAAATAAACGATTTTGAATTTGAAAATTGCAAAAAAGACGACTTTTTGTGTTGTTTTAGCCGAAAAAGTATCTACACTCTTTTTTATCTAAAATAAAATTTTCTTTAGCAACATATAATAATTTTGCACTTTTCTGAAAGGTAACTTCACATAGGTATGTCATCTCTCATAAAAACAAGCCCAGTAACTCAATTGGTCATGGTACACACCCTCCCGAATTCGACCCATTTTATATGAAAGTTTTGATTTTAGACCATATTTTCTCAAATCCCAAAGCACGAATCGACAAGCGGAATATATTTTAAGAATCTTCAATATGTTGTTAAAAGTCTTAAATCAAAATCTACGGGACTTCGGAAAAATGTGGATTCTATAGCCAAAAATGTAAAGAATCCCATTTTTGGGAATTTTCATTAGTTTTTTTTGGGAATTTAAGAAAACCCTACCCCCGATTGAGATTTGGTTAACGTGCTTTTATTTATATTAATAAGATCCACATTTCCTGAAAATTTCATTAAGATATCTTTATAAACAAAAATGTTATTACAATTAAAAATTTTCTATTTTCTCCAAAAACCACAAATTGGGCCTTTTGTTTGGTTTATTTCTAAATAGCGAAAGAAATTTTAAAAATATGTATTCCAAATTAAGCTTGTCCTTTAGCATATATAATTTCCGATCTTATGCAAAAAGATTCAAGTCAATATCATGCCTCATTTCAGAAATATGCGCCTTTAAACTTTTATATTTCCAATTTATTGTATATATGACTATATTTTTACAAACTTGCAACTTTTGCCTTTAGTTTTGCGTGAATAATTACTTAGAAAATTATAAATATTTATGTATACTTTTAATAATATCTATACACAAAATATTTTTATAAAAATAATTAATAAATATTTTTTATTTTTAATAGCGTTGCCATATTTTCCAAATTTAAGTAAATCTTTATCCTTCTCTAAGCATTCATATATATCTATTAATGAATTTAAAATAACAAAACAAACAAAAAATGTCTATTTCAACTTAATCAATATTATTATTTTTGGTATTTATCATCTTCCTTAATAAATATTTTATTTCTAATACGATTTTTTATTACTTATTTACATTAAATTTATGTGGACAATTTTTGTAATATTTTATACTTATACTACTTATTTTCTATAAAATAATCTGTTGTATCTGTATACATATCTAAAAGATAATAAAGGTCCTTCAAGTCTTCAGTATTTTGAAGAGTGTAGATACTTTTTCGGCTAAAAAAACACAAAAAGTCGTCTTTTTTGCAATTTTCAAATTCAAAATCGTTTATTTTTGGACTAGGTATCGACTTCATATTTTTTTAATTTCATAGATAATTTTGTTCTTTAACTAGTTTAGAAAAAAAAAACTAACAAAATCGGTCGGAAATACTAGGATATATATGAAAAAACTGGACCAAGAACATGCAAAATTATGGTGCTTAAAAATTCAAACGCAAATAACTCGAAAACTATAAGAGATAAATAGGACACGTAAGCATGTTTTTATAGGTCTTATCAGGGCCTACAACAATATTTGAAATCGGACGAGAAACAAAAATTTGGCAAGTGATTAAAAATTTTTTATGTTAGAGGTACCTAACTTTGAGCCCCCTTAGCTCCGCCCCTGAGGGGTTTGTTGTGCCCCCTTCCAAACTTAACATTGTACACTCCTCTGCTACACCTATACCAAATCCAATCAGCCGATCAAAAGTTACAGATTTGTTTCCAAAAAATATCGATTCTTCCCACTGTGTATTGCTTAAATCATAATATTTATTTCAACAAATAGAGTCGATCATAATTGTTTGTAAAATATTTTATCTAAAATCTTTAAGTAAATTCCACATTTCTGCATAAATTGTTGCCTTTATTCTGTTCTTTGTTGTACTATGTTTTACAAAGAAAGGATAGGAGAAAGGCAACATTTTAGCCAGAAAAGAAAACGCTGTAAGACTAAGAAACAATCCGTTTAAAGAAGTGTACTTTCTGGTTTCTCACTTTATCCAGAAAATTACGTGTCAAAAAATACTATCAGAAGCTCAAAAAACGTACATTATGAGAAATTTCAAAAAATTTCGAAACTCTTTGAAACTGACTTATGTGTCTTGTATTTCTAAAGTTTGTTTTTAAAATAGGAAAACTGTTGATGGACCTTTCAAAATAACTAAGAAATCTAAAATTTTATTTTCTTCACGTAAAATCTTACGGAACTGCAGCCATTCAAAGCTAAAAAATAAAAAATAACTTAGTTGAAACATTCGAAGATTTTTTGATTAATTTTAGTTTTGTACTTGCGATTTACATCTTTTAGACTTAGATCATTATGCAGTCGGGACTTAGAAAATGCAGATGTTATATAACTAGTTATCATATTGTTATCTGGTGAAAAGTAATGCGGTGACAAAAAATTAAACCTAAAATTTACGATTTTTTAAATTTCGCATTTCTTTTGACAGAAAATTTGCGCGCATAAACAGAACAGAACTAATTTAAGAAAAAACTGATTCTATACAGTTTGATGTATATCACCTTGATGTCTGGAAACCAGGCATGAGACGGCATCATCACAAGCTTCCATATACTTTTATAGAAATTGCCCAAAATATTGCGTACTAATTTCTATATTTATTAATAAATAATATCTGCGAGTCAAATGGGTATTAACAAGTTTTGAAATGCAAAAATTTTATGCAATGTTTAAAATTTTCGCTAAATTTCTAAATTTTGTTCCGCATTTTTTAATATAAGCTATGACTTTAAACCATCGAAAAATATCTGTAAAGAATCATCTTAATGGTTAAAATTGATAGTATGAAAAAAATCTGAAAACGTCATTTATACCCGCTGAAGCAGCATTCGTCTTCAAATACATTTCGCTTACTGACAACTACCGTGAATCATAAATAACGTTAATATTTATGTCAAATGAAAGCCTTTTATTTGTTTAATATTAAAATTCAGTGGACATCAAAATATTTTAAGGACTTAGAATTTATGGACCAAAAAATATTTTCTTAACCTCAAAAAACATCTTACATATTTCCCACTATATTTCGAATTTTGAAATAATAAAAACTATTTTCGATGTAAAACTTATCTCTAAATAAGAAACAAATTAAAATTTTGCAAAATTTCACTTTCCAAAAGAAATTAAAATCGCGCTTTTGGTTAAGAATATTATCATGAGTAAAACGATTATATTTTCCAAACCAGTACCGATATTGATTTGATTTTTTCTGCAATATTTCAAAGTATTACCCACAATTTTAAGACATTTTTAGCCAAAAAACGAAATTGTGCAAGATAAAAAAAAAAATTAAAATTTTTCAGTCTACTTTGAAAAATATTAAAGATACAGCAATAGTTTCGACATGTGTTGTAATAAAACAATACATCTATTTTTAAGATTTCAACTTTAAACCTCCTCAACTTTTGCTCGCATTGATGAAAATGATTAACGCCACCAGACTTTGCATTCATAAATATTATATTACAATATATTATAATAAAACCACAAATCGACGTTCGTGTAGAAGAAAAAAATTTTAACTATTTTTACAAAAATTTTTTAAATTCCTTATATATCATATGCTATATGTAATATGTGCGTTTGAATAAAACATAACACAAAATTTTCGTAATAACTCCTACTGCCGTTAATTTTAAATATCTTTCTTGATTACAATATCTTCTAGAGACATGTCTGATTTAACAGCAGATCGAATTTTTGAAATCCGTTCGTTTGACCGCATGCATATTGCAATCAAAGAAAAATATACCAAATAAAATTTGATTTTTTTTTTTCTTTTGAACTTACTAGAAAATGTTGATTGAGTAAATTTGGTCAGAAATATTACATTTCAGGGTAATAAAAAAGCTTAACATGGACCTAAATAATGAGTTGAAACTTAGTTCAGAAAAAGAAAAAGTCTCAATAATGAATTCTAAGTCCAAAAAGTAGAGAAACACCTAAGAGCTATGCCAAACATGTTCGGACGGATAATGGCATAATATTTTGTTCATTTCTTCAAAATCTAATATGAGCCATGTTAAAGCTATGCCCAAGCTTCAGTCAATCAAAGAAATTTTAGATGACAAAACTGAGAAAGACTCTGAGGCAAGAATTATCAAAACTCCTCAATAATAAAATAATAAAAATATTTTCAATATTTTGTATAAACCTGGAAAACATACGTTACTCGTATTGCTGGCTTTATTCATGTTCCATTTATTCATGTTTATATACCGAATAATCGAGAAAATGGTCCTGAATAGTATTGTACCAAAAACTAATAAATTTACAAAACAATTTGTTATCCTGCAAGTTTACCCAAAATGCGACAAGTGTGTGATTGTTTTGATTCTTTAGTATGTATAAGTCGAATAATCACAACAAAGAGTGTCATAAAAAGACATTAATGACACTCGTGACATGCAACAGTGTTTTTCTGGTGAGATTTAGAATTTTGTCGTTACAGAAAAAGTACCTAGAATTGGGAATGTTATTTTAGTCCCATAGAGTATTAATTATTTAAACTACCCAGAAGTTAAAAGCGAATTTAAGAAGGCCCAAGCACTGTTCAATTGTGGTTATTAATTTTAAATTCTTATAGATATATACCGCGAAAATTTTTTTTTTTTTAGAAATAATACCTACTAACTTAAAGATAAGCTAGTTGGCAATTAATTTTTGTATCAAATAATATATCATAAAAATCTGGAGAAGCAATACTTCAAGTAGTTGATTTATTTTTAATCCTAACTTATTCCGTTTATCTTTTATTAAAAAAAAAAACTTGTTATGTTTTATTCGAACGCTTACATTATGTATATCGATAAATGCATTTAAAAATGCAGTTGTATTAAAAATTATTTTTAAAAAACTTTTTTTATTTTTGAAATGTTCGTTTTAAAATTATTATAAACACAATCATTAAATCCTTCCCGGAAATATTACTTTTTAAAATCATTTACTTTTGAGATTTTTCAGGTTTTTTTAAGAAGTAAAAAAAAGCAATTTCGCGAAGTGAAAACTAAAATCTACATATCGATCGTACAAAATTTTTGAAAATCGAAAAACACTATAAATTTTCCTTCTTTCATGGAACTGTCAATATTTATTAAACCATAGGTGGAGTAAACACTACTCTATGGTAAGCTTAACTATACAATCATCATCCCACAGCATTTTTAAAATCGTCAAAATATTGTCTATAATATTTTACAACATCCAACCAAGATCTTCATCACATAATATCCGATTGTTGAGGAAATAGTAAATAGGAATAGCTTTCATTTAACTTTGCTAGGAACTTTTAGCTATATTTATTTTCCATATGAAATCAAATAATTAGTCTGGTCATACTTTCATAATTTCTCATACAATCGGTATAATGCGGCCAATATTGAGAAAGATATGTGATAAATTTTTTGATAAAAATTTTTAATGGCTTTTGACTTTATCATGCAATTTTTCATGATAGATTATTACTTTATATAGTATTAAAATGATCGAGAATAAGCATGCATTTGCATGAAAACCCATCCAACTCACAACTTTTCATACAATTTCTATATGAATCTATTTAATGTTTTATATGATTTCATTACTAAACAGATTTAAGTTTTAGTGCAGAAAATCATCCGAACATTGGGCCAGTCGAACTGTTTTATGATCAAATGTATTAAGAGCTTTATAGAGAATACTTACCACTTTGTTTTAGTTCATATGATGGCTTGAGAACTTTGGAAGAATCAACAAAATGTGCTAAATCATAAATAAGTAAATAAATAAATAAATAGATAAAAAGAAATTGGTGATAAATATTAATAATGTAAGATAAAAGACTATTAAGAAAGACTTTTTCCTTAAATATAAATAATGTAATTGTCACCTTAGTTCATTTTACATAAATTTTATTATTATAAAATTCTAATGTGTTAATTAATTTCCACTTCAGTTTGTGGAAAACCAAAAGATGTCTATAACTTAATTAGTTAACCTTAAAGCTACAAAACTATTATCGTTTTAACTTCCATGTTTTTTTTTTTTTCGTGTTCATTACTTATATTATGTTTTGTTAACCGGTAAAGTTTTGTATAACGGAAAAGAAAAATTATTACAAACTTGTCAAAATGGTGCTAACAAATAATTATTTTTAAAAGTTTATATTAAAAACATACACATATGCATGCCATTTTTTTATATAAAAAAAATTATTAAGTAACATGTCTGAAAATAATTTTTTACATTGTCATTAAACTTTAAAATTGCGTGGTTTGTTAAATAAATAAAAAATAAGGAAAAAAATAGTTTGAAATGTAATGGTTATCTTTTGTTTTATTTTTTATAATCACAATTTTGCGTGAGTTTAAAAAGACAACTCAGCAACATAAAATTCGTTGAATTAATAAATATTTTCCACATAAAAGCAATTAAAAGAAATTAGTTTAGGGAATCTTAGGATGTTTTTAAAAATTAAATTCAGTCTAACTTTTTTTTTTTAATAAAAGATGAACGGAATAAGTTAGGATTAAAACTAAATTAACTACTTGTAACATTTCTTATCTAGATTTTTCTGATTTTATGTAAAAATTAATTGCTAACTAGATTATTTAATTTTTTTTAGGTATGATTTCTGAAAAAAATGTTAAAGTAATTTTACGAAATTTTTTCGCGGTATCTTTTTATAAGAATTTAAAATTAATAATACAATTGAGCACTGCTGGGGCCTTTTTGAATTCGCTTTTAACTTGGATCCAATTCCTTTACAATTGCCAAAATTCTGGGTAGTTTAAATAACTAATGCTCTGTGGGACTGTAATGACAAAATTCTAAATCTGATCAGAAAATGTTAAAAACACTGTTGCATGTCACGAGCGTCATCAATGCTTTTGTAATGATTATTCGAGTTTACTCATTTAACAATTTTTTTTTGCAAATTTTTATTGCCTTTAGTTCAATACTATTCAAGAACATTTTTTCTATTATTCGGTATACAAAACTTGTATTTTGGAAAATGAGAAAAGTCAGCAGTAATGTATGTTTTCCAGGCTAATACAAAATATTGAAAATTTTTTATTTTTACTATTTGTATTTGTTTATTTTTATTTCTATTTTTTTATTGAGCAGCTTTGAACATTCTTTATCTCAATGTTCTTCTCAAATTTGTTTAGCATGGATTGACTAAAGTTTAGGCATAGTTTTAACATGTGTCATATCTGATTTTCAAGAAATGAAAACAACGTGCCACATGTTTGGCATAGCTCTTAGGAGTTCCTTTACTTTTTGGACTTGGAATTCATTTTTTCATCTCATTCTTTAGGTTCTTGTTGTCAAAATTTACTCAATCAACATTTTCTAGTAAGTTAAAAAAAAAAAAAATTAAATTAATATCAGTAAGACATTACAAAAATTTTGTGTTATATTTTATTCGAACGCACACTTTATACGATTTTTTGTAAATCTAGGCACTCCTAAGGAGATAGTTTTATCTTCAATATCAAGAGCCAATCTAACTCTGCAATGGATTTTTTTATTTCTTGTTTTTGTAAGAGAGCTTCCCTTAAACTGTACGATCAATATAATGTTATTTAAGTGAAAATTTTGGCAACTAATAGGCCAATTAGATATCCGAATTTGTATTGCTAGTAGGGTTTGGAGTTTCCCGCAATATTTCTTTTCACAGGAAACGAGAACGAAAAACTCAATTTCCCGGGAATTACCGGGAATTTTTTAAAATTTTAGTTATGCGAAAAAAGACCAAGAATTCTTATAAAGAAAATTATTGTTTTTATTAAATGAAATAAAACGAAACATTATCATACTGAATTAACGAAAAGTATAACGCCATTTCTAAATATTTTATACAAATCCAGCAAAAACTTTTTGGTTTTCGGTAATGGCAACTACTTATTAAAGTAGTTTCTTGGTAATGAGGTGTCATTACTATTTTCTTACATGGTATTACATAAATAAGTACTCAATAGTATAATAGCACATTAATATTGCAATCACGTGGATGAGTTGACTAGAGCGCTGGAGTAACAATTTGAAGGTTGTTGGTTCAACCCCATTCTGAAGCTGTTAGTTTTTTATAACAAAATGTCTAAAAAGATATTTTGAACTAAATAGAGTTTTTGTCGCTTAGAATGCTATGTGCGAGATAGTGTAGTGAGTAAGACTTTAGTCATTAAAAACGAATGGTTATTTGTGTTCAAGTTCAAATCTCACTGCCGGTAAAAATTTTGTTGTTTTTTTTTTATTTTCGTTTAGGTACATATTTTTGAGCTACATGAATTTGTGGACAACTCAAACAAAAATTAAATATTTTTGTTTCTAATTATACCGGCTATCTTACCAGGAAAGCAAAGTTTTTGCTGGGAATTAAATTAGTACCTTTCGTAATTTATGTTCAAAAATGTGTCTCAGATTTTTACGTTATTGTGTTTTTGATACTAAAACTTTTTAAAAGTATACCAATAATCTATTGTATAAATTTCATTATAAATAGCTTACCATTTATTTCCACTTTACTTCTCTAACCTACATTATTTTTTTTTTACTAATTCTTTCTAAATTAAACATAAATCTGAAAATACTAAAAATTGATTCGCAAAAATGTTTTTCGGATCAATCATAATGTTCAGAAATCTGATGAAAATAATCTCATATACATATGAATACAACATGAGATTAGTTTTTTTATAAGTATTTTGAAGTTATAATATATACATCTAACATTAACATATGATTGCTTGGATAAGAAAATGTTGTGTGTTAGAATAAAAAATCTCCCAATCAAGTAATTTTTTTATAATAGTGAATAATTTCGAAGTTCAACTTATTTAATATTAATTTCAACAAATCTACAATAAAACTAAAGTATCTAAAATTTGAATATGACAAAAAAAAAGTTGATTTAAAATTTCATGTGAAACTATAGATAAACAAATACATAGATATCTGATAAAAAAACTAATTCAATAGTCAAATACCTAATTCATGCAACATTAACCTTCCCCTCAGATAACGTTCTAGTTGTATTATATGCGTTAAACTCTTGCAAGTACCATGTTTAGAGTAACGTTAATCTATCATTGATATAAGGTGTTAAAAATAGCAAAATGTTTGCTATAGAATTTTAAAATTACGAGAATATTTAATTTTTTTAATTAAAAAATTCCCGGGAATTCCCGAGAGTATTTTGACGGGAAATCCTGAGTTTTTCCGCCCGGGAATTTCCAGACCCTAAACCCTAGTTGTTAGTTAAGCTGACCTCTCGAGTCGAAGAAAAGTTACAGTAAATTTGTGTCAAAAATCAATAATTAATATTAATCATACGCAATATGTACATAAATGTTTATTAAGAGATAACTTTCGAACTATTGAATAGATTTTAATAATATTTAGTTTAATGAAAGTGAAATAGTCATGCTTTAAGAATATTGATAGCACATTTAAAAAAAGTTAATCACAGTGGACTCTGTTGAAAGACAAATGTTAGTATATTGAATAAGAAAACTTTTATTACCAATAAGCCAATAAACTCGACATTCAATATTCCACATAAATGTCAGGGATTTTTTAAAGAGACCGAGCAATAATTGTGGTATATGAGATGGGCGTCCCCCTATTTTCCTGCATATCCCTGACACAGAAATTTTGACACAAGGAATATTTAAGGTCTGCTAATATTGTTTGAGAACCTTCTTTGTCATTTACCTTATTTCTCAGGTCAAAGCACTGAAACTATTGGATTCTGTCAGCTGATAATTTCTTACTGCCTTTTTAACACACCTTTACTTAAAATACTTATAATCCTTTCCTCGGTTCTAATCCAGTTAATTTGTATTTAATTTTACAATAATTTTCCATTACAACATAAACCTATATAAATATTTTAAACTCATGGCACCAAAAAGCTTGTTATAAACTTTTTTCAGCCTTTTTTATTTAAGTAAAAATTGTTTTTCTTTCAAATAATGCGTGGCCACTGTTTCAAATGTTTCCCAGCTTTTTATATTTTTTCCCCTGATATATATATATATATATATATTATAACGTATCAACATCTATCGAGAACCTACACACTATCAGTTTTATTGAACTATTGCAGCAACTATAAAACACATTTTTTAGTTGCTTTTAATAGACAAATATACATTTTTACTAACAAGGTATATCTCACTTTATGTTTGCATTAAATAAATAATTTTGTTATATTTTTTTGTCTATTATTTTTGCTAGATTTTGTCAACTGTTTTATATTTTTTATTGGATTTTCCTGCCTTAATTCCAATTCTTGCTATTTTGTACTGAAATGTTGATAGAAATGCCACCTTTTACGTAGGTTGGGTTACGTTTATTTTATGTGGTTGTTGGTAGCATGTCATTTAAGTGTAACTTGTATTTATATATTTTTTTAAGATTTACAAGAATGAATTAAACTAAGAAATATATCGCAAAACAATTTTTTAGGGGGATTTTTGTAATATTATAACACGAAGGTCTGACAAAAATTTGTTGAAATTCACAATGATATATTTTAATATATTTTTAGTAATAATTATATATTTTATTTTAAATTTTAAATTTAATTTTAGCAATAAGTTTGCCTTCTTAAGTAGTAATCGACTTTTTGTTAACATAAATTTTTTATGTTATTTTTTTCACTGAATTTCTGTAATAAAATGTATATAGTATATAAAGTATATAATATATAAATATATAAAGTTAATGTATATACTATATACATTAAGTTTTAGGTAAGATCCTCGTAAAATAAAATTTCATGTTATCAAATTAAAGGAAAAATATAACATTGTTTTAATGCATATATGTATCATATAAAGTTTCAGGGTGAATATACAGAAAGTGTTATTTTAAAAATAAATAAAATAAAGTAGAATTAAAAAAAAGAATAAATAAACTACTCCATATAAATAATTACTTAAATTGTAATGATTTCGAAATTTTATTAACTTCTTTTTAAAACACCATGTATGTTATAATTTCTGTGTAACCTCCCACTACTAAATTTATATATATAAAATCTAACCAAACCCTTAAAAATATGTTAATTTTTTGTTTTATTTTGTCGTTTAACCAAAACTAAATTCAATATACTATTTGCTATTTTTGCTTAAAATGTTTGTTTTTTTTTTTTTTTGTCTTGTTTTAAAGTGGTAGAACTACAGGCTTTTGGTTTTAACGTTATGCTGGTATTGCATAAAACTTTTTTTTGATTGACATTTTTGTATGTAAATTGTTAATGGTTTTAATATTTGTAAAATTAAAAAGAAAAATATATAAGGAAACTGTTGTTGTGTTTAATTTTACATAGTTTATCTTAAAAGAATTTAACGGGCTGTTTTTGAAAAATTGAAATAAACAATTTCCTTAGTTTATATAAGGGCTTCAAAAAGTCTAAAAATGCTTTTTAGCTGATACTAATGGATACTAATCGGATACCAATGGACCGAATGAGTTAATTTTTTTAACCACAAAAAAAAAAAAAAAAAAAAAAAATCCGAACTACCTGTGAAAGAACGAAGTTTCTAGCTTATATAAAGGCTTAAAAAAATTGTAAAGACCAAATATGATACACCTTGTCTTTTCGGTACCCATAAAAACAACTATACGGAAAGCAGCCATTAAAAAAAAAAATAAAAAAAAACGATTTGTCAGTAAATCGGTTGTTTATATTGGTTTATTAAAAAAACCGAAATTTTATAAAAATATTTATGACTGATCTATATAAAAATTCAGTCCGTAGCTTATATAGGAGCGTTTTGATAGATATCTTGGATACTAATGGACCGATGGAATTCATTTCTTTAGCACAAAAACTCCGAATTTTATGCGAAAAAACCAATTCTCTGTAAAATGATCTATAAAACATATTGTATATTCGATATCTGAGGCTTTTTAAAAACTGATTTTAACAGACGGTCAGATGGACATTGTTTTATCGAATTCCCTATCAGTAAGGATCCAGAATATATATATATATATATATATATATATTAAAAAAAAATAACATAGCACTCTGGCTTTTTATACCCTTCACCACAGGTGTAAAGTATATATAATATATATATATATATATATATATATATATATATATATATATATATATATATATATATATTGTACTTTTAAAAATTATATCATCATTGAAAATTCGTATCACATATTTTTATTTGCTTGTTTTTAATTGCTACATTTTTTAAATAATATTTTTCAAATGGTACTAGAGCGGATCAATAAGCCCGTGACTTTTTGAATGAAACATAATTTTTTTTTTGCAAAACAAAAATTTATTTTTCAACATGATGTTCTTTTAACTCAATACACTTAGTTTATCCAGTTTTTGTGTCCCTTATAAAAAATAGGCATTTGTTTGGTCAGTAATTTCATCGTTGGAGCTGAATCTCTTTCCACCGAGCCATTTCTTTAGGTTTGGAAATAGGAAGTAGTCACTAGGGGCTAAGTCGGGAGAATATGGCGGATGAGGTACCAATTCGTAGTCCAATTCGTAGAGTTTTGCCATTGAGACTGCCAACGTGTGCACCCGTGCATTATCTAGATGAAAAAGAACTTTTTTCTTGGACATATGGGATCGTTTTCTTTTTAAATCCTCATTAAATCATTATAATAAATTGGCATAATATTCGCCATTTATTGTTTTTCCCTTTTGAAGGTAATCGATGTGGATTATCCCGCGTGCATCCCAAAAAATTGTTGCCATCACCTTATTGGCCGACACACATACCTTGCCCTTCTTTGGAGCAGGTTCACCCGGAGAAACTCATTTTTTAGACTGCTGCTTGGTCTCCGGAGTACAGTAATGGATCCATGTTTCATCCACAGTTACAAAACGCTGAAAAAACTCATTCGTATTGCGGTTAAACAACTCCAAACAATCCTTTGAAGTTGTCACACGTTTACGTTTATGGTCAAATGAGATCAAACGCGGCACCTATCTTGCAGACAACTTTCTTAAACCCAGCTGATCATTTAAAATCGAAACCACACTGCCATATGAAATGCCTATGGCATCAACAATCTCTCTTCGGTCGGCCAACACCATATCGTGGATTTTTTCGTCATTTTCGGGTGTACTAATCTCAATTGGCCGTCCAGAACTTTCAGCATCATTTGTACTTGTGCGACCACAACGAAAGTCAGTAAACCACTTTTTTACCATTGAAATCGAGGTGCTTAGTATTTATCGAGCTTTTCCTTGGTTTGATTGACGGTTTTTTTTTCGCAAAAAATAATGTTTAATGAGCACTCGAATTTCACTTTTTTCCTTTTTTAGAAAAATACACGAAGTTGTATGTATTGAACAGCTGCTAAAAATTTGACAGTAGTCTATTAACACGTGGTACTTGATGGGAATAGTGTTGCATTTCATATAACTACGAGGGAAGTTCGAAAACTCACGGAAATATTGTTCCGCCCTCGTACTATTCCAAATAGTATTTGTTATGATAAAATTAAACTTTTTTAAAAATTGAAACTTTTTTATTTTTAGCTGTTTTTATGTTTGAAAATTTGAGTTTTTTTTAATTTGTACTTTATTTACAGTATTGGAACTAATATGAAAATTGATTTTTTTTTTGCTTTTTTTTAAATTAAGAAAAATATGCAACATTTTTTTTTTTTTTTTTTTTTTTTTTTTTGTGAATTTAGTACCATATTTATTTTTTTTTTTAGCAAATTGTACTTATCACAAATATATGGGCATTTCATCAAACTCGTTTACTTTTGGAGTTAATTTTTTTTTTTAATATTTTTAATGGCACATCAACGCTATTTAGTGCCAGTATTAGCTGGCTTTAATGAAAAACAAATCTGTTCGCGTGATATAATCCACATCAATGTGTCTAAAGTAGAAATTAAAAGTGATACGATATTGTTAATGCTTAGATTTTCTCATTTTTTAATTTAATAAAAATTTTTGAAATGTTTTTAATATTGGATAATCAAACAAATTTTTAAGATGATATTAATGGACAAGAAATGACCGTTTATGTTATGGTAGTTAAAATTCAGGAGATTTAAAAATATTGTAAAAGTTCCACTTTAAGTCCGATATCAATAATAAATGCATATATGTAACTTAAATAGACGTATATAAAATACAAATTAAAGGAGGTTCGGTGTTATTGAACATAATCGCGACCACAACCTTCTTTAGAATATAGAGCAAAAAGCAAAGCGTACACAGATTTTTTATATTTTTTAATTGCATTTAAATAGCTAATGTATTTTTCACATCTAGCCACAAAAAGTATAATTACATTGAGTGCCACTTGATTCCGATATAAGCTATAATAACAGACACAGATTGGTATACATTTTCACCGATTTCAATTAGCTCCTTGGGTGTGCCTCGACGATTTATAACATATTAAAGGCCCCGCATTCTCAGGTTATGAATACTTTTTTTTTTTTTAAACCCGTTTTTCGCTTAACTAAAACAGAATAGATAAGAAAGAATTCTTTCTTTTGATTACAGAAATAAAAAAAACTTTTTTAAGTGCATGCCGGTACCACATATATATTGAATTTTTGTTATTTTACTCCACGAGTGATTGTTAACATAATTACATCAAAAGTCAATTTAAAAAGTATAAATTAAAATATTTGAGGTTAGAGTCGGTTTCTTAAAGGTAAACATAAAAAGAGAATTCCCATATCTATTTTCCAATTTCGTTTTTTGTTTTGATTTTTTGTTTATTCGGTACCATTTAAGTTTTAAAAGCGTACTTTTTTGAAAGTTAATATGTATTTTAAAAAGCAGAAATGTTACTTTAAAAATTTATCGGCAATTCTATGAAAGAACGCTCAAAAACTTACCGATTGTCTTTCGATTTTGCAAGCAAACAGCCTACGGATATCTATACCGATTACAGTTTTCAGATTTGTGAAATTCCGAAAAGTCGCGATTTTATTTCGCTTTTTCACTTTCTAAAAAACCTAAAAAATCTCAAAAGTATATAACCTTAAATCTCAAAAGTATACATCCTTAAATAACTATATTTTTCCAAAAAAAAATAGGAAAAACTATGATTTTTATATGAAAAATTTCGAACATATTTTTGAAAAAAATGTATTATGCATAGTAGATGTGTAAGTCCCAAAAAATATGAGTTTTTTTGTGTTAATAAAGATTCCATGCTTTCCACATATGTAAAAAAAAATCAAAAAATTTTAAGTAGCATATTTAAAGAAAAAAATACGAATTTTTATGGAAATTGAAGGACACCAGGCAAAAAAATGTCTTTTTTCGGGCGTCCTTTCATTGAATTGACGTTACTTTTTTATTTTTGGAAAAAAGTTTTTTTTTTAAGAAACTGTTTTTTTATTTGATTTGAAAATTTGTTTTGCTGAAAATTTTGTTATATGTTTAAAATTCGATTTTTCGTTTAAAATCCAAAGTAATTAATAACCGATTTTACTGATTTTTAACACTAAAACTTTTAGGACATTTTTCAATATATGTGTAGATATCAATATCGAGATCATTCAGAAAAATATCTATATCGGGATATTTTATCAGACAGGTGGTCGTAGTTATTTCGAATTTGCTACCTGAAGGGACCCAGAAACCCTTGCCTTTAGCTTTAGTAAGGGGTATAAAAAGTAAAATATTCTCAAAAGAATTCCTAATAAAAAATATAAATTCCAACAAGTTCAACGTGTACTAAATGCTTGAAGGTGTATCTTTCCTCTAAGATACATATTTTCCGAAAACATCGTACATATGTATGTCTCAGAAATAAGTTTCTTTTTTACATTGTTTTATAAAATGCCTTTGAATTTCAAAGATAAACTTCTCATATATATCTGATTTATTTCCAATATTTTATTTTTTCAATGTCAGATATTGTGTAACAACAATTAAGATACATTTCAACAAAATGCATTTAAAAGTGTTTCAAGAAAAAAAAAAAAAAAAACGTCTACAACAATGTATTGAAACATGAATCTTTAAACATTTAAATAGCATTAAAATGTATCCGCTGGTTTGAAATTTTTATTTCAATTTTAATATAAGCAGATAAAAACATACATACAGGTAACCCTCGATTTACGCGGCTCACTGGCACCGGAGAAATTACGCGTAAAACAAAGTTCCAAATTGTATTTGGGGAGCATTATTTTTACATATCGTATTAATTGAAACGCTAATTAAGTGAAAAATGTTCTTTTGCGACCTTAAAACCGTGTTAAATTAAAACACACAAATTTATTTTTTATTTTATATTTCATAAGATGTATTAAATACTTGATGAGGATGATACCCACGATCCTGTATTAATTGATTTAAATTTATATAATTAAGATTCGAGTAATGTGGAAATTATTTAGTGGCATTCAAATCACCTGATGAAGGTTTTCCTTGAAATATTAAATTTGGGGAAAATGTCATTGCTAGTAATAAATTTGCTTTGCAGGATTCATCTTAAGGTTATAATCAAAATGTTTTAAAGCTTTTTGTTCAATCATACTATTTTTATTTTGTTTATACATTTTTCTAATTCTGTTGTATTCAAATTGTAAGTGCATTTAAAAAATTTTTTTTATTCAATTGCCTTGAATTTGGAACACACATTTTGATGATTTATTACCAATTTTTTAATATATCCAAAATATTGATTTGAATTTGATTGATTTTTTAAAAATAATTTTTTTTTTTTTTTTTACAAATTCCCACAGTAATGTATTTCTCATAATTCGAGGTTTGACATTATTTTTTAAACACGTTATATCAAAATGTTAACTATTATTGAATTGTGTTATAAAGAAATCACGTAAATGAAGTACCATGTAAATCGATGGTTACTTGTATACAAATAAATGTTCATTAGGGTGGTCTTCTATTTACAGAGGTGTTCAGATTCTCGGTCTCACCCCTAGAAATTTGCGAATAGCTTAAAAACTAAAGAATACAAAGTTTTAGACTAATTGGAAAATATTTAAAGGTGACTCAAAGCGATTGAAAACAGAAAAATACAGATTTTTGTTAACTTTGACAGATAATATCTAATACGATTATTGGTAAATATTGACACGATATAAAGCCATCAATACGATGAAATATGCTAAGTTTCGTTTCTCCTTCAAATTTTGCATGAACTATTCATTAATAGTATGTACATTTTTTTTTATTTTTTGTCATTTCAAAAAGGTAACGAACTGTGGAATTCAAAAAAATATAAACTAAGATAATAGCAGTTATAGTGATTTTTTTTTAATGGTTGAACAAAGTAAACAAAAATTTAAAAAAATTTTAATTTTTATTTCGATAGCTTTGAGCCATCTCTAAATTTGTTTCATTCAGTCTAAAACATTGTATATCTTAGTTATTAGCCTATTCGCAAATTTCTAGGGTGAGAGATCGAGAATTTGAACACCTTCATAAAAAAAGAGAGCCACCCTAATGTACATTAATAGTGGGTATGTATTAATGTACAAGATACATAATATATAAGTTGTTGACTTTGAAACAACTTCTTTTTTTAAGTTTCTCATTTTTATCTTGAGTTGGGTTTTTTTTTTGTGTATGGTCAAGACAATATAAAACGAGATATGTATAATACTTCTTGTTTATAGAAATATTTATTCATATAACATTATTGTTGCGGGTGTTTTGTTTTAATAAGTTTTTTTTACGGATTTGTAACGGATTTTAATAATTTTTTTCTTTACTTTGAAGTACGCCATCAAAGTCACAAACGTATGATCACAGTATTAAATATTATTACACATTTTCTGCCGTTAAAAATATCTTCGAGAAATGCTACAGATTTTAACAATCAACTGAAGCCCTCTAATTTGTGCTTATAAGAGACCAATGACTATGATTGAAGAGTTTCTCAGTTTTTTTCAAGGAAATTCCTTGTTAGAAAAGTTATTTGTAGCTGGCCAAATTATGCTCTGATGCTTATATCAAGAAATATCTTATATTATATATATATATATGATCTCTATCAGCTATCCATTATTATTATTTTTTAATTACATTTAACGTTTTCGTTTAGTGATTTTAAAAGTCTTCCTAGCCATTCAAATCACTCTTACTTTATATGCATCCAATCCGTCTGAGTAAAATATGGTCAAAAACAAACTTCTCATTTCATTTAGTTTTAATAAGTATGTAAGAAGTAGAGAAAAAAAAATTGCATTAAATAATTCTTAGATTTTTAAACTTGTTTTCACTTTTTTTGTTTTGACGTTTGACCATATTTCAACATTTTCAAATTCCATATGAGGCATTAAACGAGAGCGGGCGCGTGATTTCGCGTAATCTTTTGTTATGAAAAACAATATATAGTAATGTCTATAAAAAAAAAAAATAAAATAAAAGAAAAATCTTTGTATACAATAATAATAATAAAAATATGGTCAGATTTTGCTAAACAACTTTAGTAAATGTTAATAATAGCTGCTTTGGTTCTTAAAGATTTATTAATATCTTTATTTGGTATTAACCACTTTTAAAATGAAATGTTATGTGCGATCTTGTTTTCGTATTTTTATATAATTTTTTTTTTTGGAAATTATTATGTAAGATGTGACAAAAGTTAAGGCTTATAAAAAATAAACATGGATTAATGATATTGTGAATATTTTTGCGGTGAAGGACAATGTCCGGTTAAACAAGATTTTTTTTTTTAGTGTGAAATAAATATAAAATTTTATTTTACTTATTTTTTTTTAATGGTAAAGATTTCTTCCTTACTAACAACATTTTTTAATTACATTAAGTCAGACTGCTTATAAATTTTTCAATGTTTTACGTTTGGATTGACATCGAATTTTACACAAGTGTTGCAGAAGAGCATAAGGATAAATGATTGGAATACGGTACAGCCCTTTGGAAAACGAAACAAATGATGTGTCAAAGAAAACATCTGACAAGAATAGTTTTTAAACACGTAATTTTTTATTTTCATTCGATTTCAAACGATTTGCTTGTAATTTCTTCTAAATAACATGTTTTTGGTCTCAATATTAAGTCTATTCTCAATATTTTTTTTATCGAAAATGTACATAAAGAAACTTTAATGAGCTTATATTTTCCTTAATGGTACTTTTTACGCAAAAGTAATATTTTAAAGTAAAAGCAAAATATTTATCTAAATCTTTATAAATATGAACTATTGCTATACACCAAAATTATGATTTCAATATATCTTTATTTAAGACTATAATCTAATATTAATATATGATTTATAAATACTGATACTTAAAGTTTATCTAGGAGTATATAAAGATTAAAACTATTCTAGCACAATATAAAATCCTACGATTAAAGCTAATTTAGGACTATATAAAAGACGTACTAACAAAACAAATATAGGGCTATATAAAGACGTATTGATAAAACCAATCCAATACTATATAAAAGCCTACTATTAAAGCATATAAAGGGTCAAATAAATACCGACTATTAAAGCAAATAAAGGTACATATAACACCTACACTTAATGCTAATGTAGGACTGTATACTATATATACACCAAAGTCCTTCAATTAAAGATCCCCGGACCACATAATCCCCGGACTACAAAATCCCCGGACTACATAAAGACCTACAATTAAAGCTAATTTAGGACTATGTAAAGACCTACAACTAAAGATAATTTAGGATTATATAAAGACCTACGATTAGAGCAAATCTGGCTAATATAGGACTCTATTAAAACCTTCGAATGAAGCTAATCAAAGACTGCGAAATACTTACGATTAAAGTTAATTTATGACAATATAAAGGCCTATGATTAAAGCTAACTTAGAACCGTATAAGACCAATGATTGAAGCAATCTTGAGCTAAATAAAAACTACGTTACATTTACGTAATATGTATAAAGTTTGCGTTTGAGTAATGAGTTTATATTTGAGTAGTCAGAAGAAGGTTGAAGACGACTCTTATTCAAACCCAAACACTTAGTTAATTGAAATACTTTATCATAATAATTTCATAAACTAATTAATTTAAGAAAATATTGTGACGAATTTTTATAAGTTTAAAATAACGATTTTAAAAGTTTCCGTTTGTAACTTCTGTTTATTTGAATTTAATTAAAATCTCTTATGCATTAGTGAGAAACTTTCCTTGAAACATTTGGAAGATAAATTTCTTGCCAATCTTCCAGACGTCACTTCTTAGTAAGTTCTAGATGATTGTCAAGAATATTCGAAATTTACAACAACAAAATATATTGCTATTGCGCATTAATCGTTCATACGTCACTTCTTAGTGACTTCCACAATGATTGCCAGAAGTGTATACGAATTTTTCAAAAACAAAATATACTGCTCTCATCCTTTCGCTTTCCAAGAGAATACTTTGTAGTCACTTCCCTATATATAAAATTAATTTTTTTTTTCCTTGAGTCGTCTGGAAGCCACTTTCACGAGGAAGAGTTCTTCAAGACGGAAGATGATTTTTATGATACTTTAGCAATAGTTTTGACGATGAATTTCAACTTCTTGAAGACTCTTCTTAGTGACTTCCGCAAAAAAAAAATTTTATATAAGCTGTTATAAGTTATTGTATAAGTAAGCTGTTATATGGTTCTTAATGCTACTAGAAAATTGTAAAGAGTAATTATTGACTAAGTCATTAGTATATGAGCAGATAAGTGTTGCCAAAACTGTGATATATTGTTGTTTTCAGCGGAAGCGCTAACTAGTTTTTCTGGTTGCTATATTTTTTTAACTGGCGGTTTCTAACACCATTTTTTACTTCTATATATAAAAGATATAAAATCAATTATTTTTCTATATTTTTCTGAAAAATTTAAAATCGCTTCAACATTATTATATGGAAAAATCTGTCAAACACTGGAAGGTTATTGTATAATTCGTATTTAAAATACAATTTCGAATGAAGTACTTTACGGTCGAGTAGTAGTTTTACGGTCGAGTCAAGTATAGTAATATATATTACAATCTTTCCAATTTGATTGCAACCTCTGAAATGAATTCAAGTTTTCAAAATGAAGATTTTGAAATAATGGATATTAATTTTAAAAAGTCACAACTTATTGCATTCTTTTATAAGAAATATTTCAGCGGTAAAAATCAGCGATTTTGTTTAATGTGTAGGCGGTTTATAGCGGGTTTTCAGACACAGGCAGATGGAACATAGCCTTAAACTAACACTGAAGCAGATATAGTTTGAAGTTCAGTAGTGAGGTCAATTTATTGATTGGTAAGTGGTAAATTTGCAGTTTAGTCGTAAAGTTGCAATAATTCGACAGTTACTCCATTTCAGCTGTGTAGTATAATGTGTGTGTTTTGAAGCGTAAATAAAGAGATATATTTGGATTTAAAAGCAAGTTGTACTGACGTGTTATTATTGGAACGTTTTTGAAAACGGCAAAAAATATATATATATATATATAAATTTATATATATATATATATATATATATATATAAATTGATTTTTATACTGTTCACGTATATGAGGAGTAAATGTTATTGTTTTTCAACAAAATTTCTATTTGAATAGATAGTCTAGTGGAAGTATTCTAGATTACAAATCTTCAATTCATGCTTCGTATCCTCTTACAATCTATTTCAATTTTATTTTAATATGGGTGTAGCGTCTTGCTACGTACTAAAATGTTACTTGGTATTTACCTTTTCGTTATTAATATAACATTTTTTTAAATAAAATTTTGTATTTAAATGTTTTAGTTTTATTGTTGCTGGGAAACCTGGATGCGACAGTGAATGTAAATTATGAAAAACTATTTTTCTTAATGAAAATGAAATATCACACCATATTTTTATCTTAAGTAAAGGATAATCTATTTTTTTTAAATTATTCTTAAATTTAATCTAAATTTTTTTAATTCTCCATCAACTCATGTTGTTTCTTATATAAAAGTTCTAGATTTATATTTTGATTATTAAAACCTTAAATTTCTGGAGGTCTAAAAAATGTGTCTGTTACGATATTTTTTTACCATTTACATAACATATTTTGGAAGTAAATTGAGCTAAATAAACAACGAGTTTGGTGCGGAAATCTTTCAACTTTTAACTCTAAAACATATGTGAGAGGTTTATGGTCCGTCAACACTAAAAATTTTGTTCTTTTTAAAAAATGTCTAAAATGTTTAATAGATGAATAAATAGTTCTCGATCAAATGTGGAATATCTGCACTCAGAAATTGTTAATTTTTTGGAAGACTCACGTGGTTCAACAATATTATTTCTACGTTGTTGTAAAACAGCTCCAATTATATAAAGTATTTGAAAGGAATACAAACGCTTATAAAATACAATGTGGTAACATTATTATAACTTATCAACTTATCAAATCAATTGAACTACCCAATATACATCAAAAATGAAGTACAACCTTTCACATTCAATAACCATTTATATATATATATATATATATATATATATATATATATATATAATATAAATTTTTATTTTAATCAAATTTTATATTTAAATGTTTTCAAAAAAAAAAAAAAAAAATATGGTAGAATTTTTTCATTATAAAATAATAAAACTGTATACAAGGAAATTATTGTTTTTAATTTAAATTAAATAACTTCATTGGCGATCCTGCAAATACAAATAAAGAACCAATCAATATTTATATGAACAAAATTTTAATTTTACATACGAAATATAAATATTAAAATATCAAACTTAAAATATACGCTTTAAACAAATGAGATTTTTTTCGCCATCAAAACTATATGTTCTAAATGTGGTGGAAATCAATTAATGAATCATCAATACTAGTTATTCAAAAAATAAGAAAATAAATGAATTAAATCAAAAGCTGTTAACAAGCATCTTTAAACTTGAATAAAAAATGGCTATTTCTCATATAAAAGTTGATTAAAATAAAAATTTATATTAATAACAAAAAGGTACATAACAATTAACTATGTAGTGTAGTGGTAACTACTTATTAAAGTAGTTTCTTGGTAATGAGGTGTCATTATTATATGTCTACTTTATATTACCTAAATAAGTACTCAATAGTATAATAGCACAGTAATACTGCAATCACATGGATCAGTTGGCTAGAGCGCTGGATTAACAACCAGAAGCTAAATAAATAAAATATATTTTATACTAAAAAAGTTTTTATCACTTAGAAAATTAAGTTCGAGATGGTGTACTGAGTAAGTCGTTAGTCATTAAAAACGAATGGTTAATTTGTGTCGTAAGGTAGCCTGAAAAGAAATTTACAATTTTGCAATCTCTTCTTTATTCAACTATTCAACTCAGTTGGTCTGAGCGATCTTCCAAAGTCATAGGCATAAGGAGTTTTCGGGGACTCTTTATGATACAAATTTCTGATGTCATGGTTAACATCAGTTTGTAAATATTAAGTATATTTCCAATGTGTTTATATCTTCATGAAATACATATTTATGAAATATAGATTCACTTGTTATTAATTTTTTATTTATTTATTATTTTTTTTCGAAATCCTATTTTCTTTAAATCATGTAAAAAACAAAAAATTTCTCTTCACGTTAGATTTAAACAGGTCATAAATTATAAATAATAGTTAAATACAAAAATTTTTTAATTAAAAGCATTTGCACATACTTTTACAAAAAAACCAACTCTACAAAACGCACCAATAATTCACAAACTATAAACACAGAGATTTAAAACAGAAAATATTTAATGGTAAAATGGGTTAAATGTAATACAAACGTTTTATGGGTCAAAAAAATCATAAAATTGCAATTATTGTTTTAGCCAAGTTTTGTTTGTTTGTTAGTTGGTTAAAGCCCTTAAAGGCAAAAATTTGACACACAATAGTGGTGGTCTGTAATTGCAGCAACAACAGCAGTAATGGTTTTTGTTTATTACACATATAAGAATTATTTATGATAGTTTTTTTTTTCTTGTTTATTTAATTTCATTAAACAAATTTTTAATATTTCTGTGATGACATGTAACCACAAAACTACTTACCATTTTTTTTTTCATTTAATAAACATTATAGCACTGGGCTTCTTGTCAAACTCTTTGAAACAGACGTGCTCTGAATATCTAATCATGTTTTGTTTTTTATTTAGCATGTTTCCTAACCAGAGAAAGAATAACGCAAAAATAATGAGTGAATATTTCATTATTTTGGGCGAAAGATAATGGATTTCTTATGATTTCAATGTTTCAAGCTAAATTAATATTTTTTTTTTTTATTTTTGTCAAACGGTTATTTATGGTAATGATTCCCTATTTGTGGGTTTTTGTTATGATTTGGGTTAACAAAATAAGTTATAAGAACATTAATCACGTGCACATTTTTCTGTTAAGTAACTGACCTGAGACATTTGTTTCTTAAATGGTTTAGGAGACAATATGTGATGTATATATTTAAGAACACCTTAAGAATATTTATGAGTCTGAAAAAGAGTTGAAAGTAAAGAGGAAACAAAAATAGAGCATACTAATAAGGAAATAATAAATAAATTATTAACTAAGAGTATTATTCAATTATTTAAATTTTTCTGTTTTTGCTTTTGCTTCAATGAAATTACTTTGTAATTTTAAATATTAAAAGTTAATATAGTTTAAGTGTGTTTATTTCCTCTTAACAAAGCAAAAATCGCTTTAAAAAATTATGCTTTAACAACCTTGTATTCAAATCCTTTTAGTCATTATATTTGTTTCTTCTCTTTCCTTCATTCCGTTAAAGATTAAGTACACATTTTTTATTCCTATTAACCATTTCACTTATAATTGTTCTTCGTGCTTAAATCCTTGGTCGAAGGCCAGGGTCATTGATTGTTAAATGTTATATTTATCTGTATCCCTCTTGTTGTATTGATTTCTATTTAATCTAATTGTATTATATTAATTAAACTTCCTGGTGGTATTTTCAAACGCTTCACACAACATTTTATTATCTTGACATTTTTAAATGCCATTTTGTTCCCTTCCTATGAAATAAAAATTTAAAAAAAAGCGATTATAAAATAACAACAATAATGAAAACTGTTAAACGAAGGCGCTTTAATTGTTAATTGTATGTTAGAATTTAAACAATAGAAAAAATAAAAAATAATAATTATAAATCGTACATGACGTATACGACAAAAGAAAGTGTGGTATATGAGACTAGACAATAGAGCAAACCAAGCTCTGATATTTAGGAGGAGAATATAGCCCTAACATAATTTTATATAGTTCTAAATTTGCTTTAATCTTAGGTTTTTATATAATCCTAGACTAGCTTTAATCTTGGGTCTTTGTTTGATCCTAGATTGGCTTTAATTGTATGCCTTCATATAGTTCTAGATTAAATTTCATTGTAGGTATCTATATAGTCATAAAATAGGTTTAATCGTAGGTCTTTATATAGTCCTAAATTAGCTTTAATCGTTGCTCTTTTTACGGCTTTAATTGTAGGTCTATACATAGTCCTAGATTGGCTTTCATATTAGGTTTTTATATAGTGAAAGATTGGCATTAACCTCTATATACTTAGTCAAACATTATCATTGGTCTTTACATAATTATAGATTAGCTATTAACATGGGTCTGTATACAGTTGTAAAATAGGTTTAATCATTGATCTTTATATAGCCCAAGATAAATTAAATTTATTCATTGGTCTTTATATGGTCCTAAATTACCTTAAATCGTAGGTTAGCTTTAACAACAAGTCTTTATACCGTTTTAAGTAAGCTTTAATCGTATGTCCCAGATTAATCTTAGGTATTTTTATGGCCCTATATTAGTTTTAATCGTATGGCTTTATATAATTTAGCTTTGAGGTTTTTATACCAAGTTAGCGTTGTAAATCTTTTTGTGATAACCATAAATAAATTTGGTTTGTCAAGAAAACCAATTCCTCTGTATAATAAACATTTATCCTTTATATAGGGTGTATTATAAACTTTATTAAAAATAATTCAACAGTCTGTAAATCTAATTTATGCTTAATATTTATAAAAACACATCAAACGCATTGTGTTAATAAAACACATAAACGACTGACTGTGGACCAAGTATAAAACTGGCCACATTCTTTCCATTAAAAGCAATCAAGCATGTCAATTAATAAATACAACAATTTCAATCAATCAAAATTTAATTTATTTAATCAAAAATGTTCATATAATGATAATAAATAGAAGAAAAAACGATGATTATGATGTTCGAAATTGATAACTAAACTTGAAAAACTTTCGAAAATACAGCAATAACATACAACAAATTCTTTTAATTTTTTTTTTTAAATCAGTCAATTGAAATATATTGGCATCATTATTAGATTTTAAATAAAAAAAGCATTCTTTTTTTCGTTTTTTTGTATGGTTCTTTATTTTTCAAATTTATTTATCTTTTTATTATTTATTAAATTGGCACTGAATGGTCTGCCTAGCTATTACAGTAGTCATATAATTTTCTTAATTTTGTTTTCAATTTTCTTTTTTCAATATTCATTTATTGTATTTCTTTTTACTATAAGATTTTATTTCAAGGTTAAATTTTTAATTGAAATGTAGAAGAAATTAATTTGTATGTATATATTTTTGTTATTTTTATTTTATTTTTTTGTTGTGTATATTTTAACTTTATTTTAATTACTAAACATAAACCAACCAGAAATAAAAAAAAAAAATCTTGTTTTTGCATTAAAAAAAAAAGTATGAGGTAATTAAAAGCAAACAGTAGGCAAAGTGATTTTAGGTATAATGAGTTACTATAGTGGAAAAAAAAAGAAAAATTGTTAATATATCAACTAATTGGTAGATGGCTTTTTAATCGCCAGCGTTTCTCAGTGAAGCTGCTCTAATAACAGTATTTTTTTTTTAATAAAAAAGGAAAATAATTACGTTCTTATAATTATTCTATATATGTGTGTGTGTGACGTAGTGTAAACGTAAAAATATGATCATCATGATGTCATGCCAAATTATAATTTGTTATTTTGCAACTTTATATTTTGTTAACTTTTTTAATAATAAAATAAAATTAAGAAAAGCTTTAAAAATGTTTTTTGAGTTAACAATTGTTAACCTAAAATGAACTTTAAATCATTAAAACTCATAATCAGGGCAACCAAAAATATGTTAGTTATTTATCCGTTTCAGACAATTCTATGAATTTTGGCAACGATTTTTTACAACATATATTTGCATATTTTGGTCCTAACAGCATATTTCTGCATATTTTGATTTAGCAGTATATTTTAGTAATTTGAATGGCATACCTTTGTATATTTTGTGCTTAAGGGCATAATTTTGCATATTTTACACTTAAGAGAAAAATGTTGCATATTTTCCACTCAATAGAATTTTTATAGAATATATTTATAATTTTCTTTTTATTGCCACATATGTTTTTCAAATCTAATTCCCTAATAATTTTCATCTTAAAAATTTATAGAAATTTAAAAATTTCCTGATTAGCATTAAAATTTTGTTAAGAGAAAAAAGAAAATTTAATAATAAAAATTGAGTTATTTTTAGCCTGAATAGATAATTTAAAACTTAGCCAGAAAATTCGAGAGGATATTTTTTAATTTTAAGTGCATATTTTCCGATTTTAAAAGCATTTTTTTTAATACACTTTTTGTAGAGCATATTGTTGGTTGCCTTGCTCATAATTCTTTTTTATTTTTAATGTTATTATATCTTAATATGTCATTAAATGTGACATCTAATTAAAAAAAATAATAATAATAATACTAATAGTAAATGAATAAAATAAAAAATAAAAAAATAAAAAATAAATCGAAATCTCAGCTTCAATTCCTTGGGTGCCCCGGTTGGTAGTTAGCTAGTCTGTCAGTCTGGGGCTTGCGGGTTCGATTTTTGACAGAACACATTACAACGAGCATGTGGTATTTGTAATGTTACTCCGAATATAATTTGTAATTACATTGCAATTAGTAAATAAATAGAAATAAATAAATAAATAAACAAATAAATAAATAAATAAGTAAATAAATACTTGTCTTGTTCCAATTCCATAACAACTTTCTGGTAATTAGTAAAGTATTGTTTAATGTAAAAATCTTTTAAGAACACTTTGATGTAAATTTAATCAACCTAAAATAGATGATTTTAATTACTCGTATCTCATATAATTTCGTTTGGAAAATAAATGTTATTTATTAAAAAAAGTCTTAAATTTTGATTTACTTCGGTTTGTCAGAAAATGCTTTGTATATGTTTTTTACGTAGTGGATTTATTATTTATGTTTTGCTATTTTCGTTATCCTTAACACATAAGGATGTCTTCTTTTGAATTTTAAGTTTCCCCTTTGGCTTCCAAGAAAAAAATACCTTAAATATTATTTTGACTTACAAAATGTTTGATAATATCAAAGTTTAATTAAAAAAAATAAAAATAAATTAAACAAAAATGTATATTAATAAATTTATTATTTTCTTTAATTATTTTAATTTTTTTTCCATATAAAACAACAAACAAAAAATTATTTAAAAATAATTAGAAGAATATTTTTAAACTCAATAAAGTATGTTTTATTTCTTTGGTCATTTTTATCAAACAAAAGTATGCTTTTGTTTTAAAAAGTGTTATATACTTTTAGGATTTACTTTTCTCCTTTGCATTTTACTTAGAAAAGGTATATATTTTCAGTTTTTTAATCCATTTTAGAAATTATTTTCCATTTTTTACTTATATTATTTTATCAAAATTTCTATTTAACACTTGTTAATATCAAAAAATAATCGATTATTATGTTGATAAAGGAATAAAAAGCGATGAAGTATGAAAGAAAATATGAAATTATCACTTATAGAAAACATATTTTGTTCTATGATAATTTCATGAACTATAAAAAAATTTAATTAAATATAAGAAAAACGTGTTGAAGTTTTTGCTAATATCTAATAAAATTTAAATATGAATAAGATAAACATACTAAGTAAAAAATTTCAATATTTTCCCAAAAACTTTTAAAAATAATTAAAAATCATATTTTATCTCCACAAAGTATGTTTTAATTCTTTGATCCTTTTTATCAAACAAAAGTATGCTTTAATCTTTTATTTTGAAAAGTGTTACATACTTTTAAGACTCACTCTTTCTCCTTTGTGTTCTATTTAGAAAAATCCATATTTTTATACATTACATTTCTGTTTTAATCCTTTTTAAAAATATTTTTTCTTTTATATTCTTTAAACCTAATTTCTGTTTATCACTTGTTAATGCTACACTAGTGCAAAATTGTTTATTATTTTCCTCTTTCTTTGTTGAAATCTCGTTAAAACGTGATGAATTGTCAATGTAAAATTGTATGTAAAACAAAACTTTTGTTATTTTGTATGATGGTGATTGTTATTTGTTGTTGTTGCTGTTGCAGCCTTATAGCTCGTCATGCAACATTTTCAAATTATTAAGATTCATCGACTTTATATATATATATATATATAGTTTTTTCTTTTCTATATTTTCTATATATACCCTACACCATCATAGGTGGTAGAGGTATTTTGTGTTTGTACAGAGTTGATTTAACGATGTCCACCTGGCTGGCTGGTTGTTTGTTCTCTAAACCTTGTACAAATTACATGTCATAATTTTAAAGGTAATTTTATAAAATTTGGCACATATAATTAAATTGGTTATTATTTCACCTGGCCCTCATACAAGTGCCCTTCCGGAATAGATTTTGAGGCCATAAATGTCTTAGATATGTCACTATTTCAATAAAATTCAGTTATGAAGAAGCAGAAATCATAGTACCAAATTTTATGGGGATCGTTTCATTTCCCAAAGCCTTGAAGATAACATTGACGCGCATACACAATGGTGTAGGATAACATATTTTCGGGCTTGACTGACTATAACTTTCTTACTTGTTTTTATTTTTCTTTTTTGCATTTTCATTTTTTTCTATTTATTATTATTTTTTTTTTTTTTCTTTTTGCTCTTTCTCTGTTGTTGAAATTGGTGTCAGCCTATCATGATTCATTGCGCAATTGGGTACAACAGCAACAGCAGCTACTATACAAAATACATTTTCAGCTGCAACATCAGTAGTGGCAACTTAAAAATATACATATCATTTTTAAAATAATGTGACAAGCATCACTATTATCATCATGATTTTTCGATTAGCTATTTCATATGTAAATTAATATTAATATTTTTTATTTTTATAAGCCACTTAATATGTCACTAAAAACAAATTCGACAAGTGGTTGTTCGTTGATACTAAAATTAATTAATAATTAAATATGTGAATATTAAAAATATGATTGGAAAATTGCAATAAAACATTGTATTACGTATTGTTTTATTATGTAGTTTTAATAATAGATTTTAATTTATATGGAAAATTAATAATATGTATATTTTATTTTATTTTATTTTCAGAACACCTCACCATTATGGGAGGATTTCGTTGCTAAGGCCAGTAAATTACATGCTTGTTTACGGTAAGTTTTTAAAATTGATATTAATTTTTTAGTATTTAAAAGTTAAATTTTTCAAAATTATAAATATCCGACTCAAGATTGACGCTGAATATATTTCTGGAATATGCTAGTCCTAGGCTATTCCCGGTATTTCGCTGACCCGAATTATATCTACTCCCGATACCCATTTGTGCAAATTTCATATTTTCATATCGAAAAACATATTCTATATATATATATTTTTATATCTCCGATACCAGTATGAATCTGTACGTAGAAGATATATTTCTTAAATCTGCTAGTCATAGACTACTACCTCTATTTTACTTATTCGATTCATGTTTGCTGCCAATACCCATTGGAGCCACTTAAAAATACTATATTTTCATAGTGAAAAAAAAAAACATATTCCTCCAAACCTAGACAGAAAATATATTTCTGGAAATATGTTAGTTCTGCTAGTGTCTAATATATCTTTTTCACTGCATTCTTCATTATCTACACGTTGCTACAAAATGTCTCTTTTTATTTTCACTTGGAAAACGATCTAATGTGGGTTGTAGACCTTCTTGAGGGCATCACAAAACAATTTTAAAAAATTTCGAAACACCTAAGTTTTGGGATATTGCGAAAGAAAAAGGTTTTATTGTAGTTCCTGCACTATAGATCTCGAAGCTTCATAAATTTTAAGTCAATTTAACATTTTACAAATTATTTTGAAAGCAAAAAGACGTAGCTTTTTTTACTAAGGAGTGAGATCGAAAAAATCTTAACACACGTTTTGCCTCTTAACTTTTTCGGAAGAAGTACGTTTTTTTTTTTTTTTTTTTTATTTAGTTATCTTTGAAAAATGTCTGTTATTATTTTTAATAATAATCACGTTGATTAGTTGTGAGTTTGATCGAAATGAGTGACGAAAAAAATGCGTGCTTAAAAAAAAATTTCAAAAAAGTTGGTCTTACAAAAAATTGGCCAATACATTAAAGGTCTGCCGTCAAAAGGTATCCAATGTTATTAAACAGTATCAAAGGAATTTGACCATGATATGAAACCTGATTCGGGAAGAAAAAAGATCCACATGATATTGGGAAGGCCAAGAAAATTGAAATCATATTGAAAAAAGCACCAAACACATCAGTGCTCTGACTATTTGGTGAGAAGAGTTAAAGCAATGCAGGCTTGAAAACATACAAAGTCCAAAAAGTTCTAGACAGGAATGCTGCAAAAAATTTAGAAGCGAAGAATAGGGCACGGTAATTAAAATCAATTTTCATACAGAAATACTAAAAAAAAATAAAAGTATATTCTCAGCTCCCGAGTCAAAATTTTGCTGATGCTCGAGGAAATGTTGAAGATAAGTTTATGACCCAAAAGCAGACAAAATTTTCTAAAAAAATTCCTGGTATGGCAAGCTTTATGCAGTTGCAGCAAAAGAAACATTTGTTACAGTGGGCTCTATAAATACCGAAACATACTTCAAAGAACGTTTGCAAAAAAGACTTCTTCTTTTCATAAGAGAACACAATGTGTACACATATTTTTGGCCCGATTTGGCATCATGTCACTACGGTTGGTCTATTATTTCACCTTGCCCCCATCATAAATGTCTTAAATATAGAAATATTTTAATGAAATTAGGTGTATAAAAGTTTTGTATAAGTGTCAATCTGCGTGCCAAATTTCAATTAGATCGGTCCATAATTGACCATAGCTCCAATATAAAACCCTCTTCTAAAAATCACTTTAAAGTGCATAAATCACACACACATGTTAGTATCAAGTTTATATTCGACACAAACAAAATTTATATATGAGTAGAAATCACAGTGACAAATTTTATGAGGATCGCTTCATAATTTACCATAGCTCCCATATAAACCCACTTGCGGGAATCACCCTAAAGTGCATAAATTCATATAAATGTTAGTATTAACCTAATATTCTGTACTCGTATATTTTATTTTACACTTAGTAAAAGTATTGGTTCATAATTGTCCACATGTCTAATATAAGACCCCTCCACGAATTTTGATGGACATACACTACGGTGTGGGGTATCACATGATCGGGCTTGACCGACTATATCTTTCTTACTTGTCTTCGCTTGGCTTTGAGAATAAAATTAAAAATTTATGAAAACTTTTAGTAAGTTATTACAGATAATATCGAATATTTTTAGTATGTACAGTTTTTGTCCAATTTAAAAATATTAAATTTAGTTATGTTCACGACAAAAATAACCTTAAAAATTATTGCATCGTTGCATAGGCTTTTATAGAAAAAGTTGTAATACATCGCAATAAAAAAAGTTGTTTGAAAATTTGCTTTTAATATTTGACAAAAACCAAAACAAATGCATATGGCCTATTTCTTTTACTTTCCAAAAAAGTTTAAAAAGAAAAAATAAATAAAAGAATAACGGAATTAGAAATATATTTATACAAGAACCTACCCAAAAAAATTTTTTTTTTTTTTGCGAATAACTCCAAACTTTGGGAGTGTCTTGCTATTTTTTAAAACGTATTTATGATGTCCTCAAGAAGGCCTATAACATACAATACGTTATTTATGGAGTGTTTTTTCTCTGTAACAGCGTGTTATTAGTTACTTATGAACTCGATCCTGAATTAAATTAAATTCATAATTCATAAAAGTACGAATAAAATTAAAAATTTATAAAAATTTTTTAAATATACTAATCTTATTCCCATTCTGCCGCTGTCCACTTGAAAATTTCGATTTTTGCTCGCAGAAATTTTATATATAAAATTGCTAATTTAAAAAAGTTTTGTTAATATGTTTTATAATTATTTTTTAGAATTCAAATAGAATGATGGATTTCCTTACATTCAAAAAAGTTTTTACTGAAAATTTTTTAAACAGTTTTCTATTAAGGCGTCATAAAGTATAAGTCTTAATAGAAAACTGCAGAAAAACTATGGATGGATTTGGATAGATCTTACAAAATAGCTTTTAAATCCAAAATTTTATGTCATTAACATTTGAACTAAAAAGAATAAATAAATAAATAAATATATATATATATATATATATATATATATATAAACTGGATTCAAACTTTCGAGGATTTTTTGATTCATTGTAGTTTTGTGTTCACAATTTACATCTTTTAGAATCAAACCATTAACGAGTATGTTAAAAGGCGATTCATTCGTTATAAAAATTGGTACCGAATAAAAATATACAACATTATGTATCAATAGCAATCAAAATCATTGGTCTTGTATGTGTTGTTAACAATTTTTTCAAATAAAAAGTTTCTTAAAGTAAAATTTTAAAATGGAAACATCAACTTAAGGTATTTTAGTGTATTTGAAAATTTAGTTTTTTCTAAATATTTTTATTTAGGATTTTCACCCAAACGAATACATTTACGCAATTCGTAAATTTATACATTTTAATCACGTGTTACATGAACGCCCCTTGCAAATAATCGTGCATCCTTTAATTTTTTCCTAAGGGGATTTGGCGAATAAAATGTGTTTTCAAATTTGTTGATTCTTGAATTTTATACTTTTTAAAAATAATAATAATAATAATAATAATAATAATAATAAATACTTTTGTTGATTCATTTCAAATTTGATTTTTCAAAAGTATAAGTTTACGAAGTCGTTTATACATTAAAATTTGATGCGTAAGTAAATTTGACAAATTTGTCCTAAAATGCACTAATTTTGAACTTTGATGGAATGGAACTAAAATAATACAGCTTGTTTGTTCTCATATTTTTCTGTTAAATAGTACATATTGTCTTTTTTAATATTCTGAAAAAAATAGTGCTCATATATAGATCGATTTGAGAATTATCAAACAATACATAGTGAGGCAGAATCCTACATACATCTCACATAGAAAATTTTTAACAACTAGCCAAATTTTTATTCCTTACCCGATTTTAAAAGAAATTATATCACCTTGAAGCTCTTTGAAAAACATGCTTGCATGTACTATTTATCCCATATATTTTTCGAGTTTTATGCATTTGAAATTTCAATTATCTCAATCTTGCAAGATCATGTTCTAGTTTTATCCATATATAGCCCAACTTTTTCCACTGATTTTATTATATTTAAAGAACAAAAAAATTATCTATCGAATAAAATAAATTTGAAGTCGATATCTTTGTTGAGTTCAAAAATAAACGATTTTGAATTTGAAAATTGCAAAAATTAACAAGCAGACAAACTTTAGAATTCTCTCAAAAAAGTCTTAATATTCCAAAAATGCATTTTTTTACTTATTTATCAATATAACAATAAAACGTATACAGTAAAATATTATTATCACCTTTCCCTGAATTATACGTTATTTTCGACCCCTTTTACCTTCACAGTGGGGTAAAGTTAGAAAATTTATATTTTGTATTAGTTATAATATTACTATCTAGTGAAAAGATATGTATGTGGTGAAAAAAAATTAAACCAAAAATTAACTTTTTTTTATAAAAAATAAAACAATAAAGAATTTTTTTAATAAATGACACTTCCGAGTGAAATAGGCATTTATATATTTTCATTGCAAAGATGTATGCATTTTTTAAATTTTCACTCATTTTTTTTTAATAAAAGATATGATTTAAGATCTCCAAAAAAGAAGTAAAAAAGGGCAAAGCTCCTAAAAAAATTTGTTTTAAAAAGTTTAAATGTTGTATAATGGATGATAAAATGTACGACTTCTCACAGCTTCCTAGACAAAAATTTTATGTGTCAGATGTTAAAGGAAATGTTCCAGAAGAGTACCGTACCAAAAAACAATCAAAATTTCCCAAAAAGTTTCTTGCTTGGTAAGCTATATGCAGCTGTGGTGAAAGAAGTGAATCGTATGTAACATCGGGCATAATAAATCCGGATATTTATATCGCGGAGCGTCTACAAAGAAGAATGTTTCCATATATAAGAAAACATAGAGTCTCAAAATTCTTATAGCCTGATTTGGCATCGTGCCATTATAGTAAAAGTACTTTAGAATGGAACAGTAAATATAATGTTAATTTTGTTCCGAAAACTGTCAACCCTCCAAACTGCCCAGAACTTCTGCCAATTGGGCCCTATTTTTTAAAATAACAGCTGAATCACGTATTTCAAATAGTGCTGTTGTCGGATTATGATTTTCCAAAGCCCATTGTATGCATATGTTTATCGATGTTATACAATCGTTCTCTTTAATTTTATTTTCTTCATCACCACTATCGTATAAATCCTCCGATTCCATTGAACTTTTAAATGAAAATTTTTTGTATGAAATTAAAATTGAGTTAAAAAAACAGTTAAGTTTTTTAATATAAATATATTACTGTAATTCATGTTAAATTAGACGTTTAAATTATTTAAATTGGTAGTATTTCAAATTTTATTATTAAAATTATTTATAAACATAATATAGTCATGAATTAATTTAGTCTTCTAAGACTTTATTAAAAATACAGTGGCAATAAAGCATAAAATTCACATTTTTTATATTTTATTTATAAAAAATAATTTTGAAAATAAATCTGTATTTAAACAAAGCATTAAAGTCAAACATTCTAATAAAATCCCCCCAATAAGAGTCACAAAGTACAAAATTTTCTAAATGTAAAGTAAAAAAAAAAAAAAAAAAAAAAATACCCATAAAGAAAATGTTAACGAAGTTCAAATGTGTTATAGCCACATGATTATACTTTATTATTTCCTTAATTTTAGCCAGATTTTTATAAAAAAAAAAAAAAAAAATTAACACAGTTTTCCTTTTTATGATGCCTTCATGTTTTCTTTTTTACAGTCTATATATAAATTTTTTTTAATTTTTTAATTTTGTTAATTTATTTTTTTGTGTGTTTTTTTACAGTGCGGCCATACAAGCTATAGCAGCATATTTGGATGCTTTCCAAAAAATCGCAGACGCAGCAACAAATTCAAGAGGTAAGTTCAAATTGTAACATAAAAAAAATCACGAAAGAATTTTAAAGTTTTTATATTAGTTTAGATGTGTAGTATTGTAGCTTTTTAAAGATGGTATTGTAGAACAATTTATAAAATGTTTTTAATTTAAACCATAAAAGTGCGAGGGTGGTCTAGGAATTATATTATGCACTCTAATAATTATTTTGAAGCTACCCAGCAAAAAAAAAAATGAAAAATTCATGATTTTAACTTCATTGGAAGGAAGTACTCAGATCTGAAAAAGAGCTGCAGAAATTCTTTTTTACCCTTGGTTGTTATTGTTAGGATATTCTTCTTTTATGCTTCTTGTTCATTGCTTTTGAAGTACTTCTCTTAAAACTATGTTTATAAAATTTTTTTTATAAAAACTCTGTTTTAGCCTTATTAAAGATAATAAAAATAGTTTTAAATATGTAAACTTTATATTTTTTTTTAAATTATTAGCCATTTTTCCTGCTAAAAATGCACTTATTTTCACTTCTTTGAAAGTGATTATTAATGACTTCCAAAAAAGCACAAAAATGATGTTAGTTTTTCTTTTGAAGTGGTGAAACGTTTTTCTTTTGTGAAAGCATTTCATCGTTTTTTTTTTTGCTGGGTATGTAAACAATAATTTGATATTAAATGTTTAAAAAATTTGTTTGTAACTTATTTTCAACTGCCCTAATAATTATTAAATATACATTTTCAAAATGAAAGACCTCCATACATGTTTCATTTGGGGTCATATAGAGGAAAATTCGTCACCACTAATGAACGTTTCCCCTTTAGTCAATATCCAGAGTCTTTTCATAATGGTAAATCTTTCTCCTTAGTTTCTTATCATGCTTTTTTTAAATCTCTTCTTTGTAATGCAATTCTTCTTCTTTATTTCTAGTAAGTTATTGCTTTCTCTCAATGCTGCGATAATAAAATTCAACAGACTGTGCTTCATACTTTTCTACTAGATCGGAAATGATTTTTTCTTTTTTACTTTTTACACTCACATTGTCGGGCAAAATAAAGTGCGGTTTCCTACTCTTGCTGTATACTTCATATTAATTATCTTCTATGTACATTATGGGCTACCTTTTTGGTGTCCATGTATTTGTCCTCTTATATTCTTTAACTTAATAAACAAAAAACTTTTTTGAATTATTTCGTTCGTATTTGGGGTAAATGTGTTGTGTTGGTCGTGGATTTAGTGCGATAACATAAAGTGACACTTTACTAAATTTTTTAATTTGGCTTTAGATTTTCCAATATTTTTTGCTTTAAAAATTATCAATTTTAATATTCTATTCATTCAATTCTATTGAAATTATTATTACATTTGAAAAAATAAGGATAGGTCTGCCCATATTATTGTGAAGTTTTCGACCACAATACAGAAAGATTTCTTGATTTGTCTTTAAAATGCAAAATTTTATAATCTGAGGCTAACAAAATACATTTCGTTATACAAAATAACAATTTAGAATGAAAATTAGTAGAAACCCTAAGACTACGAAGTAAAATCGCAACGATATCGCAATTCTTGCTAAAAAAAATCATTTTCGTAAGCTTAGAGATAAAGGAAGAAATAATTTTAATTATTACTACCCTAACCAATTCTAAGAAAATTCTATTTATAGGAGCTGCTATTATGAAAAGTTAAATTTCAGTTTTTTCCATGACACCTTCCAAACTCTCTTTTCGGTTTTTAGATTTTTTTTAAAATAAATTTTTGATTAATTCATCCAAATAACTTTATTTTTGAATGATTCTGGGACTTTAGCGATATAGAAGTGTCTTTTGCCTAGAATAAGCACTTCTAAAAATCATATATTTGAGCTTTCTCTTGGCGGTAAGAGTAAAAATAATTATAATTACTTCCAGTGTTGCCACGATAAAACATTTTTTGTAACCGAAATATTGAAAAAGTAACCAAATTAGAAAAAAAAATAATAATAACCAAAATTTAAATTTTGAAATTATTTATATAAATGTTAATATAATTGTATATATTCAGGTTTAAAATATTTTTCAAATATCGGCTTTAAAGTTAAATTAATCTTAATTTGCCTTTAAATGTGTCGAAAATTCTCAAAAGAGAAAAATATTTAAATTTAGTTTAAGATAGGGATGTCAATTTCATAGCACAATTGTGCTGGCTAAGTTCACAAGTATTCTTTCGCTCTTTCATCTATTCGATTCTGAGATTTCAAAGAGTACAAAATGCACTGGGAAGAATGTATGTAAATAAATTGTTTGGTATTTAATAACCATCACTTTCTTTAATATTTATATTATTTAAGTATATTAAAAATGTTAATAAATTTAAGTGTAAGGAAAGCAAAAATACATTAAAAAATATGTTTTATATAATAAAGCAACATGTATAACTAAAGTTTTTCATTTACAATACCTAACTTTTCTTTGAGTGCGTTTTTAGTCATTGGCAAAACGATTCTTATATATACAAATTTAATATTCAGGGCTACCGTTATTTATCCGTTTGAAACAATTTCAATTTTTGGTATCGTTTTTGCATATTTTGGTATTAACATTATATTTCTGCATATTTTAGTCTTAGTAGCATGCATATATATCCGATAACTGGGGCTTTCTAAAAACTGATTTCAACAGATAATGGATATCGTTATATCGACTTCCCTATCAATAAGGATCCAGAAATCATGCTGTTGTTTTTGCATTCTAACATTATATTTTTGTATATTTTGGTCTTAGTAGCATATAATGTAATATTTTCATATAAGATATTGTATTATAAATACTTATTTTAGAGCATATTTTAGCAATTCAAATTTTTGCATAATTTATATGTAAGAGAATAATTTTTTATATTTTACACTTTAGAGAAAAATGTTGCATATTTTGTACCTAATATAATTTTGATATAATTTCCCATTAATGAAATTTCCTTTTTAATATCACCCTAATAACACAGGTCAACAATAGGTCATAAAAAATTATATCGTGAATAGCTCTGCGAAATTATTATTCCTTAGACTAGATATAGTGCAGAAAGTTAAATGAAACATTTCCCTCACGTCACATTTTAACCTGTTAAAGACCAAAGAAAATATGCTTCTCTCATGAGTTTTTTGATTATATAATTTTCTAGGTAATAGGAGAAAATTAGTTCATTTATTTCTTAAACTTTAAAACTAATTAATATGGTTTCTATGGGAGGTATAATCTATCATGGATCGATCTTCCGAAATTGACCTACTAATTTTTTCTGTTTGGCGGAACAAAACTAGAATTTTTGGAGTGTAATTAGATAATGGAATATGTATTTTTTGTTCTCCAACACACTTCACTAGTATTCTTGATGTTTTTAAAATTGTGTTTTCTTCATCGATGTTAGTTAAATTTGGAAAAACAAGTCATGAAATTTATTATGACTTTTTAGCATAAAAGCGTATTGATGTTCATTTTATTGTTGGTATATATATACGAGATTTACAGAGTAATATAAATGGTTCTTCAAAACTAGTTTATAAAAATGAAATTTTGGTTTAACAAAATGGAAAAAGTCACCATCTCCACATTGGATAATAAAATAAGCAATTTTGGTTAAAAATAACCAAAATAGCAACACTGATTACTTCTTTCTTTATCTCTTTGAATTCTCTTTTTGCGAGAATCGCCATATCGTTACCAATTTTATTCGTGGTATTATGGTTAAATCAAACAATATAAGACGACAAATACCTGGACCCCAAATTAAGTAAATAGCAAGAGTAGGAAACCTCATTTTATTTTGTCCGACAGTGTGTATTTTCACTCTTTGGTTATCTATGAAATGCATAAAAAGCTCCTATTAATTAGGACAACGTAAACTTAAACTACACTACTAACTTAGTGTCGACGTTCTAGAAAATTGCAGTCGTTACGCCAAGTGTTCATCCATCCTATTCCAAATGTTCCAGTTTGTCATAATTAAAATCTTACTGATCAATCTTTTTGCCAATATAGACGAATTTCTGTAAAATCTGTTACCTCTCCTGAGGTCACTAGAGGGAGGCATCTGCTATATTAGCCCTGAAACAATTTTGTAGTTCTGGCATATTGCAATCGAAAATTTTACACAGGCGTAGTGGAGGAGCGGAGCTATGAGATCACAAAGTAAGGCACTTCTAATGTGATAAATTTTAAACAACTTGCCAATATTTTATTTCTCATCCGATTTAAGAGATTAGTATTTTCTTAAAGCTCTCACTAAGGTCATTAAAAACATGCTTATGTACTATTTACTTCTTATATTTATCGAGTTATACGTGTTTAAAAATTAAAATTTTCTCAATTTTTTTTTTTTTAATATATCGAAAGCAACTTTTACCTGATTTCATCCAAACGTTTCCTTTAAATAAGTAACAAAATGTTTAATCATATAAAAATAATCATGGCATTATCTTTTCCAAATACAAAAATAAACATCTTAAATTTGCAAAATTTTCGATTTGTTTTTGTATTTTTGGCCAAAAAAACGTCACTACCAAAGCAAGTTTTTCAAGTTTTTATTTTGAAAAGTAAGTTTTTGCATATTTCACAAGTATTTTAGAAAAAATGCATTTTTGTCAAATCTTTGAATATTATGAATAAAAATAAAAAATCTAAAAAAAGCATTATTTTTTTTAAAGTTTGGTTAATTGATTTGTACAAATTATTGTTTTTTGAATGAACTATCAAAGTCTATTTATGTTTCTTTTAAAAAAATTAAAGCTATCAGAATTTTAAATTTAGAAAAATGCATATTTTTCTTTACATATTCGTGAAACTTTTGCATATTTTTGTTTATATTATCCCATTTCTTACTGCTTTTTCATATTTTAAACTTGCCTGGTCATTACGCATTCTCTTCTAAATAAAATTTTTAGATACCGACCGAAACCAGATTTTTTAGGCCAAAACGGAAGCGAACCTAATATGCGGCCAAAAGTCAATATTCGCCCTAATCCGAAACTAACCGAAACATTTTAATATTTAGACCAGATATTTTAAATGATTTTTTGATGATTTACTTTTCGAGTCGATTGAAGGATATAAAGTTTAATGCACATAAATGTCTTAATGTACCCACGCTCATATTATATTCTTCAAAAATAAACCATAAAACGCACTATCAAAATTTTAAGGGATCGTCGGTCCATAAATTACCTATTACTTCCCTATGAAAACCATTGTCAAAAGTATAATCCGAAATCGATTGAACTCTAAATTGTTTTTGAAGATTTTATACTTTTTGGAAAATATATAATCTAATTTTTTAATAAATGCCAGTTAAGATACTTTAAAATTTTACCAATTTTATATCAATATTTTGATAGAAAATTTATTTTCAAAAAATCTTCAATCTGACTTACTGTGCAGTATGTCAAAATTACGATCTTATTTGTCTCGATATTACAACGGGTTGCTGCCGCCTTTCATTAAATCAGATCAGGTATCCGCCCACTTTGGGTCGAACGCACTTGCATTTTTGATTGGGTAATCCACGAAGGCATTAATCTCCAAAAAATTCCTTTCTTGATGGCATTCCATATGGCTGGGTACTCATTTAAATAGGTTAGCATATTTATCTATCATCTATCTACATAGCTAATATACATACTTATGGAATTATGAAACCGCCCTCGCATTTATTTTAATCTTTACATACAGATATGTTTTTTTATAGTGTATAGTATTATTTCTGTTGTTATTTCCTCCTCTATATTTACATAAGTCATTTGCGGTCAGTGATCTGATTTGGTTCTACATGTTTCTTTCCTCGTTCTTCATCTGCTGCTACTTATATCTTTTCACATACAACAGTTTATGTTTTAGTAGCTTTTCTTTTGCTTTGTCTTTGTGCGATTATTTAGTTTTCCGTGATTCTATTTAACATATTTGCTTTTTTAAGATTTTCTTAGTAAAGAAAAACCAAACAAAAGAATTTTCACAATTTTTTTTTATCTATTTGCATTAGTTTGTTATTTTATTGTTGTAGTTTTAAATTTTTTGTTTGGTGTTTTTTAGATGTCTAGTTTGAAAACATTATGCAACAGTTTTTTTTTATTTTATTATACATACATCTTTTTTAGTTTGGAAAAATGTATAAAATCTCTTAATTTTTATTATAAATAAAAACCCATACTCAATTTAGTTTTTCGTTTGTTTATTTTTTTTTTTTTTTTGGAGGCAGCAACATGTTGCAAAATTCTTTAATGCCACAGATGTTGCGGCTGTTAATGGTTTTACAATTTTATTTTTTTAAGAAATATTTTCGCCTATTTTGTTTTTGTAAAATAATGTTTGGTGTTATTTTGTTTGTTCGTTTGTTTTTGCTTATTTATTCCATTTATAAATTGTATATTATTTCCCATTTTGAAGTGATAAGAAAACAACATTAGATAAACTTTTACATTATTTAATATAGGCAAATACTTGTATAGATAGACACACACTTGCTTATTTAATTTAAATTAATGACAGGTAATTTTGTAATTGATTTTGTTTGTGGCCTAATTTTTAGCCTATGGAAATTGTATAAACAAAATTAAATTATTTTATTAAAGACATTTATTTATGTGGGTTAATTGATAATGTGTAGCCCAAGAACAATTTGTCTTTATATTTGTTAAAACTTGTAAAAAATAATATATAAATAATAATATAAATAATAATATAAATAAAATAAAATTTAAATAATTTTGGGTATTAAACAGATTTTTATATTTATTATAGGTCAATATATCAGGAAATAGTAAATAAATTATGGTTTTGTTATGCATTAGACCAACGGTTCTCAAATGAGGGTCCGCGACCCACAAGGGATCCCTACAAACATTTTAGGGGGATCGTGAAGACCATTGACTTAAACAAAAAAATGTAAAAAATTTCAGGGAATTGATCAATTCATATAAGGATCGAAAGTAAGCAAGGCTTTCGAATTAACTAGATTCAGCTTTAGAACATTTTGAACAATAATAGGAAAATAAAGAATAGAAAAAAATGTGCACAATTACAAAAAAAAAAAAAGCCATATAAAGTTCCTTACAGTTCTTAAGGTTTGAAAACCTTAGTGCGAAAAAAAAATATATTTTTTAATCGATTTCCTTGGACTTAATAATGCCCTTCTGGACTCAGAAAAAACATTCCACTTCACAATTGTGATCTATTTCTAGTTTCTAATTGAAAACAGAGCTGTCAGAGTGTCGGTAATTTAACCGGAATTTATGTACTTTATATTTTTTAATACGTAAACTTAAATACAAATTCAGAATGACATTAAATTCTTCTAAAATATCAATGGTTTGATATATGGTTTGACAAATAATAAATTCTCCATAAAAAGAGGAACTTATTCGAAAATTGAAAAATCCATTAAAAACAGCTCCATTTTTCAAATATTTCCTACTGAAAATTAATTTATTTTAAAAATTTAAACGTCTGGTCTATGTTTGAACATTGTTCAAATATCATATTTGATAACAAACTTTTGACTTATTTTTATTTATTTGAAAAAAATTATGTTGGGTCGTGATGCTTTTGAGAACCCCTGCATTAGACCATTGTTTCAGCAGTTCTTTCAATTTTATGAAGAGAAGCTAAGTTAGCTATTTCTTAGACTTTTTTAAATACATATCAATGCTCCTTTAAAACCTTTTCACGTCCCAAGTGCTGTGACAGTAAGAAATTAAGGTTTTAGTATTTAAATTATTAGCAGAATTGTATCTCTTCATCAACGTTTCCACTCTCTTTAGGATCTGGCTTTATTTGTAATTTATTTTAAATAATGTCAACATTTTCTGCATATAGTCAGAAGACTCAATTTCATGCATACCCCATTTCTAACTAAGTATCATACAAAATCTTTAGAAGAAGGAAAATAAATACTAATGAGAAAACTTGTTTTAAAAATAAGACATTTTTTTCATCTTTTTTTGCAAACAGACCTATTACTCTCATTTTATAAGTCAAACATGGTAGACTGGTTCTTGACCCAGTCCCAAGAGCATGCATATTAAAATTGATTACATATTTATTTTAGCTGGCTGTCTTTCTTTCCTTTTTAATACGTTCGTTTGTGCTTTCAAAAAAAAAAAAAAAAAAAAAAAAAAAAAAAACTTAAAAATCATATCTGTTAAATAAATAAAGAAACTATTAATAAATAATTTGTTTTTATTTTTTATTAATTTTTAACTAGCTAGAAAAATGTAAAATAAACAATTTTTTCCTTTTCTTTTCTTTTTTTTTTTTTAATTACAGGAGCTTCAAAAGAGATTGGTACTGCCTTAACCAGAGTTTGTTTAAGACACAAGGCGGTTGAAACACGCCTTAAAACATTTACAGCTGCTATAATGGACTGTCTGGTACAACCATTACAAGTGAGTAGTGGTTGACTTTCTTTTGTCGCTCAATAGTGTTTTTTATTAATATTCTTGTAATTTCGTTTTTTTTAGGATAAATTAGAAGACTGGAAACGTTCTGTAGCTACTATAGATAAGGAACATGCCAAAGAATATAAACGTTGTCGTACTGAATTGAAAAAACGTTCTACGGATACGTTACGCTTACAGAAAAAAGCCCGTAAAGGACAATCGGATACTTTACAATCACTAATGGATTCACACATGCAAGATGTGACGCTGAGACGTGCCGAATTGGAGGAGGTAGAAAAGAAATCTTTAAGGTCAGCCATGATTGAGGAACGTATGCGCTATTGTAGTTTTGTTCACATGCTGCAGCCAGTAGTGAAGGAAGAATGTGAGGTTATGTCGGAATTGGGTCATTTACAGGTTAGTGTGCAAATGATTTATAAAAATGTATCAATATATATATATATATATATATATATATATAAGTAATTTTCTAAAAATTTCGTATAAAAAAAATTTCATATACATTTCATTTATCAAAAATGTTCCCTTAATTTTTTGCGTAGGAGGCGATGCAATCTATTGCTTTGGTTACTAAGGAACCTCAAGTTTTACCAGCTGCCAGTGAGGAATTGATTCACGATGCTAAAGCCTCTATAACTTTATATCCCGAATCACCAAGTGCTAGTGCGGGAGGTGGAGGCTCACTATCACAGGGTGGTTGTTCAAACTCTTTGGGTTCTCGCAAATCATCGGTGTGTTCTATAAGTTCCATGAATAGTAGTGGTTCTAGTAATTCACCAGGACATCCTCATTATCCAAGATCTATGTCACAGGTAAAACACAATTAAGTTTAATATAGTTTGTTTTAAAATTTAAATAAATTTGGAATTGCTTTTGTTGTTTTATTTTTTGTTTGTTTATGTTTTTTTTGTGTTTTTTTTAGTTAATTTCGCCTTCTATACGCTTAAAACCTGGCGAATCCAGTGATAGTGGATTTTGCTCTTCACCAGCATTAACAACAAAGGTTGTTTATTTTTTTATTTTAATTTTTTCTTTCTAATTTTGCTTGCTTTTTCTTTTGAGCTTGCTTTATTTTTCTTTTTCTTTCTTTTACTCTTTCTTTTTATAACAATTTTGTCTTAAATTGTTTGTTAATGTTTCTTTTAGGCTTCTTCTATTAATAATCCTTCGCACGCTGTGACCACTTGGCCAACACATTCCCAAGACACCGTAGATTTACCATCTAATGCCTCTGAACGTCCGCACACTATCTCTTCAGCCTATGAAAAAGGTCATCAAAGACCTCCTTTAACTGTTTACACCTTTCAAAATCCCGAAACTATACACGAAGGTAGTGGCGGCGGTATGAATACTGCTGCTATACATAATGTTAGTGGTGGGGGTGGTTGTCCTTCGGGTCAGAATACTCCTTCGACCCAAAAGTCACCAGCTGGTGCATTAACTAGACCACCTTTACCAGTGGTAAGTGTTTTTCATATGAATATTTAAATCTCTTAACTTTTGCCTTTAAACAAAAACACTATTTTTCTGTTACTTGCTTTTTTACTTAAAATGTTTATTTATTGTTAACAATAAATGATTTGTAAAAAAAGAAACCAGCTCATGTGGTAAGTTTCTTTCTTTGTAATATCCCCTGGTTTCTCCAAATAGTCTAATAGTAATTTCAGTAAAAATTTTTTCATAATTAAAATCCCTCATTATGTAAATATGTTTTCATTAATAATATATATATATATATATATATGTATATATATATATTATATATATTATATATATTATATATATTATATATATATTATATATATATATATATTATATATATATTATATATATACATATATATATATATATATATATATACGTTAGCTTTAAATGTAATAAATAGATCGCAATATGTGCGAAAATTTCATAACTTTTATAACCCTTAAATACTCACAGTATTTTACCTCATTTAGGAAACATAAGCTGTTTATTTAAAATTCATTTCTATAAAAAAAATTATTGTTTTGTCTGTGAAGTTAGCAATCGAATTTGAAAATTGCGATTTTGTCAAAATTAAATAAACTATGTAGGTACTACGCAATGTAAAATCTAAGACCAGAGTTATAATTAAGACCAAAAAAATTTGACCTTGCGCGGAAATACATCTAGAAGCCATCACAATAATCTGGAAAAATAATCATGCGAAACCGAACGAGAAAGACTTATTAGATGGTTATATATACACTGATTACACATCTACATACTTGAAATTCGAATTTGCTTAAATTTTACACTGCTTTACTTTTTACAATTATTTACATTCTGAGCATTGGTCACTTTCTATGATAATTTTATGTATTTTTATAATACATAGATTAACATTTTATTTATTTTAGGCTAATTTAAGAATATTTTTTTTAAATCACCAGGTTATAGATGAGTTAACAGAGCCAATTTGACGAATCAGGAAGTTTTGCAAATTACAATAAACAATTAGTTAACCGAGAATATTCGAAGTCCACCAGAAGTCAAGGAAAATTATCTTAATTAATCGGAAATATCTTTAATACAAAATGTTTCTAGTTCCAAATATACCTAACAACCGATATTAGTCTTTATTGCATAATAGTGAGAATTTTGCCTTCATTAGCGGGGAAGAAAGGGGCGCTAATATTGCTGAAGTAAGAACTGACATCCAGGGAGAGTCTAAAATGCAGTTAATCGACGAAAATGATTTTATACATTTAAACATTATTGTCTTGCCATAACTAAATGAAATTTTCGCCAGATGTAGATTATAGTCAGTCAGAACATTCCAATTTAATACTGCCCAGTCATTCTGCAAATATTTGATGTTCATTTGCTTTTGAGTTCGGTGGGCTTAGAATAAATCCCAAATCTTCAAATGGTTAGTGGAAAAAGACATACTCCAATTAAGGAAAGTGAAAGTTCAATTTAAACGATATAGTCGATTCGAAAAAAAATACAAATATATTGGAAACTCCATACCAAATTTTGTGACATTTGTTGTTACAATAGCTCAAAAGTATTTAACTTTTCTCACTTGCTGAAAAGTTAAATACTATTAGGCTAAACACTACTGAGATGAAACACTCAATTGGTAGCCTTATGATATCATACTGCTAAAAGTTGGACACTGTCGTGTCCGTTGTTTTTGTGTTTCTTTATGAATCAACATCTGATTGTTTTTATGGCTCTGCGTTCGTAAACAAAATAAAGGGGCTGTTTTTACTTTTGGGGTATACGCATCTACCACAGTGTCTTTCCGGTTTCGATTTAAAAGTTTTGTAAAATGTTTTTCAATACGTATACGACCAACCATATATTTGTTTAAAACAAATTGTTTTATTCCTATTACATTTACAATATTAAAAAACCAAAATCTGTCTTGATGATCGCGGCAAAAGAGAAATTTCTGAGAAGTACGTGAAGATATACTCGATGGAATATGAAAAATACATATCTATTGAACAAACATTTTCTTTTTTTATGATTGTGTTTTTTGTCTCGAATTTTCTATTTTTATATATTATTTTTAGTTAAATCTTAATTTTTCGCACTATGTACTTTAAATTAAACTATCAAAATTTTAAATTATACTGTTTCTTTTTTCAACTTTTATGAAAAAATATATAATAAAATCAAAAATTACGACATTTTCTATACGTTTTATATGAGCATTTTTCTTTACAAAATGGAAAGTCTATGTATAAAATTAACACTAAAGAGTGCTTAGTGTATCTTCTAAGATGCAATATATAAATATCTTTTCAAAAAAAAAAAAAAAAAAAAAAAAAAAAAAAATATATATATATATATTTAAAAATCGGGGTATGTAGTTGTTCATTTTTCGTAATTCTATATATACATTTTTTTTTTTTTTACAAAATCCACGTTCATGAACATTTAAGGGTTAAGCGCAATTTGAATCTTAATCAGATTTTTTTTAATACTAGTGCCTCACAAAAAAAAAAAAAAAAAATTCAAATGTACCTTTCTAGAAATGAAGATTAGTATGTTCTTATATGATTCGCAAAATATTACATCTGAATGTTTTCATTTCCTTGAGCTAGACCATTTTTAAATGGTACAGCTCACGGAATTATAAAAAATTACGGAATTATATAAAATTATCGTTTTAAGAAAATTAACTTCAAGATATAAGAGACATGCTAACACCTGGAATATCCATTAAAATCTCTTTTTATTCGTGGAATATTAAGATTTTATTAATATTTTTTGTCATATTTTCTTAATTAAACATGTAGATTTATTATATATTTTAAGGTACCATTGGAAAGGTATATCCTGATACTTTTGAAGATTACAGATAATTAACCCTTTAAGAGCAAAAGGGTATATTTTATACCTTTGGTTCGCAAAGTGTTAAATCGGCGATTTTTGTAAATAAGTTGTATGATAATATTTATTACAATTAAATATCAATTAATTTATGAAAAAATATAATAAATTCTTTTAAAACTGCGGTAATAATGGAATAAAATAGAGTTTTTGAAATTTAGTCACTATTTTACGCAAATTTATAGCTTTTTTGATAAATGTATGCTTCGGGCGACACTTATTTTCTTAACCAACCGTTTATTTGCCATAAAAATTAACTTAACCTATTAAGGGCAAAATTTAATAAAGTAGTATTTAAAAAAAATCATAGAAAATTTTTCTAAAATCTTAATTTTACGAGAATGAAAACTAATTTTAAAAGAAGGTTAACTCATGATTTATTTTAATTTTAATTTTATTCAATTCATTCATTCATCTGAAGATACGGCTTTCTCATCTTTCTAGCAATTTATGGATTCCATCCCAAAACCTCTTAACTTTTAAGGCAAGAAACGAATCAACCCAACTTCTGTTACCTTGTTTTGAAGTGAGCTGTATTTTATGTACGGCATTCTGAATCGAATGAACAAAGTGGAATGGACACCCTAAAACGTTACTACGGACCCATAGGGGTCCGCGGACCCCAATTTGAACTCGTGCTTTAGAACTTATCAATCTTTAATTTTAGGGGGTACATTTGCAACATTTTTTGTCCCCATACAAAGTTTTATTTAGAATTTATGGTAACAAATTCTAGTACTCAAGAAATCAGAATATGTTTTTAAAACAATCGATTATAAACTAGTATAATTAATTTGACCTACTATATAAAAGAGCAAATAATATCTAATATGATCATATAATTAATTAAACAATTGCCATTGTAAATTATTTTCCCTTTTTACTCAATAATTTAGTAGCAATAAAAATTTATAAAAAGGATTTTTTAATACCATTTTGCATTTTCTATTTTAGCGTTGTTCATCATTAGAACGTCCCCTTTCGGCCAATAATGGTCGCGGTAATGGCACAAATTTAATGCAACGTCAATGTCCTTCACCAATACCAGCTCATGTCACTAAAGGTATATTGTACATTTGTTCTTAACTTTCACAAAATAATACAAAATAATCTCACTCAAGCTTAAACCATTTTTTAAATACATATATAAATATCCTGATTTTTTCTATCTACATAAATATCTCTAATATTGTTGTAAATCCTGACAACTAATTAAAGCAATTTATTTTTATATGCTTTTTTCCATTTATACCTGTTGCTGCTGATAAATATACAATATATATATATTTAATCTTACTTTTAATTAAAATATATAAATATAAATTATTGTGTTGTCTTTGTTTTAATTAAAAACTGCATGCTTGTGTTTCCTTAATTAAAAAAAAAAAAAAAAAAAAAAAATTAAAATAAAAAATAAAAAAATAAATTGAATGCAAGTAGAGCTATCAGCACATCTTGCTCAGCAACAGCATCAACAACAGCAACAGCTATTGCTACAGCAGCAACAGCAGCCAAATCAACAGCAAACTTCCCCACCTACATATGTAAATATGTCTGAATTGGCCAATATGGCGGTTATGAAAATTACTAATCAACAACAACAGCAGCAGCAACAACAACAGTCACCAACAACACATCAGCAGCAACAAATGTTGCAACAACAACATTCTATAGATTCCATATCATCCATACATTCTAATGATTCAAGTGCTTCAATGCCGCATCATCAATCCCCACAACAACAGCAACAACAACAACATGTTCAAACAACTCCACCATCCCATCAACAACAACCACCAACACGTCCTCATTCCTCTAACTCGAATACACCATCGTTACACTCACATCCATCCATTGACTCGACCGTGGCTACACCACCCATAGGTCAAACACCCTCTGCCTCTAGTGGCAGTTCAACTCCCCAAAATCATTATTCACCTCTGTTGACCAATTCACCATCTTCAACCGCTGCCGGTACACCAAGCGGTGCTAGTATAACTAGCAGTGGTCTGACAACAAGTGGAGCTGCTGGTGGTAATAATTCGGGAAATAATTTCATATATAATATCTGTTCACCTACACCTCCCCAAAGCGCCAATTCCTCACAAGCTAGTGATATTTTAAAAATAACTGAAACGGAAGGTAATGGTCCATCAGCTGTGCCATCATCATCATCATCTTCCTTTTTACCCTCTCAGACTAATGATACGAATGTTTATTCATCATACTCTGCTAATAATCAAGATATTTCTAATTCAAATGCCGATGCAGATTCTTCCGGTAATGTCGTTGAGAATGATGAACGTTCTCGAGCTTCAGTTTTGCAAAAAGCTTCCATGTTTGAGAAACAAGCGGCTGCCGTTAAAAGTACACCAAACCCACCAGCTATTGCTAATGTAGGTTTGTCACGCAACAGTGTAGCAGTGGCAGGAAATATTGACAACAGCACTAATGCCGGTATTTGTGGTACACGCACTAGTAATCAACAGCACCACCAACACCAGCAGCAACAACAATCACAGTCTATAGATTCTCAGGAAGTCGGTAAGTACAATTGCACTTTATAAATTTTTTATCATTTTACTTTTTGCATATTCTGCTATTAGAGCAATTTAGAAAAAAATCCTTTATACATATATGTATATTTTTATATATTTGTTATAAAAAATCATCTTCATTTGATTTTTTTAAAATATAAGGGGAAAATCCATTACATTAAGGAGGAATTTTGATGTCAATTAAAATTGTCTATGAGTATATTATTAAATATCTAGTTTGATTTGCAGGTTTAACCAGAATTCGAAATTTGTGATAAATCTTTCTTTTCTATATAATTTCTTTTTATAGAAGATATTCGATAAATTTTATTTTAATACAAAATTTTCTTTTTATAGAAAAGTGTTTGATTTAAAAAATTTCTGTTTATACTAAATTTTCTTTTTACACGAAAATTTCAACTTTTTTTTCTTCATACAATATTTTTAATTCTCTTTTTATACAAAATTTTCGATAAATTGCTTTATTAAAGAAAATTTTTAATAAATTTTCTTTTTATATAAATTTTTAGAAAAATTAAAAAAAAAAAAAAATTTAAATAAATTTTCTTTTTATACAAAATTTTTGATACAATTTTTATTTATACGAATTTTGTGTTTCTCTTTACATAAAAGTTTCGACAAATTTTATCTATATTCAAATTTTCGACAATTTTCTTTTATAGGAAATTTTCAATAAATTCACCTTTTATAAGAAATTTCGGTTAAATTTTCTTTTTATACTAAATTTTCCATGAACTTTCTTTTTATACGAGATTTTCAAAAAAAAAAATCTTTTATACAAAATTTTTATAAATGTTCATAAACAAAATTTTAGGTATTTTTTTTATAAAAAATTGTACAATTTTATTGTTTTTGAAAATTGATAATATTTTTCAAACGTTGAAAATAATTTTACATTTTTGAAATTTAGTACTATTTTTTAAAATTTTAAACTATTTTTTGGAATGTTAGTAAACTTTTCAAATGAAGTCCTTTTTAAAAAATCATACATTTTTTGAAAGTTGTTGCCTTTTTGGCTAACAGTGTGAACGAAAAAATATATATAGAGAAAATTTTGGATAAATCTGTAAATGAACGAGTGAAGGTCTAAAAAAGTAAGAAAAAAAATATACCAATTATGATAATTTTTAATAGCAAAATTCTTATGACCTTACACGATTTATAGATGTATGAAACATATCCTTCACTTATCAAAAGCCTTCGGAAGTTTTTTTCTTTTTTGAATAGACAGACGGATAAATATTGCACTAATAATAAACGAAATAGTTTGAAGGTTATTGAAGACATTTGGTGAAGGGTATAAAAAATCTTGAATAGTTTTAAATGACATCAATTATTTCATTTACTTATTTTTATAAATATGCCTTATATTTTTTAGTATTTATATATGTATATTTAAACCTTTTATTCTTATTTCTTTTTAAAAACTTTTTATTATTTGGCTTAAATTTTTATTACACTAGTCGACAATTTTTTTAATAAGTTTCTAAACGAATGAAATATGCACTTCAAAGTAAATATATTGTGCTTCTTCTAAAGATGTTAAAATAATGTGCTATAATAAATTAATTGGTTATAATGCAAATTTTATGTATGTACTTTGTTACGAATTTTATTAATTTTTCCAGTGAAATCTCGTTCTAATTCGCAGTAGTGTTTTTTCTTTTTCTACTTAAATAATATTGTCGACTATTGTTACATACAAAACTATGTTGAGTTTTATTTAACAAATTTGTATTTGTCCCAGTTTTTGTTGACTTTGATTTCAAAAATTGACTATTTTCTGTTCTTTATGTTTTTTACTAAAACTTTATTTTTTGTTTTTTGTTCTTTTTATTTTCTTCCAACCCCGTCCATAATTCTATTTTGTTTTTGTTAAATATTTACAAAACCAATATCGATTTTATGAAAAATAAACAAAATATTACACAACTATATAAAAAATGAAAAAAAACAACATTTATAAAAAATACATCCTGAAAAATCCCAACTTTTTAAACATACAAAAAACAAAATCCTGAAAACTACAAATACAATTTAAATAAAATAAACGTTAAACAAAAATCTACTTATTCTACACCATGTACATAAAATGGCACCATATTGAATCCACAACAACAAACAAATAAACCCCTTAAACTTGCACCACCTTCAATTTTTTTTTTTAAATTTCATATTAAAAATATTGCAACAATTTCCTTCCCAAACACATATACAACTTAATTTCCGTCACAAAAAAACCTAATATTGTAGATAAATGTTTCGAAGATTCTTTACAAGAGTTAAATAATTTAATTGGCGAATTAGATTCTTTTCAACGCGAAATCGATGCCTCCAAACAGCATAAGGAACATCACAAAAATGTTAAAAATTTATATGATGGTATTGATTCCTACATATCCAATGAAACCATGACAATAATAACCGATGATAATACGACCACCATTATTTGTGAGACTACCCAGCAGCAACATTTGCAGCAAAATCAACAGGAAAAGGATTTTTGTACGGCTAGCAATCAAACCAATAGTAGCGGTTGTGGTACAGATATTTCCGATACCACTTCAGAGGATTGTAATGCTGATACCCGCTCCTTAACTAGTCAAACTGGTCTAGGTGGTGGAGGAGGGGGAGGCGGCAATGGTAATGAAGTTATTGGCGGTCTATTGAAAACCAATCTAAAAGCTTTATCTGGTGGAGCCTTTAACAGTGACTCTGAATTAAGTCGTTGTTATATAAGTGAAACTAGTTCGATAATGGGTGGCTGTGCCGGTGATGGTTATGAAAATCCCACATTTGCACATTTCGCTGCTTCATCTTCGGCCTCTCAGTGCTATGATGACAATAGATCCGATACCTTATCTTTGCAAAGACAACCTCTGTATGGTGACAATATGAGCGATAATGGCAGTAATGTGGTAGTAATATATGATCATCAGCCGCCCATTACGCCGGACATAGATTATTGTAAACAAAATTCTGAAATTGTTATGTTACGTACTAAACCTGCTCAGCACTCTCAATATTCTCAAGAAATGAGAGAGTTGCAGCAATTACCCGATAATTTAACAGAAACCTCCTCACCAACTTCACCTAACGGTACGTCAGATCATTCCATACATCAACATATTGCTACAGTGGCACCTGCAAAACAGAGACTCTCATCATTCCGAGCTTCTAGTGAGCAATTACAATTGTTGAATAGTTCTCCAACGGCAGCGACATCCAAAGGTATGAAATTCATTAATTGATAATAACAAATTTGTGGGTTTATTATACACGAGACTTAAGCAAGGTGAAAAGTTTATATATATATATATATATATATATATATATGTATATATATTATCAAAGTTATTGCGGATGTATAATTCTGGTAAAAATTACGCACAATATCAAAACACACTGACTTATTCAAATAAAATGAATGATATTCTCATTGTTTGATGGTATTAGTGCGGCATATTATAGTGTTTCTTTGTAATAAAAATTAATATACGAAAATATATTTTATTAGAGTTTATTATAAAGAAATGTTATTTAATATTGTGATCCTTTTTTAACCCAAGAAAATGTTCTTTGGTGCAAAAAATTTTTATCTTTCAAAATTTTTTGATGCGCCTCTACATTTCTACAAACATCATCTAATTGTGCCAATTGTAGTTAATTTCATGCTGTCCACACGATGTGCCTTAGCAAAATGTGTTTTGACAAAAGTGTCCCGATTTTCACAATTAAGGACATTTGACTTAAATTTATGGTCCCGATCATTTATTTTTATCGCCGTTCTTATATCTTTATATGCAAGATTTTTACAATTTGCTATATAAAAATACATAAACAGAAAGTGAAATTTTTGCGTAATTTATAAAAGTCTATAAATTTATTATTTTTTTATTTAATTTTAATGCTCCTCTGATTTTATTGTGTAAAATAACAAAAAACTAAGTTCATGCATTAATCCATGCTATTTCATTACGAACTATGAATGTGCCTAGCGAAAAACTTACCTTTTTAAAAAATTTCCCTCTTGTTTTCCAAACTTTGAGACTATTTGCTGCGTTGACTATTTCGGGCACATCAACGAGATATATCGCAAAATACGAACGTTTGTTCGTTATTTTCCGTTGGGGTGGGGGGGCGCACAGACCCCACCCAAAAAGCGAACAAATTTAAAAAATTAAAAAGAAAATTGACATCAAAACTCGACTACCCTGTATTTAACTGTTGAAAATCTGCATAATAACAGAGATGGTGGAAAATTTTTCCACAAAGTCCGATTAGTTTATATAAGATCGTATGGGATTAAAAAGTATAATCGCACGAACAAAAAGTGTAGAAGACTGAGAAAAAATTTAATAATTTTTATCCCTTTTTCTAACTTTTGTTACTTTGAACAACAATCATGATCACAAAATGTATGTACACTATTAGTTTCAAGTCTTGTGAGTTCATATCTGTAACCCATTTGTTTAAAATGGTATTAGCACAACACTTATTAAGAATTAAAGTCAGTTTCAGCCAGGTTAAAAATTATATATATATATATATATATATATATATATATATATATATATGTATATTTATTTATTTATTTCTGTATAGATAAAGAATTCTAAGGTGTGGTGAAATTTTGAAGAAATTCACTACAATTAAAAATTTTTGCACAAATTGAAACAATAATCAAATCTACGATTCCTATAATATGATAAAATTTTAAAGAAATTCCCCACACTTGCCTCAAATTTATCAAATTTGTTTTACTTTAAAAAAAAAATATTTCTGAGAAAAACCTTGAATTATTTTTAAGTATTTTAAAACAAACAATAAATACTTGCTTAAGTCTCACCTTTTGTAATCAATTGATAATACAAGAGTAAAACAATAAAATAAACAAATTGCATAATGGTGATAATGTTAATGTTGCAGCAGCAACAATAGTGACAACAACAACGTCATCATTCTCGTCGTCATTAACGACACCTTCGGTAAATAGTTGTAGTACAAGTAGTAGTGAGACCATACTACGTAAAAAGTTACCACCGAAACCACCAAATCTAACGGTGTTTCAAGCAAATACAACACATCAAATGGAAGTCAATAACAACAATAATAATAGTAAAAGTTTAAAGTTATTACAAACTCCACCGAAATTAGATTTTAAAAGTGATTTAGAGGCTAAAATATTAAAACAAAAGGAGAAATTAAAAAAACAGCAGGATATTGAGAAACAACAGCAACAACAACAACAATTAACAACATCCTCCTCATTACAATCATGTTCTGCTACTACTCCTACTACCCATCAACAACAACATCATCATCACAATCTAAACAGCAGTATTAAATGTAATTCCTCTTCTGTTGTCAATAAAACCAATTCACTGGAAATATCTTCATTATCATCATCTACTACAATTTCATCCTCATCATCATTGGCTAGCCATAGTAATAATAATAATAGTAATATTAATCATACTTCATCATCATATACAACATCTCCCAACAATCATGAACCATTGAAACATCATATTTTAAATAGCCAACATTTAAATTCTCATAATTATTCTAAAACACCTTTGACAGCTCATGCGTATGAGGCCTCCTCAATATCTTCACCACCATCATCATCATCATGTTCACCACCTGCATTAATAAATTCTGTTTCGTCTTCAGCCTCATTAAATGTTATTACGCCACCTTTACCACCTCCATTACCGCATATCAACACCAACAATAATAGTAATAGTAATGTTGGTTCTATGTTGTGTACTACTACAATCCCTGCTCCTTTGTTATCTAATGTCGCCAAGCCGAGCATTACGCCAAGACCAGCTTCATTGTCGGGTTTGTGTTTATTATTTTATTTATAATTTTGTTCTATTTTTTGTTTCGTGTCTTAAATTTGTGTTTTTGTAATTCTTTTTTCGGTTAAGGGTTTTTGGCAAACTTTGTGAAAAATGTTTCAATTAACCACGAAATTTAGCGGCTTTTTTAGTTTGTAATTTATTTATTTATTATGCCGACAGTAAAGGAGTTTTATATTAATATAAAATGTACAATTAATAATTTATTCTGACCACCGTGTTTTAAACTTTATGAATGAAGATTTAAAAATTAAATTCATAAAATAACACATGGATATGGGACTCAAAACAGAACTGATTTAGCCAATTTTAAGAAACAAACTGCTTAAGGAAACAACAAAAGATTTGGGCGAATTTCATTTAATTCGTATTTGTTATTTGTACGTGAGAACGTTTCTTACAGACTGACGAAAATAACTATTTAATTATTTTTTAGATTAACACACGGAATGACAACCTTATATATACCGTCATCAAACAGATTTGACAATTGTCGACAATTGAGTTAGGTTTTCGAGTACAGAGTTTCACATCTACGTGTTTATTATCTAAATCTTGTTCCAGTCAATTTTGAAAGTGACTAAAATTTCGTTACATTTTGTTATCTTCTTTTTAACAATTCTTAAAAAATTAAACTAGTGTTAGAACTGAAAAACTTTAATTTTATATCAATTTTTTATTTTTATAACTTTCATAGACTTTAAAATACAATGTTTAATATAAAACTCCTCTTTGTTTGAGGTTCTTTATGGATTTCTGATATTTGATTTAATTCTAAGATTTATGGCGTTTTGTGCTAGTCTTCTAATGCTTAACAATTCCTCTACCTTTTGTCCTCTTGATAATGTGTAACCCTTTCTAAAAACATAACCATTATTCCTCCTATATCTATACTGTGTTTTCATTTCTTTTAAATATTTTTATTTTTAATCATCTTGCCTATTTCAATATTTATTACATAAAGTCATTTAAACGATCTTAATTATCATCACCATTAAAACATCTCCCTATACATTTTACCGCAGCAATAATAATAAATAAAAAAGAAATGTCAGAAAATAAAACTATAAATATTAATTAGAAACGTTTAGAAACATTTCAATTTAATCAACATACATAACACGTTTGTACATACTATAATAAACAAATGATAACAACATTAAATGTTTTGTTGTATTATATGTGATTATATGCAAAATATTTCACTTGCTGCATATTAATAAAATTAAATTAATAATATAACGATAAAAAATATAACCAACCCTTTTTTCATATAATATTCTCATACAACAAATAAATTTCAATAACATTTCGAGTAATGATAAAAAATTTTAAACAATTTAAGAATCATTTGAGAACTATTTATCAAGTGTAATAGAAAATCATATTTAGTACATATTTAAATTTAAAAATTTTAAGAAAAATTTAATTTTAAAATGAAAATAAAATCAAGATAAGTGTTTAAAGTAAATTCCATGATTTATTTGAAAATTTAAATATAATTTCTTTATAGAGAAAAAACAAAAATTTTCGAACAAAAAAAACTCAATTTTTGACTTCACCATCTCCGATTTGGTAAAACTGGGTATACGCACTCATTACATCAATATAAAGAAAAAGTTCTTCAAAATTATCAGATTCGTTATAGTTTAGTTTTTATCGCGGTTAAAAATGCTTAATAAATGTCGGCAAAAAAAAAATTTGTTTGTCCTCCTTCAAAAAGAAAAATATGTGGACTAGATGTAATTTTACCTGTTTTTTTTTCTCTCTCTTTTCTTCATTAGCTCGTGATTTTTGTATAGGGTTATCTAATATCTCCCCTTTAATAAGGCCAATAAACGAGTATATTTTACTATAGCTCGCACACTGGTGTGCAAAAAAAAATGTTTTTCTTCTTTAAAGAAAAATAGCTGGATTAAATGGAATTTGGCACACGAAATAAGAATCTGCTTTTACTTTTTTTATATCACATATTGATTTTTTTTAAATGCATGACTAATATGACCCCTTTTTGTGCAGTCACACTTGTATAACTCGAGAACGATTTGTCCAATTTAGATAAATATTTTCAATATTTTCGGAGTTATTCGGAAATTAGTGGCCAAAAAAATTTAAACTTTTAATGAAAAATTGGAAGAATTTTGGTCATTAAATCCGATCGGATAAAAAATAATGTTAATATATTTTTAAAAAGATTTTTTTAAGAATTTTGTATGCACTTAATAGTAGGTATCATGGGTATTTTCACTTAACTGCGAATAAAATCAAGATTTGTGCATCAATTTTGATGATACATGGCATATTTTTTCGTGGCACTACTAGCTTTATGGGTGAGATAATAAACAGAAACTTTAAAAAAATCTTCACTTTGGCAAGAAAACAATTTTTTCGAACACTATTTTCTAAGCAACTCCGAAAATATTAAGCATATGAAAATATAAAATTATTATATACTCGTGTAATGGGCTTATTATGGGTGATATATTAGACACGTTATAAAAAATCCAGACCTGATGGAAAAAAACTGAAAACAGATTAGTGTTTAGCACATCAAAATCCATTTAGACCAAGTATTCCTCTTTAAGGGGGATTTTTTTGCCGACCAGTGTTATTTTTGCAAAACCGCCATTTTTGAAAAGAATAGGATAATGAAATCAAAAAATCGTAGGAAATGTTTTTATTAATAAATGTTAATTTTCTCAGCATCCCCTCATGGTCCCACTCTAAATTTTTGATATGTTGTTGCTAACACTTTAAGAAACATTTTAAAGAAAAATTATAAAAATGGAAGATATGATTTTTTAATATCCTTGACACAAAAATGATGTTTTTTGCAAAAATAATTAGAAACTATATTTATTAGGCACCTGTTTGAGCCAAAGTTGTTTAAATCGGTCAAATAAATTTCATGTTGGTATTTAAAAAAAAAAAAAATCTGAAAAAAGTGAACTTTGAACCGCGATGAAAACTAAACTACAACGAGTTTGAAAATTTTGAGGAACTTTAAAAGTTTGTATTGACGGATTGACGTAGTGAGTGTGTATACTAAACACCGGCGCCCATAGTACTCCGGAGCCGAGTGTTTTCGGCATTTTCACATACACAACACAAAGGTTAACGAAGCTAAACAATTGAGAGCGAATGAAAAACAAGAAATTATTTAGTTTTGTTCTTGCTTTCAACAAGGCAGGGTCATGTCGCATGGTTAAGCAAAAACAAAAACAAAGAGCGTAATTTTTTTTTTTTTTTTTTTTTTTTTTTTTTTTTGTGTTTTGTATGCTAGATATAACAACACATTCGCAGCAAAGAGCGTAAACAAACCTAATCCACTAACACATTCAAATTTGTAAGTCCTCTTTTTGTCTCCATCGTTCATCGAAATCGGAGATGGTGAAGTTCGAAATTTTTTAAGTTGTTTGAAAATTTTTGTTTTCTCCCTATACTTTCTTTTAAATAAATTATTCAAATTAACTATTTTTAAGTGTGGTGAAATTTTATAAAAATTCATCGTTTTTAAAATCATGTAAAATATGAAATCATGCATTTCATACAGAAAAAAGATGTTATTTTTGTTTCATATGGAAAATGATTTAAGCAAAATATGTTCGTAAAGCTTTATATTAAAAAATTTAATAAAATTCACAATTCAAATATTGTTCATTGTCTAAAAGATGTATGGAAAACATCTTCGTAATTAAAATTTTTATCCAAATGCACAATTTTTAAGATGTGGTGAAATGAAACTGTATTCGCCACTGTCAAAATCATAAAATAATGTGGGTACTTTACTTACACAGTATTTTTTAAAGAATTATTTTAAAATATTCAAATTCACAATTTTAAAGAAATTCCCTACACTTAAAAATTTATACAAATAATTTAAAGTAAATTAGAAATCTTGCAAAATATTTTCCTGATGTTTATGACAATTTTTATCGTAATTACCATAATTTAAAAATTCAACGAATGTTTTCTAAATAAATTAAAAATTATTAACATTAATTCTAATGAAAGTTTTAACGTAAATAAAAGAGGTATTTACTCTAGAAATTCACCACATTTCAATTCTTGTAAAATATGCGTAATTTTATACATTAAATATTTTTTTATTACCTTATTTTAAATTTAACACATAAAATCATAATTCTTAAGGTGTGGTGAATTCTTAATAATATTCAGCACACTTATAAAAATACCACAAAATAAATTTTAAATAAATAGAAATTTAGTGAAATAATTTTTTGAACATTTTCTTGATATATATTGCTTATTTGCCACAAAAATGTTATATTTCAAAATTTGTGAAATTTAAACTTTAATTTTCTGTTTGTTAAATGTTTTATTATAAAATATTTCAAAATGTTCTTAAATTATTTAAAAGTTTTACTACTTTTCATAAAAAATAAAATAAAAAACATTAAAAATAATAAATTGAATCTATGTAAACTTATGAATGATGTATTATGGTGTCTTGTGTAATTGTGCATAATCTAACAGTCACAGCTGTTATATAATAATTTTCAATAAATACACAACATTTTACTTACAAACCAAATTTTGTTACAAATTTAGCAAACAAATACTCAAACTATATTTTATACTACCCCCTAGGATCAACACGTATCGCTAGACGATCTTCAGTAAATACTGCCAAACCACCACCGCCAGTAAGACGCAGCTCATCAGTAACACCTAGTCCTAATACCCCAACAACGGTAAGTCTTTTTTATAATAAACAATATCCAAATATGTTTTTCCAACTACAGTTAGAAAAGAATACTGATTTCCTATAAAAATGTCTTAAATTCAGTGGGTGTATGTATGGCTTAACATTTAAAGTAACATAAATTACACTTTAGAACTAATATCATAAAACACTTTAGATTTTTTTTTATTTTATTTTTTATTTGTAGTAAATTTATTTATAATTTTTGTTATATTTATGTGTATTTTTTTTTTAATTTAATTTAACTAATAATAAAAAAAACACACAAAATAATCGTTGACTTTAGCCTACCAATGCAAATGCTACAAATATGTTATATCAACAAGCTCATTCTTTAAATACTTCCACCGAAAATTTGCCTCCACCACCGGCTTATTTATTAGAAGCACGACAAACAACACCTACCACACCACCATCGGCTATACCTAATTCATCGCAGAAGGTTTCGGAAACAGTAAAAGCTTTATCGGGTTTGCGTCATCAACCAGCTTCTCCACATACTCTCAGACGTCTTCAACAACAGCAGCAACAACAACATCTGCATTTGCAACAACAATCCATGATACAGGTGAGATGGCAAAAGACCATACAAATGAATACTAGTGCAATGTCTTTAAATATGTATTAAATCATGGATAACGCATAAGGCTTATTTCAACACTATTCGTGTCATTAAAATATTCAAAATCATTTTGTTTATAAAAAAAATTAAATTATATGTATTTTCACCATATTTTTTTAAATGAGTTTAATTGAAAATTATATGAGTCTAATTTTGTTAATCACTTCACATGATACAGAAAAGATTTCAATACAAAATTTTTGATTTTTCACCATTTTGTATAGAAATATTTTTAAGGTAAAGTGTTTTACGTACTTTAAATTGACATATTTAAAATGTAGTGAATTTGTTATGGTAAACATTTTTGTAAATATGTTTTCTAATTATGTATATAACATATAATTTATTCGCTTTATTTGTTGTGATATTTTTTATATTTCTTATGATTTCTTAACTTTTTCTTTATTTTTGAAATTTTAAATTTTATCTTACTTTTTTTTCACCATATCACATCTATACTATCGTACCATACATTCAAAACACACACCTTTCACACTTTGTGTTAATATACATATACACAATCAGTATCAACATAATATATATTCTCCTACTATTACCACACCCACATCACCCATTACTTTACCCATGCACGATGAACCTGAATATGATGCTTATTATAATACTTATATTGAAGTACAATCATATGCTGACAAAGATAATTTATTAATAACGCCTACAAAAAATAATGCAAATGTTGTTTTAATGCTTAATAATGCTCCTAATAAAATAATGTCACCACTTTATCAACAGCCACCAAAACAATACCAACACCAATATACAAAATCCTCCCCTGTTTTGTTATCACCACCTACAACTAAACGTACTACGCCTACACCACATGCACTCCTAACGACGCAATCCTCTTCTCAACAGTCTGATGTTGACGACATACCTCCTCCTTTGCCTCCACCAAATCCCAATCATCCTCACCATCATCATCAACATCAACTATCCCTACCGTTACGTTATCAGCAACAGTTGCCTATGCCAACTAGTAACAATAATCATATGCAATCGCAGCAATTGCAACAACAGCAACATCACCATCAACAACAACATCAATATCAACATCAAGAGCAACCACAGCTAGACTATAATAGTGGTGAAGACTTATATGGCACAAATTCGCCAACAGTAAGTCCAACAGTGTTCATGTACTTGACAACATGTTGAAAACTAACCCGAAACTAACATGTATTGTTAGAGTCCATATTTATATTATTGCTATAAAAAACAAACTAGAAGCATAAAATCGTAAAAAAAATAATGTTCTAAATTTTAATTCAGCAAAATTTAAAATTCCAATATAAATTCAAATATTCTAAAAGCCCTCTAATACGTTTTAATTTACAAATTAACTTTATAAAAATATTATAGCATAACATTTTAAACATTTCTCTTAACTTAACTCTCTTAACTCTATGATACTTATAATGAACCTACCTACTAACAAAAATAAAAACTGTTACAAGTTAAAAAAATCTTTATAAAAAATTGATTTTAAGATCCAATTCTTTAAATTTTTGTTAATCTAAAATGTTTGGAATAATAACTTAATGCAAGATTTAAAAGCAGAGCCTTTTACAGTTGATAATATATTATAAAATGATGTATTTTAACAGGATAACATATTTAAAATATTGCCCTTACTCTCTCTATACGTTTCCTTTCTAAAAGGATTAAACAAAAATTTTAAATATTGTATATTTAACGAATCAGAATATTTTTTATTTTCTTCATAGAAATAGCAATTTTACTAAAACTTTTTAACAAAGCATCATAATTCCCATTTGTCTTCAGTATTATACTTTTTCCCATTTCATTTCATGCTCTTTATTAAATCGCAATATATATTTTTTAATTTATTTTTTACAGTCGTATCGCACTTCATCTCCCGGCGGCAGCATATATGCACAACCGAAAATTTTAAATAACATGTCAAGCTTTCGTACCAACAGTCCTGCACCAAATGGTCATCAAACACCACCACAATCACATGTGCCAGCTCAACCAAAAACCAATCCCAATTTAATAGCTCAATTAAACGCACGTTTAAACAGTAAACAACAAAATTCGAATGAAGCCATCTATGGTGTGTCTTCTGTCAATCATCAGCAGCATCAGAGGGAAGAAATCTATATGCGTAATTATCAACAGCAACAAATGTCGCCACATGCATCACAGCCACCACAACAACAACAGCAGCAGCAAACCTACGACGGTAAATTTTTTGAAAATATTAAATCTAAAATTTATGGTAGTTTTAGCACTTCATCATCAACATCATCATTACAAACATCATCACAATCATCTTCATTAGCTTCTACAACAAATACAACCACATCATCATCATTATCACAACAAACATCTACGAAATCTACTTCTTCAGTAGTTAATCATATAACAAATACACAGCTTACAGCTACAGCTAGTTTTAATGCTTTACCACATTTTCCACTCTCATCTTCAACATCATCGTTACTTTCCAAAGTAACTTCATTCACAAAAGAACCGAAAACTTCTAATGTTACCCATAATAAAACATCATCGGGTTCTAGCAAAACTTCGCATAATTATACTTCCCACATTACTACTTCTTCAACATCTACTTCCACTACTGTTCATATTGCTCACAATTCTGTAAATACTATCAATTCTACAACTTCTTCTACTTCTCACTATCATCCTCCCTTAAATAATACGCAAAATGCAGCCGCTGAAGCAAATGCCAACGCTACTTTCAATACAAATCAAAATCAATATTCTTCACAATATTATGCGCCTAAACATTTAACAGCTGCTCATCAGCATCAGCAACAATCCCAGCAACATATACAAAAAGTGGCAAATGCTACAAACAATCAGCAAATGCGACAGATACATCAATCCATGCCTATGTCTCAGTCCCCCTTGCCGCCGCCTGAACAGGCATCTGAACAACAGTCTCATTATCAAACAGGTCATCATCATCAACAGCAGCAACAGCATACAGCTCAGCATTATACGTGCCCGCCACCGCTTGAAGATCCTCCACCACCACCCATTCATAGTAATAATAATTCAGCTACTATGCCCAAACGCAGCGCTAGTGGCCATCATAATCATCACCACCAGCAACAGCAGCCAGTAAATTTGGCTACTTATGCGGCAGCTTCGTCTGCCTCTACTTTACCTAAAAATATGATTCAACAACAACGTTTACTACAGCAACAACCGGGAATCTATGGTACTACACATCAATCCCAACAGCAACAATATCACGCCCCGGCCGCCATGTCCGGAGGTCATCAGCAAGTTCAACAATATCAAAATCCTCAACATATTAGTCAACGTCCACCTATGCCATTGCCACATCATCAACAGCAACAGCAGCAACAACAATATCCACAACAGCAACAACAACAGACGACCACAACTGGAAATAGACATAAAACTGCAGCGATTAATGTTAAACAGCCACCTGTACCCTCTCGTCATTCCAGTGTACAACAAAAAATATTTGTAGCTACAAATCCATTTATACAAACCACTGCTATACACTGCCATTCTCCTAGTAACTCATCCGTCCATTCGCAACCAGCTTCACCTGTTTGCAATTCACCCACTCCCTCATCAGTAGCTAGTATTTATGGTACCAGTAGCCGTCGTAGTAGTGGCAGTGGTGGCACTGGCGGTGTAGGCATGGCTCATTATGATGTTGGCGGTGGCGGTAATGCTGGCTCTTTATATTACAACCATCAATTAAATACTGCCACAAATACAAGTGAGAACGCGTTTTCCTAATGCCTGTGTTTTTTTTTTTTTAGTTTCTTTTTATGTCTCTTACATTGTTGTTAAAGAGAATTCATAATTTTTGCATTTTCTACTTTTCTTTATTGTTTTAAAAAAATTTATTGTTCCCTAAGGAAAAGAAATGAAACAAAACAAGATATGGTTTTTGTTTTTATATTTTGTACATTATTTGTTTGCATGCTACATTCTTTTTTGCTTTAATTTAAGAATTTTTTTTCTTTTGAAATGCCTTGTCGAGTATGAGTATTATGGGAGAGATAACGAGCAATATGTTCCTATTGCTGCTGCATTTTGTCTTCTTCAACTTCCTACTATCTTTAAGGGAGACAATAACTTTTAAAATGGTTTTAAAAACGTATCCCTCGTATCATAATAATGCAGACCCTTTCATTGATTTCCCCACCTCTCTTTAAATCATCTTCAACATTTTTGCACTTTAAATGAACTAGATATATGTATGTACATACATCTAAAAACCATGACATAAATATTTTGTTTGTTTTCATAATCGTTTTAAATATTTTTTTTTTATATGTATCATTTATATAAAATTTCAAACTTATTCTTATTTAAATCAACACATTTTTAAATTATTATAAAAGTATATTTGTTTTTTCATCTTTTAATTCCACATGCTTACACTTTTTCCTTTTTGGTTTTGGGTTTTTGGATTTTTTAAACCCTAGTCTATTAGACTCTGGTCTATTAGACTCTGGTCTATTAGACTCTGGTCTATTAGACTCTGGTCTATTAGACTCTGGTCTATTAGACTCTGGTCTATTAGACTCTGGTCTATTAGACTCTGGTCTATTAGACTCTGGTCTATTAGACTCTGGTCTATTAGACTCTGGTCTATTAGACTCTGGTCTATTAGACTCTGGTCTATTAGACTCTGGTCTATTAGACTCTGGTCTATTAGACTCTGGTCTATTAGACTCTGGTCTATTAGACTCTGGTCTATTAGACTCTGGTCTATTAGACTCTGGTCTATTAGACTCTGGTCTATTAGACTCTGGTCTATTAGACTCTGGTCTATTAGACTCTGGTCTATTAGACTCTGGTCTATTAGACTCTGGTCTATTAGACTCTGGTCTATTAGACTCTGGTCTATTAGACTCTGGTCTATTAGACTCTGGTCTATTAGACTCTGGTCTATTAGACTCTGGTCTATTAGACTCTGGTCTATTAGACTCTGGTCTATTAGACTTTGGTCTATTAGACTCTGGTCTATTAGACTCTGGTCTATTAGACTCTGGTCTATTAGACTTTGGTCTATTAGACTCTGGTCTATTAGACTCTGGTCTATTAGACTCTGGTCTATTAGACTCTGGTCTATTAGACTTTGGTCTATTAGACTCTGGTCTATTAGACTCTGGTCTATTAGACTCTGGTCTATTAGACTCTGGTCTATTAGACTCTGGTCTATTAGACATTGGTGTATTAGATTCTCGTTTATTAGGCTTTGGTTTATTAGACTGTGGTCTATTAGACCATTTTATGTTATACTCTGGTGTATTATACTCTGGTCTATTAGACTCTGTTCTAATAGGCAACACCTCACTTCGAAAATTTGTTCATATTAATTGGTTTTGTTTACAAAGAGTGAGTGAATAATTTCACAAAATAGAGTGGTAGTTTTCTCTAATATTTCTATTTAGAGTCATGAATATGTTTGTGTTTCCTCCGTTTGTGCAATAACTGCATTAATTGAGATAAAAATTGAAAAATTCAAAATAAATTTAGCTTCATACATACTTCATTAACATTATAAAAAATATACATATGTAGTATATGAATGGAATTTCTTAAATAATTAATTGTTTTTCTCCCATATTCCCAATTTTTAACAATGTTTTCAAAACATATATTTTTGAAACCGTAATAAATTATATATATATATATATATATATATATAATTTATGTATATATTATTATATATAATATATATAATAATATATACATATATATATATATGTATATATTATTATATATATTTACAATTATCACAGTTTTGTTTTTGATTTTATTTAAATTATTTATTTTTTTTTTTTACTGCAAATGACTTAAACCACGCTTGTTTTTATAATCGTTATTGACACCATCAAACAATTTTCATATTTTTTTTTTTTTGTTGTTTCTTTCTCTTCACATTTGTTTTTTCTTAAAACAATTATTTTAGACTTTACCAGCACAAATGTCGATAAAACTGCTAGCATTCGATCAAAAGCAAAAGCTGAATTCTTAGAAAATCTCAATGCAAAATTGGCTAAACAAAGTTTATCAGGTCGAGCCTTTGCCGTACGTAATTTAATTAATAGCAAGGCATTGGTAAGTAAATTAAGCATAAAGATAAAAATGGATTTCTTACAAAAGAAAAACTGCACGTTTTCTTTTATACATTACTTTTAAATATTTTATTAGTTTTCATTTCTTTTGTCGTTATATTTTAATTTATTTCCTTTTTTTCTTTATATTTTTTGGTATTTTGTTTTTCCCTACAATTTGTTGTAAATTTGGTATGAACAAAATATATTTATATATTTATAATTGTAAAATTGTTTGTTAAATTGCTCAAATGTAGATGTATCAAAATTTACAAAACCTTAAACGCCCTAGTGCACAATATCGTAATCTTCCTTTGTTTGACACCAATTCTACTTCTACTACTATCTCCGATGAAGCATTATAAGCGTTAAGAATATATGAAAAAAAGGTATTTTAGTTGTAGTTTTTTTTTCTTTTATTTGAATATGGTTAACCAAAAAGCTTTTTTTTACTTTTATTTAGAATCGTCTGTTGTAATATATTTATTTTTATACTACTATTCTTTTACAATTTAACTTAAAAAAATCATTTCAATAACTTAATTTAAATATCGCTCATTTATTAGAATGCCGCTTAAATTTAAAATATTGTGGCAACTAAAATATGTAGCTTAAGTGTTAGATCCATAACATGTATTTAGATTTTTATTATTATTATTATTTTTTAATTATTAATTAAATACAAAATGCAACTTTAATTTTAACTACTATAAAAATTGATTTTTCTAATAAATTTTAATTTGACGGTATTCTCGCAAATGAGGGATATATTAATAAATTATAAACATCTATTAAAAGGTTTAAATTTTAATAAACTTTATATTGTTTTGAATTTACCACGATTTTGGGGTTGAAATTAGGATTAAAAAAATTTAATTAATTTATAATCCAAAAAAGACCAATAAAAAAAAAATTCGAAGTTTCGAATTAACTATAAAATGATAGAACTTTAAAAAGTCATTGTGGTTGTGGAATATCAATTAAAAATGTTTCAGTCAGACAGTACTTTATTGTAATTCAAACTACGTTGTATGCCTCTCGAGAAAAATTCTTCTGAAATCTGTTTTTTTTTTTCTTTTCAAGTTTGAGCATCCGTTATTGCTTTTGAAATATTTAGTTTTAAAACTTGTCTACCATATATTATTATTGCATTTTCAACAATAATATGCATAGACATTCGACGAATTTATTTTGAAAATGGCTTAAGTCCATCCACAAAAATGATGAAATTAGATATAAGAATATTTAAGTTTTTACGTATTTGATTCTTATTTAATTTGTTTCTTTTATATTAAAACTTCTTAGGATTTCTGTTTAAATTAGGATAAAACTATTACGTAAACACTTAAATATTTTTATAACTAAGACGATTTCTTTGATAAAGGAACTTAGGCCACTTTCAAAATAAACGCCTCATATATGTTAAAAGCCTCGATCATAATAAAATAAACACTTTTTTAGATTTTTTAACATTGACCACTTGTGGTATTAAGGACGCTTGACGGTTCGAATCTATATTTGTGCTCCCATAGAGTTGCTTACAAATTGAGGAGGCGAAATAACAATGTCGGTTGAAATAAACTTTCCGAAACATCCCGAAATCATTCGGTTAATAAATGTTAAGGATAATAAATAAAGAATTCACTCAGTTTTTGTTAATTCAAATCTTCTCCAAATCGTATGAAAATATTTTTCTTTCATTAAATTTTTAATATTTTGTTTTTTAATCTTTTACAAAAGGAATTAAAAAATATTTCCTAAAACTAATTTATAATAGAACTGATTTGAAAAAAATTTTAATGATTCAATATATTTATAATAAATTTAGTTCGATTTTGAATAGTAAATTAAAGAATTAAGCCCTTCGAACCTTTGTCTATAAATAGGTTTTTACACAATTTAAAATTTAATTTCAGTATTTTAACATTTTTCTAAAAATATGCTAAATTTCATTAAAAAAATCATAAATTTCATAAAAATAAAATCATACATTATTAATTTTAATTTAAAATCACGTTGTAGCCTTAAAATAAAATATGTTCTATTGCTTAGCAGGAGTTAAAAAAAACTGGATTTAAATATACGTACGTTGTAAAAATATAAACATTACAGCATAAATCCTTCACGCTAATTATTTTACTTAATCAAATTTGTAAATATGTATTATACAATTTTGTGTTTTTTGTTGATAATTTTTTTATTTTATTTACAGCTTAATAACATTTTGTACAAAATTGTTTGTTTATTCCCATCATCTCATATACAAATAATAATTTTAATGGCCATTCAGTAATTGCTTTTACCTAAAATATAATCTAAATATTATTTTATTTTCCTTTTCTAGCCGGATCCTCGTATCTGTCATGAATCCTTGATGGATCAAATAAAACGTGGGGCTACACTAAAACGTAACCAAAAGATAAATGATCGCAGTGCTCCAAAAATTTATTAAGCAACAATAATTAATTAATAATTATAAAATAAATATATCTTCTTATTAAACAAAAATATATATCATTATTCAAACATAATCATTTTTATTGTCTATAAAACAAAAAAGTCCTCGATTTCAAATGAAAACAATATGCACCGCCATGCGGTTTATTTTACATTTCAAAGAAAAGAAAAAAGAAAAGAAATATTTTACAATAACCGTTTATTCGTGTATCTTAAATTTATATTAATACTTACATATATGTATTTCCTGGGAGTTAACATAAGTTTAAAACTATTTTACAATTAAACTCCAATCGATTAAATATTAAATCAACAAATGAATTAACATTTTTTTACATATTTAAATTATTAAACTAAAAGAAATCAGTCTTGTATCTTGTATTAATCCCCAACAATTTACACAAGAATGAGTAAAAAATATTAATAATAAAATATTTTATTTGTCTATACTATAATATATATAAAAAAAGAAATATCAATATTAATAAAAACAGAAACGAAAAAATATTTAAATTTAGTTTAAGTTTCCTTAATATTTAATTTATTTATATGTATGTTAAACAAAAACAAATATTTACCAAAATGTTTATGCGTTATAAATGGGTTTTTCAATTATTTTTTCTCTTTCTACTCGAATTAAATATAAAGTTTATTTCTCTATTTTAAGTTTTGTTAACTTGTAAGGTTTTCTTTATTTAACGTTTTTTTTTCTTGTTCTATTTTTTGTTATTTTCATATTTATTATTTAATTATTTTTATATAATATATAAAAAACAAACGTTGTATATAATAATTTATTAAATTAATCATTTTTATTAATTTCTTATTTAAACAAAGAACTATGCTTAAAAAACAAACCTCTTTATCTACCATAAACAATAAATATGCTTGAATTAATCAATAAAAAAAATACTAATTAAATATGAATTAAAAAAATTAAAATTTTCTTTTTGTTTAAAACTTTTAAATTCCTGCATTGCATATATCCTGTAGTTCACACAGTTCAGCGGTTTAGAAGTGATTGCGTCGCAAATAAACAAACAGACACACATTTGATTTTACAATATTAATATAGATTTTTGGTAAAAATTATGGTGTCCCGAAATATATATATCAAGCACTATGAAAGAATCATATCACATCATACAGATTCTTAATGATCATAAACTTATTTTATTAATACATTTTTTTTTAGGCTGATACAGTGTTTTGCGGCACAGAAGTACGTATTCCATTCTTCTGGTATCCCATTATAGTCCACAAACTATTATATTAAAAAAAAAACTATTCTCAGAAAAAGCTTCAATTGAAATAAAATTTTCGTTAGAAAAGTTTCATTAAAAAAAAAAAAAAACGATTTCCCATAAAGGAACAAATATCACAGGTATATAAGGTTGTCAACTTGAGCAATGTTCTAATGTTGTTTAAGGTGTTCAGAATTCGAATCTTTTTTTCTATATTTCAAATCTAATAACCCATTAATTCAAAAAAAAAAAAAAAAAAAAAAAGCGCGCTCGAGCCTAAATCAAGTCGATAAATCTTTGATTTAAACACAGAATTATATGTTATCCTCTTGAGAATCGGGAATAGTGCTTAATTTTTGGTTCCATTTACATTGAGATTTGTTAGACTGTAAAACATTTTTTACTCCTGAAACCATGACGTGATCAACTTCTATTTGTTTTAAATAATTCAAATCACGAATCAAATCATTCAATTCAGTTAGTGAAACATATAAACCAATGTAAAGCAAAGTAAAATAAAAGCACCTCTGAGCATTTAACATCAATTTACTCCATTTTTCTGGGTATATAACATTAATAAAAAGGCTTAAAATTATCTATATAATACCTATTAATATTTCTACTCTATTTGGAATAAAATCTAAAATTTGGAATATGATTGAAATTTATCTTTTAGTAACGTAAACATCAAACACTCGTTATGATAGCAAAGTGCTTCTACACGCGAGAACTCGAAAACTAGATCCTATCTTGACAAACGAATAAAATTAGTTCTCATCTGCTCGGGTCCACAAGTTGACCCGAATTTAAAAACATGTGTATTTACAAAATAAATAAATAATAATAAATAAATAAATAAAAATAAAAATACTTGTAAAATTTTTCATAAAGATATATCCCAGGAAAATAAGTGTTCGATATTGGAATTTGATAGAGAGAAACGTATTTTGGCATATAGCTTCATCTTGGCGTTTTATACATGATGTTAAAAGTCACCGATAATCACGAGTACGCTACGCAAGTTATTCTCGGTTAAAGGTCAGAAAAATCATATATCACGCTTTACACAAAATATAAAAATCTTTGAAATTGGACTTGATCTTGTAGAAGTTATGATTTTTTTTTTAAACTTTTAAATAAACGAGGTAGTCAACTTCGACAGCCTCGTGTTAGCAATGGGTCACTACAAGATTATTATCTGAAAGCTTAGGTCCACCTCCACAACTCTTCCATAATTTCAATTCGATCAGACCAGTAGCTTAGGAGATACAGTTTTGCTGCAACCCTATTCCGGTACTCATGGAGTAGAACCGTATTGTGATTCTTAATGTTAGAATTTCATATTACTTATTTTCTTGAAAAAAATAAATAGAAAACCCAAAAACTCGAAAAAATGGCTTTATTATTTTTCATCCAGCTCGCGAAACAATAACGCAGAAATAGAGAGTGGTATTATAACCAAAAAAAGTACCTTTTTTGCAAATTTTATATTTTGTATTTTTTGACTCGCAAAAATTATATAATTGATAATATTGATGTTTAACTAAAGGAATTTAGAGGAAATCAGATGCGAAAGTGCGTTCGATATGTTTTCGACGAATGAACCGAATTATTTGTGTCAAATAACCGATTAACAGAGAGTTAGTTTTTTGTTATAAATTTAGAACATTTTTTATTTTGAAGATAAATTTAAGTCAATTTTACCTTTTTTAAAATGGCTGTTATATCCCAGCAAAATAAATAAATAATATTCTGGCAAGTACTTTTTCATTACTTCTAAAGTATAAATAAGTGCACGTTTTCTTGTGCTTAAGAAGTAATACAAAGACCATCCAAAGATATTAAAAAGATACATTAATGAAAATACTTGTTATTAAAGAGAACTGATTTAAACAAATGATAAATAATAATTTATTTATTAAAAAATATGTCGGTTTATATAAAATTTAAAACTAATATCCTTGCGCCGAGAAAAAAAGGAATTTGGATATTCTTTGCAATTTTGCATGATGTCGTGAACTTGACTTCCTTCTCAGTGATTTGTTATTTATCAAAAAAGAAAACATTTTCCAATGATTAGAATTTGCATTACTTTTGGATCACAAGTACAGGATCTTATTGACTTCTTTGGATGTTATATTTTGCTGGGATAGAATATTTAATAGAATACGACATGAAAAGATCATAATGTACATATTCTGAAAAAGACTGATTTATTAAATAAACTTATTTATAATACACTGCCTGCCACTTGAATAAGGAATCACATTTTTTTAACTTTAATTAAGTATATCTCCTAAACTAAAGTTCAGAAAAAAATATTTTTTTGCGTAAACAAATTTCAAAGTTTTGGCTTTAGTTTCTTGAGGAAATAAAAAATATACATATTTTGTTATTCTAAAATTATGCATTTATTTAAAGACATGTATTTCTGTGGTACTATTTCGTGTGTCACTTGAATAAGGAATTCTTTTAATATTAATCAGGAAGGCTATGATTTGAATTTCTTTCAATATAAACGGCTAGAGAATTTTTAGTTTGATAGTTTTTAAATAGTTTTTATTCAAAATGGGACGTGGTAGGGTTCTTAATAACTCTGAAAAAGAAAAAATTCTGATTTTGAAATCTCAGGGTCAGAATCCGGTCCAAATAGCCAAAAACATTAATAGAGGAAAGACAGTTGTGTACAATTATTTAAATAACGTGGAAAGATATGGAAAAACCATGAAAGGGCGCAAGAAAATGGCAACAACTCCAAAAGAAAGTCGAAAAATTCTTAGAATTGCATCAAATTCTGCCATATACGTGAAAAAAGTGGAGTCAGTGCCAGTCTAAGAACAGTGCACCGTATTTTAAAGTCGTGCCCATACATAGTCCGACGAAAACTGCAAAAAACCACCACTTAATGAAAAACGCAAATCACAACGTCTACAGTTTGCCAAAAATACAATGGCATGGTCCGACAAATGGTTTAAAGTTGTATTTTTCGATGAAAAAAAGATTAAATTGATGGTCCCGACGGGTATAACTATTACTTCCATGACCTAAATAAGGAGGAATTATTTTTGAGCCGCAGACACAGCCGAGAGGGCGGAATAATGGTATGGGATGCCACTTCGTACCATAGAATTGGTTCTTGTATCCAACAAAATGACTGCAACGACTTACAAAAACAGTCTGGCGGAAGCATTTCCAAAATTTAATGATTTCTTTGGACCCATACCTTGGACGTACCAACACGACAACGCTCCGATTTATACCGCCAGAACAGTAAAACAATGGATTAATTTACAAGGTGTTCAACTTTTGGATTGGCCCCCATATTCACCAGACCTGAATCCAATGGAAAATGTCTGGGGTTGGCTTGCAAGAAAAGTTTATGAAGGAGGAAAACAATTTGAGACGATAGAATCCTTAAAGGATGCAATAACGGAAGCATGGAGTTCAATTTCGCTAAATTACTTAGAGTCATTATACAAGTCGATGTCAAATCGCATTTTTGAGGTTATTTCTAAAAATGGTGCCAGTACTCGTTACTAATTGAATGCTAGAAGATAATAACTTTCATTTTTATAACCTAAAATTTAAAAATATATTACAGTTTGCTTAGTTTTAAAATATTCCTTATTCAAGTGACATACGAAAAAGTACCACAGAAATACATGTCTTTAAATAAATGTATAATTTTAGTATAACAAAATATGTATATTTTTTATTTCTTCAGGAAACTAAAGCCAACACTTGGAAATTCGGTTACGAAAAAAATTATTTTTTTCTGAACTTTAGTTTAGGAGATATACTTAATTAAAGTTAAAAAAATGTGATTCCTTATTCAAGTGGCAGGCAGTGTATTTGATAGCAATGGGTCAAAAAAAAATTAAATTTTTTCATACAAATGGACGAAAGAACTGATAAGATGAACACTTTTTGAAAGGATTTTATCAACATTATGTTTCTAATAAAACCCAAGTGATAGCGACCTAATAAGACATGAGAGTGCGATCGCTCACTAACATCCCAGCAAACCAACGGTTTGATTTAAATTTTGAAAGTGATTTGAAATAATTTTTTTCTCAAATGTAAACGTTTGAGAATGATTTGACAATGATTGGAGAATAATAGCATTCTCAACAAAAATGAGATTTTGTTTTGCTTTAATAGGGAAAAAAGTATTCGTCTGTTTTCTTTGTATGTTTTTATATGAACAAATGATAGTATTTTCGTAAGCAAAACAGTCGTTGAAAAGAATTATTTATAATATTGTGATTTATGATTAAATTAATTAATAAATATTAATAAAGTTACTAATTATATACACATTGAAGAAAAATGAGAAAATAAATGTAACACTGAAAAAACATACAAGAATTTGGCAATAAAATCTGGCGAAGCATGTGTGGTATACCTGTATAGATCAATAAGAAACAGGTACATATGTTATGCACTCTAAAAAATGTAAATTTATTTTTTATAAAACTACGGATTAAGCAATAAAATTTGGCGTAGCATATGTAGTTCGCTTAAAATCAGGTAAAAAACAGTATCCTTTACTTAATAACTAAATAATATATTGAAATATTTACATATGAAAGTAAACGAAATTTACCTAACAGTCTTAAAATATTTCATTCATAATTTTATTATAGTGCAGATGTTCCATAATCAATTTATGAATCGGTAATGCCTGATTCTTAATATTTGTAAAAATTTTTGAGTTAAGGAATGAACATAAGTTGGAAACGAATTGGACATCCAAAAATTAATTTGTTCATCATTATCGTACGAGTGTCAGATAAAAAAAAAAAACATTTTTCATAGGAGAAATTAAATTCGAAATTTGGAGTTCTTTGGATACTTTACTTTAAAATGATTACTTTAAAATTTAATAAATTTTCTGTTAATTTTTTATTACTTTACGCATTAGCTAGAAATGAAGCATGGAATGATTAATACTTACTTTTGCGATGTAAATTATATATAAGTCCATAAAATCTATCATAATAGAAATAAATTAGAATTTTGATGAACATATAATTAATTATAAAAATAAAATTATTTAAAATATAAAGTAATACTAAGGTTAAAAAATCTAAGGTATTAAGTAAACATATACTTCTTAATGATGGAACTGAGAGTTTCAAATTTGTAATAACTTGAATTTCTAGGTTTCAATTAATTCTTAAATAAGAGTAATTTAATCAAAAAAGAAAACCAACAATAAAATATAGACATACATATATATGTATGTGTGTATGCCAAAGCTCATCTTAAATACTTTCTCAATGTCTTGTATGATTTGCTTTTTTGCCACACCACTTGTTTGCCACAAATGTCTTGAACGCATGTATTTGCAATCGCTTATACACACGACGCATTTACTTTGCTTCGGTCAGCGAACAGTACAAACGGTATTTATTGTTGTTATTGTACATGTTGGCTATGAACAACACACTTAAAAAGCAAATGGATTTGCTCTTCAAATCATCTTACGCAGAGCTTTAGTTTCTAAATAACGAAATAAATAAAAGTTTTCTTCTAGAAATTTTGTTTTTTAGTAAAGAAGCGGTGCTCTTGCTAAAGTTTTAAATTAAAAAAAAAAGTATTACAAAATTACACAGGTCAACAGCAAAAATATAATATAATTATATTTAATTTATCTGTTAGCGTGTCTAAGTTCTTTTAATTAAGCATATTTATATATTCAACAAACTACAATTCCTTCTGCTTTATAACACCATGAAAGTGAAATTTGTACAATGAAGAACTACACAGCATATTGACTGAACTTTAAATAATCTTAAATAATGTTGAAAGGTGTACGAATCGTATATAAAATAGGAAAATTTTAAACTTAAGTATTATTCATAAAGTTCCAGTAAAAAATTTTATATGTTTAATTTAAAACCGCTATAACTTTCGCGCCCCTGCAGGAAATAAATAACTCGAACTGATTCTACATGCATTCGAGTCTTTTTATATTTACGAGTATACAGATAGATTTTAATATGCCATCAACAAAATCTCAAATTTTGTTTAACCCCAAAAACCAAAAAATTTTGATAATGGCCACATACATATGTGACTTTCAGGGATGATTTATATAGAACCTATGGTCAATTGTGGATCAATTTTTGAAAATTTTGGAAGTATCATAAATTTTTTTTCTTTTGAAGACCTAAAATCAAAAAATTTTGTTAAAAGCCCTTATTAATGTATATACTTCCGTATATGTTTTATATACAAAATACAAAACAAATCAAGTAAGAAAGATATCGGTCAAGCCCGAACATATAATACCCTACACCATAGTATGTACATCAAAAAACGGGCTGGATCTTATATGGGACCTGTGACCAATTGAGGATCGATACTTATATTAAGTGTAATGAATTTTTCTATTAAACATATATTACATGGGATTTATTTATTTATATGGGATTTATATATTTATGGATGATCCCAGGAAGAGTGACTTGTATGTAAGCTATGGTAAATTATGGGCCAATTCTCTTAAAATTTGGCACTTATTTACATAAAACTTACTTGTGCCAAATATTATCTTGATACTAATCTTTCGGTGGGATTTATGCACGTTAAACTGATTTTCGGAAGAGGAGTTTTTATGGAGCTATGATATGAATCGATCTTCATAAAATTTGGTATTTAGATTTACACTTGTATGGCACTTATTTGTGCAGAATTTAGCAAATTATCGCTATATTTAAGACATTTATGAGCGTTAAAATAGATTAAAATAGTTATGAAGCTTAAAAAATCAATTGAAAGACACGTAATAGATTTTTTTCTTTTTTTGTTTCCAATGAAATTTTTTACTAACACATCATTAGACTTAGGTTTTTTTGACAACCGACTTAGGTTTTTGACAACATATTTTCATATATATGTTAATCTATGGTTAAACCCCTACTCATCAACATATCTTGAAAATTGCGGCCTGTACTTTGTTTACAAGGTTTAAATGAACGGAAAGCCAGCCAGATGGACGAACGAACATCGTTAAATCGACTCAGTAAGTGATTCCGAGTCGAAAGGTATACTTTAAGGTGGGGGTCCGAAGATTTTTTGAGATGAATTACGGCGAAAAATGGAAAGAAATACTTTTTAATGGCATAAAGAAAGTTTAATTTGGATGGACCCTATGGAATCCAATATACATTAAGAAAAGGAAATCAGAATGAGCAGAAATTTTGGCAGATATGCTCTTATGATACGGGCAGCATTTTCTTTCAAAGGGAAGCTTACACTGGCATGGATTTCAATCAGAATGAATTCCGAAAATTTAGTGGGTTTATAACTTAATTTTTCAGCAGGACAATGAAGCTATTCATAATTCCCGGCAAAAAAACGAGTGGATTTTGTCTAAAAGCATTTAAGTTTTTGGCCAGTCAGTAATCCTCTCCCAAATCCAATAGAAAACTTATAGGAAATCCTTGCGCTCAAAGTGTATGCCAATGGTGAACAGTATTAAAGCATAACAACAAGAGAGACGCTGTAGGAATGGTATGATCTAAAATTCTTTCAAAAACTTTGAAATGCAATGAAATCCCATATTTTTGATGTAATAAAATGTAAAAGAGATAACATCAATTACAAAATTCGCACGAAAAATAATATCAATTAATAATTTTTTAAGATTTTGTTTAGCAAATTTATCTTTATTTCGCACCTCATCTTTATTATTCTTGTAAAATTTTTATTTTAAAGTTATGAGTATAATTCTTTTTTATTTTTTTATGTAAATATAATGAATTTTAGAAATAAATAGATATGAATTTTAGCAATTGTATTTGCCTGAATTTTATGGATGAGCTTTTATTTATTTTGTCCACTGTACTATAATTAGTATAATTTGCCATTAATCGATTATTAACCGATCAACTTTTAACCTCGAATAAATATTTATCGAATAAACCGATTAATAAGAAAATCCGAATAATAGTAACCTAGAAATTATAAAACAAATCTGAAATATTTTGATTCTGCCACAATGTCACTGTTGTTGTGTTTATACGCACCTCTTACTCGCAATTAAAAATATTGCAATATGAAAATTTTGCCGTATAAACGGCGACTTAATATGTTATTTGCAAGTTATTAAGTCATGAAAACTAATCGTGATTAATGAAATTAATTGCAAATAAAGCGTAGGGCGTTGCCACTTCCTTTTACGTTCATAGAATTTTCGATGATAATAGTTGTATTTTCCGCACGATAAATAAGAAAATATATTTATTTATGCAATTTGCGTATAAACAGTGAGTTATTTATGTTATATGCAAGTTAATTTTATTTGTAATAATCGTGCGTATAACATAATATGTGGTTCAATATTATTGTTCAAATTGATTAAAGACAGATATATTAGTTGGTTCTAGAAAATTCTCTCCGCGCTCCCATATATTTTATAAATTTTGAAATTATTATTATTTTTTATTTTATATCATTTTTTGCTAGGAATACAATTGCGTCGTATGAACGTAGAAGCATACTAATTAGAACTTATTCATTATTATTGAAAACCGCACAATAACCGGCATATACTTTGAACCGTATGTACGTTGTACGTTGTAATAGCTTTAATTCTATTTCTTTATGAAAAGTTCGACCGTATTTGTTAATTGAAAAACAAAAATAAGAAAAAACAATTAAAATATTTTTTAAAATAATTTTTATATTATTTGAAAAAAAAAAAAATTAAACAAAATTAATAAAGTCAAAGTCTGTTTAGTTTTTCCAATATTTATTTCAAACAAAAATGTACGTCTACGTCCTAATTGTTGTACATTCCTACGACACAATTGTGTTCCTAGTATTTGTTATAATTAAATCAATTAAAATTAAGAAACTCAATAATTTTAAATTTAGAAGAACTATCTACTATCCAAATAAAAATCGTACATAATTATTTTCATATCAAAAGTTAATTAATCTCAAACCAATTTGAAATCTAAAAATAAATACAAATGAATATTTGAAAAAAGAATTTTTCATTATGTGAATAAATTCTTCTTGTTGAGGAATTTATTATTTATTTGACATTTGAGGAGAAGTTTCATTGTATATCTCAAGTTTAAATAAAGCTCAAGTATTAAAAAATATAAAATACAAAAATTGCGGTTAAATTACTTTTGATCTGACTGTCCCGTGTTCCATTTGAAACAAATAGTTGGTCAAAATTTTAGTAAAAAAGGATTATTCCACCAAAGTGTGAAGATCGATAACTGATTTAATCACGCGCATGCAGTATTCTAAAATGACTTTACACCATCTACATTTATTTTGGTGTAATAATCAATTGAAAAACATAGCGTTCAAACAATTCAAATTTATAATGTCGAATTTTATGGATTTTAATTACTTTCATTTTCTTTATCATTCAAAATATTATAATGCTCGACCAGTTAATTCAAAAGACGGATGTAATTACAGTCTTGGTTACTTAATAATTGGTAGTTGTTTTTAAAATTTCTTATAACGTTTTTTTTTACAACTTTTCCTTAATACTGTGATATTAGTTGTTTCCTTATTAATTATTTAGATGTTAATTGTTGCAATACTTTTAAGTGAATCCTCATAACAATGTAATTAATTATTTTATAAAGGTTTCAATAAAGTCAATAATAATCTTGGTTACTTTTGACACCTATATGAATTTATCAATTCATTAATATTTTTACTAAATTTCAAAACGTTTCATAAGAACATAAAAATAAGTAAATTTTTTATATCAACTTTTAAATACGATGTTAGGAAATTCTTAATATTAGTATTGGAGAAATTTCAAATTAACAATACTTCAATGTCTATAAAATATATTAGCTTTTTTTTTGAAATTTATATAAACTCATTTAAGTAGGCATAAATTTCATTAGTAGTTATAGCTATAGCTTCTTAAAAATTAAGTAGGGATTAACCAATTCTAAGAAATGTATGGTTTTTAAATTTGATAAGTAATATACAACTCCCAGATTTTCAATTTCAAAATTTTACGAATCAAGAAATGAAAAATTATCTCAAATTTTCAAAAATTTTAGTGATTGCTTCATAATTTCAATTTTATTTGAAATGGTAAGAAGAATTATGTATCTAATACGTTTTATTCGAAGTATTGATAGCAGGGTTCATCAAACCGACTTCGAATAATCGAAAAATCGACTTCTTGTTGAAAAAAGTCGAAAAGTCGAAATCGACTTCTTGTTGAAAAAAGTCGAAAAGTCGAAATCGACTTTTTGGTTTGCAAATTGTCGAGAAAACGACTTTCTTGTTGACAGATAGTCTAAATGGTCGGAATAAGTTGAAAATAGTCGGGAAGTTGAAAAAAGTCGAAAAATCGACTATTTAAAAAGTCGAAAATCCAAATTGAAAAAGTCGAAAAATCGATTATTTAAAAATTTAAAAAAAGTTGAAAAGTCGACTTTTTTTCCATCTACAAAACCCTAATTGATAGACATAGGTATAAATTTAGAAGAAAAACGCTATGGAAAAATATAGAAAAAAAATTAATTTTAAACGCCGTTGATTTTGAAACAGCCGGCTTAGTGCTATGTTACACATGTTCAAGGCGAATTGAAACAGTTGATTATTTATTTTAGTATTTAGAACAGTCAAATTCCATATAAGCCAAATTTTTTGCTTACCCGCTAAAGTGTCAAATTCAATGTATAAAAAGTGAATGAATTCGCCGTATTGTTGTTTTTGTAAACCTGCTGCCACCTGTTTCATTTCGCCATGCACACGTTTTTCGTTTTGTTTACTTTTTGCTCTAAATATTTTCAGTGAAATTCTAATAAAATCAATTGAAATGAGAAAAATAAAAAAACAAAATAAGTTTAATCCTCACAAAAAGCAATACAAAAAGCCGGCCATAAATAAAAAACATTTAAATAGTAAATTTAAAAATCGAAGTAGTGCCACCGTCGAGTTATTAAAAAAACAAATTGACTTGGAAAAGAGTCGCCTAGAAAAACAAGCTGAGCAACATGATTTCGCAGATGAAATCAAGGAAGAGGAATCAGTCAACCATTTTCAAAGTTTAGTAGAAGATTTGCATACAAGTGGTAAGTTGTATTTTAAATTAATCTCAAGAATTTCTAAATAATGTACATAATCAAAACTTTTAGTCAAAAAGAAACCTGCCTTTAAGGAGAAACCTTTACATCTCTTGGGCTTTAAAAAATCCAAACGAGAAACCAAACCTGATACTAAAGCCAAGAAAAGCAATGTTAATTATCTTTTATTTAAATTAAATCACTTTAGGGATCATTTACAAAATGAAATTGACGCTGAGGATGTGGAGAGGCTTATTAATGGTTCATATGAAAAACTAAAAAACACTTTAGAATGGCCAGAAGTTGGACATTTATATATTACCATTCCCGACATAACATTAAATGATAATAAGTGTTTTATTAACAAGCATCCACCTCCTGCTTTTGAATCATCAAATGATTTAGAATCTATAGGTTTACAACCTTCCTTAGCTAACCGGGTTAACTTACCTTTGACCCAACTACAAAGTGAACTATTAGCGCTGATTAATACCTACAAAGATGTTTACTATCCCTATAGAACATTCGATAATGCCGAGAAAATACGGGAGGTTTATACGATACATGCTTTGAACTATATATTTAAAACAAGAGCCTGTGTTATGTTGAATACTAAGAAAATTGAAGAGGAAGAGAGTAAAAATAGTGGCATTGTTATTGATGACATGTTCAGAGATCAGGGTTTGGCTAGACCAAAGGTATTAATTGTGACACCGTTTAGGGATTCTGCTTATAGGATAATTAATATAATGGCAGACATTATTAAGAAGAAGGATAAAGGTAAGTTTTGAGTTTATCTCTATAGATCTGTAATTAAGTAACGATATCCTTCTGACAGTCTATCGATTGAAATTCTACAATTCGAATTGATCCTTCCAATTTTTTAGGTTACGTACTTTCATAATATATTTTTAATTTTTCAGATAACGACCAAAAATCAATAATGAATTTTGAAAGATTTCAAAAGGAATTCACCGGTGATACGATTTACTTTCCCAAGACAAATCCCAAACCAGAAGATTATGAGAAAACCTTTAGTGGCAATACAGATGATAATTTTCGTATTGGCATGTCCTTAACTAAAAAGACTCTAAAATTATACACAGATTTTTATTCATCCGATATATTAATAGCTTCACCATTGGGCCTGCGTGTTACTATGGGTGGTAGTAGCAATAACGATGTGGAATATGATTTTCTCTCATCAGTGGAATTGTTAATTATAGATCAAGCTGAATTATTTGTAGCACAAAATTGGGAGAATCTTTTGCATGTGCTAGACCATTTACATTTGCAGCCTAAAACCCTAAGAACCACAAATATAAATCGTGTGCGTTCTTGGTGCTTAAATGGTCTATCCAAGTTTTATCGGCAAACTTTGCTGTTCGCTTCACATGAATTGCCCGAATTTCGTGGAGTTTTCAATAATAAATGTTTCAACTATGAGGGTAGTGTACGTATCTCAAATCCCATTGTTAATGGAGATATACGTAATGTTATAGTACCTTTGTCACAAGTTTTCCATCGCATCGAATGTTCGGACATAGATCAAGTCTTTCAGACACGTTTTAATTATTTTGTTAAGAAAATATTACCGCAGTTTAAAAATACCATTTTTGCTCATACAATGATTTATATACCTAACTATTTTGATTATGTACAGTTGCGTAATTATTTCAAAGCTGAAAATCTTAGTTTTGTACAAATCTGTGAATATACAAAAAAGGAGAAGATGGCTCGTGCTCGAGATATGTTCTTCCATAGTGGTGCTCATTTTATGTTATATTCGGAGAGATCACATTTCTTTAAACGTACTCGTATTAAGGGTATACGTCATATTATTATGTATCAACCACCACAATGGCCACATTTCTATTCGGAAATGATAAATTTAATGCATATATCAAATCAAAATTCACGAGATGGTCTGGAAGATTCAATGAGTATCACCGTTTTGTATACAAAATATGATTGTTTACAATTGAATGGAATTTTGGGTAGTGAAAATGCAACAAGTCTATTGGAATCGGACAAAGCGGTACATGTTTATGCGGCACAATAAGTTAAATATATATATATATATATATATATATATATATATATATATATATATATATATATACATGTGTGTGTGTGTGTAAAGAAAAAAATTAAAAAAAATTAAAAACGAAATCAAGAAATAACATTTCAGTTGTTTAATTTGATTTTCATTTTATCATAATTAATTTGTTCATGCTTCTGAAAAAATTAACCGATAAAAGAAAATCATTATCAAATAACAATCACTAATCTTTAGTCGATTTTTTATTTAGTTTTACTAAAGAATAATTTCACTGCATTGTTATAAAATATTTCAGCTAATTTATCACTTGATTGATCCTTAACCCCAGCTATAACTTCTAAAACTTGACTGTAAATAAAAAATGAAATCTACTAACATTAACAACACAATTTTTAATCCAAATACTTACACTATTTGACAAGGCTCACAGCGTCCATCTATCAAAGTTTCTGCCGTCCATTTTTCCTTTTTCTTAACGGTGGGAAATTTAGTTTGCACAAATTTATTACCAGCATGCGATGGTCTTATACCACACCAAGGACAATCGGTTTCTAGCATTATGCGATCATTTGGTATGTTCGCAACAACCTTGAGGTTATCTTCGGTCTTGAGAGAACATCCATTAAGACCAATATATAGGTTATGATGGAAATCAAGTACTTGTTGAGCTTCTTCCAACGTTCCGGTAAAACTATGTACTACACCGCCACCACATATATCCAATATTGTGCGGTTTCTTTTTAAAATATCCATAAAGTCTTCGTGTGAGTTACGGCAATGTAAAAATAGTGGCAATTTAAATTCTTTTGCTAGCTGTAATTGTTTTTCAAAGTACAATTTTTGTGTGTCTTTTTCGCAAAAATGTAAACGATCATAATCTAAGCCACATTCCCCGATAGCAATGACTTTATTTAGATTAGAGGAAATTTTTGCACGTAGTCTTTCGTAATATTGTTCAGGATTAGTAACAAACTCTCCGCATCTTGTAGGATGACAACCCATGGTCACGTATAGACGTTCTGGAGAAGGAAGATACAGATAAATAATGTACACATTCATATGTATGAATGTGTACATATGAGGTGAATAAAATTTTACTAGCCCAAAGACAAATGAATAGAAAATTTTGACAATCATAAAATTAATAATAAACGAAACGTTTTAAATCGTTTGTGTGTTTCAATGTTTTTTTTTTTTATTAATTTGTTATTTTTTTTGGAAATAAATATTTTAAAAAATTTATAAAATTGTATGTAATTTTGTTTAAAGAATTATCTAAATTTACCAAAGTGAAAAGAACATTTATAAAATAATTAGTTACAATGTTATGAGGATTTACTTAAAAGTATTACAACAATTAACATCCAAATAATTAATTAAAGAAACTGCTAAAAAAACCTCGCACATACTTAAACGTTATAAGAAATTTTAAAAATAACCACTAATAATCATTCTTTAAGTAAAAAAAGTTTAGCAATAAATGACAGTGTCAGATCCCTTGCAAATGAATTAAACATTTTATGGTTAAAGCTTTTATTCAGTAGATCAGTATCTGGGATGTAGGTTATGAATTATTTTGAGATTTTCATTTTGCATTATCTGCAGTTTTCTTGTGTAAGTTTTAGTAGCTTTATGAAACCAGACTTGGCAACTATAGGTCAAAATTGATCGAATACACATTTTGTAAATAAGAATCTTGTTTTTTAAATTAAGTATAAGTATTCTATAAAGTAAGGGGTAAGTGCACGACCACAATTAATTACTTTTTCACAAATATATTGTATTTGTTGTTTAAATGAAAGTTTTTTATCTAAAATAATTTCTAGATATTTTTTGCTAGTTTTTAGTGGGATAAAAACTCCCCTTGATTATAAATTTTTCGTAGGAATAAATTTTAGCGACCTATTATATGGAAATATAATAGCTTGTGTTTTGCTAACATTTACTGTTATCTTCCACTTATCAAAATATTTGTGGATACATTTTAAACTGTCTTCTATTCTTTTGATTATTGAGTTAGAAACTTTACCCCAGCAATATCGTTTGCGTAAATATCTACTTCCTGATTTCTATATATACAGTAATACCATATACAGTTGGTGATAACACCGACCCCTATAGATACAACAAATTAGCGTTGAACTAAAAAACTCATTATTATCTTTTGCAGATGCTTTGGATAATTGAAGGAATTTAGTTTAAAAATTAGGCCATCATGTCATATTGAATGATGGCTTTTTCAATGTCAAGAAAAATATCTCCAGAGCTCTTACGATTTCTTTTGTTTGCTTCAAGAAAATTAACTATTCTTTTTAGTTGATGTACAATAGTGATACTTGCGGAAACCAAATTTTTGCAAGTGCCGTTATATGAAAAAAAAAATTTTTTTCCTCTCAAGGATTTAACGGATATGGTCGTATTATATATCATTAGAAAGGTATGCGTACTTTTAAATCGTATTAATATAATTTAAATCTCATACGCATTAATAAAGATATTTAGAAAAATATAGATCCATAACTCGTAAACTAAGAGCGAGCTGAATCATTATCAAAATTATTTAAAAACAGTGTGCTGCAGATATTTATTTATGCCAAGTTTTGGATGCAAAAATTCTGTTAAGAAAATTGAGAAACTATATCAACGAATCTGTATCTGTCTATAAAGAAGTTTCTCAAATTTTTGTATTACTCCTTCAAAAAATTTTAATCCCTCAAACTTACCGTCTTTGGCAGACATTTCTATAGCTTCGTCAACTTCATTTAATGTGCCCACAGTTATAATAATTTTTTGCAGACCTTGTAGCCAAGATCTCTTTAATACCAGTTCCAAATCATCCTGATGTTTTTGGGAACCACCATACAGGCCACGAAACATGGGATCCATTAAATTAGCACCAATATCTGATAAAACAATAATAATTTTTACATGTTTAAACATATTATAAAAGTTTTATTACCAATAAATTTCAAAGACATTTTTAATAAATTAACACTTTTTTGCATTAAACTTATAAAAAACCAAAATTAACAAATAAAGCAAATAATACTGCTTTTTATGCCAAAGAAATCACAATAAATTGATAACAATGTTTTTCACCCATATGTTTACATTTTTAGAAAGCACCCTGTGATTTAAGTATTTGTTGATAAACCAAACACTTCCAAAATTCTAGAAATTGTCCATCAAAACAAAATACGAAACAAAGCAAAATAGAATACAAGGGAAATTATAAATAAATTGAATCTAAAGTTATCAGATTGCTCATCCAGGATTAAAAATATACTTTAATAATTTTGGAAATCTCAGATATAATTTCAACGAAATGTCTGTACGCCATGACTGGTATCAATCGGATGCAAAAGTGGTCATCAGTGTAATGCTTAAAAATGCCAAAGACAAAAACTACAAAGTTAATATTGAAAAGCAACGAGTCCATATGACTGCCGATGGATATGAACTAGATGTTAAGCTATTTGCACCCATCAATGTTGAACGTTCTTCCTACAAAGATTTTCCGTCCAAAGTAGAAATTACATTGGCCAAAGAGCTTGGCATACGTTGGGAATCTTTAGAGGAGAAATTAGAACCCAAACCGGTAATGGCGCCTCCACCACCCATACATAAAAAGAACTGGGACAGTTTGGCCAAAGAAGTGGAAAAATCCGAAGAGGAAGAGGCACAAAGTGAAGAAGCCCTGCAGCGTCTATTTAAGAAAATCTACAGTTCTTCCTCACCCGAAGTACAAAAAGCAATGAACAAATCGTTTTCTGAATCGGGCGGAACTGTTCTCAGTACAAATTGGAATGAAGTGGCTAAAGATAAGGTAGACGTTAAACCGCCCGAAGGCTGTGAATTCCGCAAATGGGAATAGTTTATACAGAAAATAAATCCTGCAAAGCATTAACAGAATGATAGGTGAATGGATTGTTTGACTTGTAATAGGGACCGTAAAACTTCATATTATACTCTGAATACTTTTTATTTATATAAATACATAATATAATTATTGTACATTACTCATGTTTATTGTTTTACAAAAACTAAAAAGACATGTTTAATTCTATTTAAATCATTACAAAAGAATAAATTGAATCAAAATTAATAATATAATTTGTAATAAGTGCATTCAGTTCTTATACAACTTCTTGTGCATATTTATTGCTTGTTTAGTTCTTAAGTTACCTCTTCAACAGCAATACACCATTGAAGACGAATTATTTGGTCACGGAATAATCCTTCTCAAACTACTATGAAGACATCTTTGTACCCAAAAATAATACTTGATACAAAAAACTTAGTTTATAACGAACTCCCTTAAATAGTTTTCTATATATGTATATAATAAAATTGCATATTTAACGTTGTTTCAAAAATGCAAAAAATAACAAATAGTTTTCATTGGCTAAAATGTATTTTTTACCAATAAAAGCTCCACTTTTATATTAATCGGATGTGATGGAAATCGATTTCGAAAACGAATTGAAATCGAAAAAATGTGAGGCTTCTTTTTTAGTTTTTATATTTATGAAAATACAGTAAACTCACTTTTTATCAGTTTTATGATAAAATTTTAGGAGGAAATCTTAATATCGGAGAAGTTTCTCCAAATTTACATAATGCAAAAAAGTAAATAGCGAATATATGCATGTATGTATAACACATATTTGAATATATTTTCAAAATTATTTTTTTTTTGAACTCATAAAATTTAAATGGCATAGTTACTCGGCTAACAAAATTCTATAGTGTAAATTCCAAAGAAGCGTCCTGCGCAAAACTTCCACTAGATCTACACCTTAGTGTAGAAAGGTAAAGTTCCCGAATTTAGCTTCCTGAGTTTAATGGTCTCCACCAATATTAATCTGTTTTACGTGGTACTGCACCAAATCCAATTTTATAAAAGTTAGGTTAACAAATTCGTTTGCATGTGGCAAATGTAAGCTTCGAAGAACTCCAACACGATACAGTTATGCGACGTCAAACACTTAGTCAATGCGGGGGTGAGACGCACAATTCTCGAAGGCCAAACACCAAAAACCCGCCTGACTGCACTTAAGAAATAATTACGGAGAGGCGAGAGTTGTTCACCAATTCAAATAAGATTCCATAGTGTAATAACATAGAGTCTACATTAGACAATTTTTTATCAAAGCAAACGTCAAACTTAGCGCGAATTTGTGGAAGATGGCAACAGTTGCACAAAAGCAACAATATGGCGTATTCGTTATTATTTTTTATATATGCAGTTTGGCAACTGTAACAACCAAAATAATATTTAGCTGTTTAACTAAGGTTATCTTGTATATATTCGCGCTGATTTTGACGTTTGTTTTGATAATTTTTTTTTTTTTTTTGTTATTATTGACTTTATTGAAACCTTTAATAAAAATAATTACATTGTTATGAGAATTTATTTAAAAGTATTACAACAATTAAAATCTAAATAATTAAATATGGAAACTACTAATATCACAGTGTTAAGGAAAAGTTGTCAAAAAAAAAAACCTTGTACATACTTAAACGTTATAAGAAATTTTAAAAACAACCATCAATTATAACTCTTTAAGTAAAAAAGAGTCTTAGTGATTGTTTAGCAAATTTCTTATTATTTCATATGTAGACGTTCTGCATTTTTCATTAAATGACAGAGTCAGTTCCCTTGCAAATGAATTAAACATTTTATGCTTAAAGTTTCTATGCAGTAGATCAGTAGAATATCTGGGGTGTAGGTTATGAATTATTTTCAGATTTTTATTTTGTATTATCTGTAATTTTCTTGTGTAAGTTTTAGCAGCTTTATTAAACCAGACTTGGCATCCGTAGGTCATAATTGGTCGAATACACATTTTGTATATAAGGATCTTGTTTTATAAATTAAGTTTAGATCTTCTGTTAAGTAAGGGGTAAAGTGCACGGCCACATTTGATTGCTTTATCACAAATATACTGTATGTGTTGTTTAAATGATAGTTTTTTTTTATCTAAGACAATACCTAGATATTTGATACTATCCTGCAGAGGAATAAAAACTCCCCTAGAATATAAATGTTTTGTGGGAATACGTTTCTGTGATCTATTATAAGGAAATATAATAGCTTGTGTTTTACTAACATTAACTTTTATCTTCCATTTATCAAAGTATTTATTGGTAGATTTTAAACTATCTTCCATTTTTTTGATTATTGCGTTTGACACCTTACCGCAGCAAATAAAAGCACTGTCATCAGCGTAAAAAGCTACTTCTTGATTCTTGCGAATAGTAAAATCAGAAATATATATTGAATAAAGAGTAGGTGATAATACCGATCCTTGCGGCAGACCCGCAGGGATTTGTCTATCACTAGATAGCATGTTATCTATAGATACAGCAAATGAGCGCTGATCTAAAAAACTCTTTATTATTTTTTGCAAGTACGTTGGATAATTGAAGGAATTTAGTTTAAAAACCAGGCCTTCATGCCATATTGAATCGAAGGCCTTTTCAATGTCAAGAAAAATAACTCCAGTGCTCTTACGATTTATTTTGTTTGTTTCAATAAAATTAACGACTCTTTTTAGTTGATGTACTGTGGAGTGCTCCTTGCGGAATCCAAACTGTTGAGGGTTAACAATATTATTTTGGTTGGAAAAATTTAAAATTCTCTTATTAATTATTTTTTCAAATACTTTATCCAATAGGCTTAGGATGCTGATTGGTCTATAGCTAGACGGTAATTTAGGATCCTTTCCTGGCTTAGGAATTGGGATAACTTTTGCTTTCTTAAAAATAGTTGGAAAATAGCCTTCTATTAAACAAGAGTTGAAAAGATTACATAGAGTTTCAAAAAAGCAATCGGGCATCTTTTTAAGGATAATGCTATTAATGCCATCTAAACTTTATTATTTTTCAATAAAAATACAAATGATTTAACTTCATCTAAATTGGTAAGCTCTACGCTAGATCTGTCAAGAATTGTGTCGTTAAGATCATGAATGAATCTTGAGACGGCTGTGTCCATAGGTGAATAACTGTTTAAAGTAATGGTGTGTGAATTACCAAATACATCTGCTATTGAATTAGCTTTTTCATTGCCAGATTTTAAAACTTCACCGTTTACATGAAGATCAGTAAAAGGCATTTTGTTTCCTTTAAGTGCTTTTTTTACTTTCCAAAACTTTTTAGAGCCCGAGGGCAAATTCGAAATAAATTTTGACCAGGATTCATTGCGGTCTTTATTAAGGTGAAAATCAATAAGTTTATTTAATAGCTTCAAAATGCTTTTCAATTGATTTTTATAATTAAAATCGCTACATCTTTGAAATTTACGATTGTATTTATTTCTCTGACTAATTAACATTTTACAATTTCAGAGATTTCTCGTTGCCACGAATTTTTATGACCGACAGGTATTTTATTGAACGCTTCTTTAACTATAAATATTAATTTGTTAAAATAAAAATCCAGATTACCTGAATTAGTAACTTGTTGATCAATGTTCTGACACCTAATTTCATTTTCCACGCAGTTTCTGATTGCTGACCAGTCTGCTCGATAATACAAGGGAACTGAATATGTCATGCTTTGAACCTGGCCATAAATAAAACAAGATATAGGTATATGGTCCGACTGTAAAACATTTGGATGTGTCTCAAGGTTTGAAAAATCGAGACACGAGTTAGATAAAAGAATGTCTACTGTGGACGGTTGAACGGGGTTGATATTTTGTCCAAAGCGAGTGTGTCCATTTGGGTAATAAATGAAGTAGCTGGATTGAAGACAATGGTAGTAGAGATCATTACCAGCCGAATTATTTGACATACAATTCCAGTGTATATGTTGGGCATTCAGATCACCGAAAATAAAATAGTCTTTTGAAAACGAAGTTAATTATCCAAATCAGCTTTAAAATTGGTAGTATGAACTGGATTATACGCTGAAGTGAATATAACTGGCCTTCTATTAATTATAACTTGTACTGAAATACTTTCAGCAGTACTTGTTTTTATTTTTGGTAACAACGTATGCTTAATGTTACCTTTAATTGCAATTAGAACTCCTCCGCCATGAGTAGATCGATCCTCTCTATAAATTTTATAACCACCAAGTTGAAATTTGTGGTACGGTTTCAAAAAAGTCTCATTTAAAAGGAGAATATCGATTTTCCTTTTGTGTAAAAAGTATTCCAGCTGGGCAGCTGCTGACTCAGTTGTTATGCCTTGGGCATTTCAATGCATAACGTGAACATTGTGTCTACCGGTTGAATTATATGGCATGTTTAAGCATCATACCCAAAACTCGTAGCTTGTCGTACTTATTTTGACATCTTTGCAAAGCATCAACAGCATCAAAAAATATTTCCAGAAGTCTTTCATTGGAAATGTCGTCATTATTATTATTGTCGTAGCTCTTGCCTTTAGCTACCTCAGAATACAAATTACCAAAATCGCGGGAATTTCGTGAGTTATTATGGGATCCTTGCCTTGGCAATTGAGGAAAATCATGATCGTCTTATTTAAAATATGTTACGTTAGTTCTTCTGCTGGTCGCCCTAGATTTAGATGTTACTCGATGACGGATTTCTAAATATTCTTGACGACTTGGGCACTTTGGGTCATCAGCTCTATGGTTAACGCTTTTTAAGTTCTTCTTTATGCAGTTGTAGCACCATCATATACTACCATCACTATTACCTTTATTGAGTGAACAAACTGCATACTCATGGTTTCCGGCGCAGGCTGAACACGATACGGTTACAATTTTTAGCACCATGTCCATACATAGCGCACTTGGAGCATTGTGTGGGACCTTTATTGCCCTTTAGAGGTTTTCTCCAATATACAGATATATTACAAAAATATCTTATTTTCATAACCTCTCTTTTTGAAACATGTTGACGATCAAACTCAATGAGATAGAGGGCGTCATCTACACTAGATCTTTTTGTAGCTAGTTCCTTAATGCTTACCGGGTTTATGTTGAGCGAGCTTACAAATTCTTCGCCAATTATCTTTGTGTCCAGTTGTGGCAGGCCAAATAAAACCAATTTAAAAGTTTTTGCATCCCTCAATTCATGCGTATAATACTGGAATTTTTTGTCTTTGAGAACACTCAAAGCTTCGTTGTACAGCGATAATGAGTTTGATACAATTTTTGTACCAATAGACATCCGTTTGTAGGTATATTTTTCCCCAATTAATCCGATCACAGTTGAAAAACTGTGGGTAGAGTCCACAATTATTGGTGGAATCTTTTCTTTCACAGCAACTGCTTCTTCTTCTTCGTCTTCAGACAGAAGCTGAAACCTGTTGGCACTAGTGCTAGGACCGTCTGTAGTTTTTGGCACCTTGAATTTAGGGCTATTGCCCCAATGCTTTCTTCTTTTCTGAGCAAACATTGCCAAACAAAAAGAAAGTTAAAGCAAATAGTTTTTTTTAACACTTTTTAATTTAAAAATTCAATTAATTTTTCAAGCAAAAATTAACACGATGTTTTTATCTTGAGGCAGAGATGCCAGATGAATAAAAATTTGCCTAATATAGACACTAAGTAAAAAAAGTGAACTCGTAAGTCCAGCTGATATGACATTTTTTCATGTATGTATATCGCCAAATTGTCAAATTGTTTTTGTTTTCGTATGCCATATTTTTTTGCCGCGTTTATTTACTTTCTTCTTCATTATATCATTTTTTGTTTATAGTATTTTGACATTACGTAGGGTCTACACGAGAGATTTTTCTATCATAAGTCCCAAAACGTCGGCAGCGCTACGATATTTTTTTTATTTATGTCAGCACATATAGTAACACGTAGATATAATTTTATTATAATAAATCAAACATTTTTTTTGTTTTTCGTCGAGGTATGTTGTCAAAATTTAATAGCAAAATTTTCTTTTTTTAATTTCATGTATTTTGTGTTATAAATAATTGCGATTGCTGTGAAAAATTAACGCTGCAATAATAAACTGAACAGTGGGGCAGAATCGAAATTTTTTGGAAATAAATCTGTAACTTCTGATCGGCCGGTTGGTTTTCATGAAATTTGGTATAGGCATAGCAGAGGAGTGTACAATGTTATGTTTGGAAGGGGGAAACAGCAATTCCCCCGGGGGCGGAGCTAAGGGGGCTCAAAGTTAGGTACCTCTGACATAAAAAATTTTTAATCGCTTGCAAAATTTTTGTTTCTCGTCCGATTTCAAATATTTTTATACATATAGGCCCTGATAAGACCTATAAAAAAGATACTTTCATGTCCTATTTATCTCTTGTAGTTTTCGAGTTATTTGCATTTGAATTTTTAAGCACCATAATTTTACATGTTCTTGGTCCAGTTTTTTTTTTTCATATATATACTAGTATTTCCAACCGATTTTATTCGTTTTTTTTTTTAATAGTTAAAGAACAAAAAAATTTGAAGTCGATATCTTTACCGAGTCCAAAAATAAACGATTTTGAATTTGAAAATTTCAAAAAAGACGACTTTTTATGTTTTTTAGCCGAAAAAGTATCTATATTCTTTTTTATCTAAAATAAAATTTTCTTTAGCAACATATAATAATTTTGCACTTTTCTGAAAGGTAACTTCACAGAGATGACTTTAAGATAAAAAACAAGCCCAATAACTCAATTGGTCATGGTACACACCCTCCCGAATTCGACCCACTTTATATGAAAGTTTTGATTTTAGACCATATTTTCTCAAATCCCAAAGCACGAATCGACAAGCGGAATATATTTTAAGAATATTCATTATGTTGTTAAAAGTTTTAAATCAAAATGTACACAACTTCGGAAAAATGTGGATTCTATAGCCATAAATGTAAAAAATCCCATTTTTGGGAATTTTGATTAGTTTTTTTGGGAATTCAGGAAAATTCTACCCCTGATTGAAATTTGGTTAACTCGCTTTTATTTACATTAATAAGATCCACATTTCTTGAAAATTTCATTAAGATATCTTTATAAACAAATATGTTATTACAATTAAAAAATTTGTATTTTCTTCAAAAGCCCCAAATTGGGCCTTTTGTTTGGTTTATTTCTAAATAGCGAAAGAAATTTTAAAAATATGTATTCCAAATTAAACTTATCCTTTAGCATATATAATTTCCGATCTTTTGCAAAAAGTCAATATCGTGCCTCATTTCAGAAATATGCGCTTTTAAACTTTTATATTTCCAATTTATTGTATATATGACTATATTTTTACAAACTTCCAGCTTTTGCCTTTAGTTTTGCACGAATAATTACTTAGAAAATTATGAATATTTCTGTATACTTTTACTAATATCTATACACAAAATATTTTTATAAAAATAATTAATAAATATTTTTTTATTTTTAATAGGGTTGCCACATTTCCCAAATTTAAGTAAAACGTTATATTTTTCTAGGCATTTATATATTTCTATTAATGTATTTAAAATAACAAAACAAACAAAAAATGTCTATTTTAACTTAATCAATATTTTTATTTTTGGTATTTATCATCTTCCTTAATAAATATTCTATTTCTAATACGATTTTTTATTACTTATTTACATTAAATTATACTACTTATTTTTTATAAAACAGTCTGTTATATCTGTATACATATCTAAAAGATAATAAAGGTCCTTCAAGTCTTCAGTATTTTGAGTTGATAAAGGCTCATAATAAATCCAACGTTTTCTCATTGATGATAGTACAGGGTCTGATGATAGCAAATAGGCTACTAAAAATATCCTCGTTTTGTGACGTTCTGGAGCAATTCCTGGAGCTGAATAATTAAACGTGCTTAAAATCTCTGTTTCTTGCTTCTTGAGCCTCTTCTGTAAGCTTTCCAAGTGGAAGAATATTTCGTTCAATTATAATTTCGCCATGGCACAATACTTTATGTCATTTCATTCCATGTATATAGAGAAGCAAGTAGTTTAGATATTTCTGTTGCATATTCTCCAAATCGAGCAGAGTTAATTTTGTGCTTACAATTAATTGAAATTAATAGTATGTTAGTCCTTTGAAAGAGGTTGTAAATCATTTATTTCTTCTTTAATATATTCCACTAAATTCTTTGTTGTTGTCTTACACTCCCTTTTTGATCCTGGAGTGGTGCTAAGCCATATATCTTAAAATGAGTTTTTACACTTTGATGAAGATTGCTTTAAGGAATAAGATCGCGTTCTTAATGGCACCAAAGATACATTAAATACGCTCCTTCACATCCCCTCTTACAGATTAATACAACGTCGCTGTTATTTACTTTTTCCAACTGATCTGCGGAAAAATCTGCAAAATCGGTAACCGAAATAGATGGTAAAATAGTTTGCTTTTTTTCTTGAATATCCTTGTATAATGGTAGAATTGAGTGTCCCTTTTCAAGAAGAGCTTTTCTTAAAATTTTATATTTGTTTCGGCTGATTCTTCCTCTGTAAAATTGGATTGTGATGTTGGAGTAGGTACACTTTCGGCAATCCGTTTAAGTTGTTTTGGTGATGCAGTTGGCAGTACTTCAGCAATATTAATTGCTTATGGGCCAGTCTTTTCTTCTTAGATCTTATAATTAAATCATCATATGTCCTGCAGAGTGCTCCAGTTGATATTTTGAACGCCGATATTTCTATATTAGTGTCCATCCAATCGGAATGTTTAATTTTTAATCTGTTAGTACGCTGATCTAAGGACTTCTTTTTTACGTCATACAACTTTAAAAAGCTCTCTATCTGAGATTTACCTGCCAATGACGTCGACTTTGCATGATATGTCGTTTTTATGAATTCTACTATAGCTTCCAAACGATTAAGATCATTTTTAGATAAACTACACAGAACACAACACAATTGTTCATGTTTCAATGTAATCACCATGGTAATCAACTTCGTTATGATGTTGATAAGGATTAGCTGCGCATTTATATATATCTATTATATATATCGCACAGGTATATATATTTACAGGTATTCTGTGAATTTTCATTAGTCAATTTGGAAGAGTACCTATACCGAATTCATTGATATTATATGTCGCTGTTAGGTATCACCGGAAAGGATATTACCTGATATTACATTGTCACTAGCTCATAAAATAGATAAATACATTTGTTAAATTTAGGTAAACACTATAAATGTAAATTAATAAAATACTTATTGGTTAAGTTAAAATAGACATTTTTTGTTTGCTTTGTTATTTTAAATTCATTAATAGAAATATATTTTTACGAAATTGTACTTGAATTTAAATATAATATTGTTACGTTTTTACCTTTTAAAAACGGTTGTTTATTTCCTTTAAATAAACTTGTACTTTGATTGCAAATAACAGCAGTTTAGTAGTTTAAAAGTTGTAACGACTCTTTATTTTATTTAAAAATGTACAACTATAACAGTTTAAATAGTCACTTGCGTTCTAATATAAACAAACACTTAAATCACACACTTTATACACACGACTTCTTCTTACTAGGCCCTTCGCTGCTGTGCATTGTGAACAATTGGCTACCCAATCGGCTACTGCTTGCTGACAACCCAATAAAAACGTTGTTTTAACTTTTCTAAGGTTTTTGTCACACCAAGATGACCACCACTGGGACCGTCATGGAACTCTTTCATTACTTCGTTTATTTTAGAGAATGGTACTACAATTAAATTTGTCACTGTTTTACCGTCAGCACTTTCCCATATGCGGTATAAGCAGCCATTTAACAACTGTAGGCTCTTCCATAGGGCCCAATATAATTTCATTAGTGGACTTTCAGCGGATATTTTATTTCGGGCTGGCCTTATACCTTCTTCTTTTGCCGATATTATTTTTGCCAGTATGGGGTCATTTCTTTGCGCTACAGACCAATCTTCACTGGACTCTATATGCATTAGTCGAACATCGATGATACATTCCTTTTCCTCGGTTTTTGTACAATGCTTACATTCCACGTTGCAGGGCCGTCTTGACAGTGCGTCCGCATTGCCGTGTCTCAAACCCTTCCGGTGCTCGATGCTAAAATCATAGCTTGAAGCCGCTCTATCCAACGAGCCAGTTGTCCTTCAGGTTGTTTAAATTGTAGCAACCACCTGAGGGCAGAATGATCGGTTCTCAGTCGGAAGTGTTGGCCATACAGATATTTGTGGTAATGCTTCACACACTCTAATACTGCCAAAAGTTCTCGTCGCATTACGCAGTAGTTTCTTTCAGGCTTCGAAAGCGTTCGGCTGAAGTATCCAATGACCCTTTCAGTGCCACCGACTACTTCACACCATTGGAATGATTGTGACTTCTTGGTCAGCTTATGTAAGCTTGCGGCTACATTGGCAAAATTCGGGACAAATCGTCTGTAGTATGTGCAAAGGCAAAGAAAACTACGCAATTCGTGGAGATTTCTCGGACGTGGCCAATGCTTTACAGCAATTATCTTATCCTCATCTGTTGATATTCCGTCTGCTGTTACGCGATGTCCCAAATATTTGACTTCTTTCTGGAACAACGCACACTTCTTTACACTGAGTTTGAGTCCAGCCGCTGATATTCGTTTAAGAACTTCTTCAAGGTTATTCAGATGTTCATCAAAAGTCTTACCCATGACAATTATGTCATCGAGATTTACCAAGCATGTCTTCCCGTGAAGTCCTTTCAATACCTGTTCCATTAAAAGCTCGAATGTGGCTGGAGCATTGCAGAGTCCAAATGGCATCACATTAAACTGCCATAATCCATCACTCGCGCTAAAGGCTGTTTTTTCCTTGTCTTTTTCTGAAATCTCTACCTGCCAATAATCACTTTGCAAGTCCAATGTGGAGAACCATTGTGTTCCAGCTAGTGTATGCAGGGTGTCGTCAATTCTTGGTAGCGGGTAGCTGTCATTCTTGGTGACGTCATTCAGTTTTCTATAATCGACGCAAAATCTAGTGCTGCCGTCTTTCTTCTTAACTAAAACAACAGACGAGCTCCAAGGACTTGAAGATGGTTCGATTATACCGTTCCGCTCCATTTCATTGACCAATTCCTTCACTTCACTTCGTTTTGCTAGAGGAACACTTCTGGGCGCCTGCTTTATTGGCCTTGCTTCGCCAGTATTTATTTGATGCTTTACAATTGCCGTTCTACTATGGCTTTGACTTTTTAAGGCGAAGACGGAGCTATATTTCTTCAGAATCTGTTTGGCCTTATTTCTGTCTGGCGGTGCTAATCCTTCTACCCATTTCCCCACATATTCCGCTAGTAGCTCGTGTTCTTTGGTGGATTCATTGGCAGGTTGCGGGTTTTTCTCGCAATTAATTACTGCCTCTGCTAAAGTGCATTGACCTATTTCGGAATTTGGCTTAACGACTTTTTCATAGCTGGACGGGTTAAGCATTCTTACAGGAACTATTTTGTTGTTGCAGGGTTTAACGAGGGCTTTTGCTGTTACAAGATCACTTGTTATTTCTGCTGGTTCTACCACCCACAAACTGCTGTCCTCACAATCTCCCTCCATACGAGCCCATACTAAAGTTTCTGACTGTGGTGATAACTTCTGATGCTCGACGGTAACTAGCTTTCTTACTTGAGTCCTATTTTCATATCCGACGTTAAGGGGTATCTCCACATTTCGCCAAATCATAACTTTTAGTCCCATATCCAAAGTAATGCCATGGCTAATCATGAAATCAGCACCAATGATAACTTCGTCCACAATATCGGCAACAATGAATACATGATTGACGGTAACGTTGGCAATGGTTAATTTCACATTTACTTTACCATAGACCGTGGCCGGCTCCCCAGTAGCAGTGCGCAGGCTTACCCCACATAATGGTTCAATTGTTTTCTTGACTAAATCTGGCCTGACGATAGACTGTGACGCCCCGGTGTCTACAGTAAAAACGTGCTTCTGACCGTTGATGTACCCCGAAGCAGTAAGATTGCTATTTTTCTGCTGTATTACGGATATGAAGATTGTGGGACCCTCAGATGTGGGATATAGCTCTTGCCCCATAGTATTAGCTCGTTTTAGTTTTAAAGGTGATTCCTGTGATGATTCGACTGCTGGTTACTTCTTTGAGGCGAGGCAGATCTGGTTCGTTTTCTTGATGCTTTGCAGTTTCGCTGACCAGATTTACCGCAGTTATAACATTTTACTCTGACTTTACTTTGTTTCTCAATAAACGTCTTCAAAACCTTTTCTAATTCGTCGATTATATTTCTCTGACTGACAGATACAACTTCGACATTTCGCACATTACATATTTGGGACTTTGAAATTATTTTCGCTGTTTCTTGTGCCAGTGCGAATGAGACGGTTTCAGTAAATGATGGTTTAGGTGTGGCACAAACCGCGTGTTTTATTTCAGGATCGCGAATGCCATTAACAAATGCCTCTATCTTGAAATGGTCCAAAAACGGGCTGTTTTCCCCTGGATAAGTAAGCTGCAGCAAACGTTTGATTTCCAACGCAAAGTCTTGTAGCGTATCATTGGGCTTCTGCACTCTACCACGCAATTCCATTCGGTATAGTTCCTTTTTATGTTCACCAGCGTACTTACGTTGTAGCGCCTCCATTATATCATCATAACTATTCTGTTTCATGCTGGCACGCTTTCAAGAACTACTGCTGCATTTCCTTTTAAGGCCAATATCAACTCTATAGCTTTTTCTTCATCGTTCCACATGTTTCTAATGGCAATTGTATCAAACTGGAACTTGTACACATTAAATGGTGTGGTGCCATCAAAACTAGGGGCCTTTATTCTATTAGAGGATTCTGGAATAATTCGCATATGTCCACCTTGGCATTGAATATTATTCATCTTTATTTCTAGATCATGTAGTTTTTTATCAACACCTTTGGCTATTTCATTCTCAAAATCGGACAGGCAGCTCTAAGTCGGACAGCTTTTTATCAACCTTGTCAACGACTTTAGCTTGTATATCTAGGCAGCTCTCTAAGTCGGACACCTTTTTATCAATGCCATCCACTCTGCAGTTTATAACTTCCGAAATTTGCTGAAGTTTTTCGTCTGTCGCTATAGAAGTTTCTTGAAATTTCATTTCCATTATTTTATTTCCTTCTTTAACTTCAGCAAGAAGTTTCTCGTCATTTGCTTTAGAAGTTTCTTGAAATTTCATTTCCATTATTTTATTTTCTTTTTTGACTTCAGCAAGAAGTTTCTCGTTATTTGCTTTAGAAGTTTCTTGAACTTCAGCAAGAAGTTTCTCGTTATTAGCTTTAGAAGTTTCGTTAGCTTCTTTAAATTGCTCCATCATAGCAGCAAACATTGTGGATAAATCCATGCTGCTTGTTGTTGCACGGGTAGAAACTTCCAATTCTTCTTTATACTCGAATTCGTAAGCTCCGATGTCAATATTACGCCGCTTGAATTCATCTATCAGCCTCTTTTGTAATTCTGCTCTATTACCAGCTGTAGGTAACTTCAACTTATTCAATTCTCTCTTGAGTTGATCCACTTTCAGCTCTTCAAACTTCATGACTGCTTATTATTTTGCAATCCCACTTCTGACACCATTTGTTACGTTTTTACTTTTTAAAAACGGTTGTTTATTTCCTTTAAATAAACTTGTACTTTGATTTCAAATAACAGCAGTTTAGTAGTTTAAAAGTTGTAACGACTCTTTGTTTTATTTAAAAATGTACAACAATAACAGTTTAAATATTCACTTGCGTTCTAATGTAAACACACACTTAAATCACACTTTATACACACGACTTCTTCTTACTGGGCCTTTCGCTATGCATTGTGAACAATTGGCTACCCAATCGGCTACTGCTTGCTGACAACCCAATAAAAACGTTGTTTTAACTTTTCTAAGGTTTTTGTCACACTAAGATGACCACCACTGGGACCGTCATGGAACTCTTTCATTACTTCGTTTATTTTAGAGGATGGTACTACAATTAAATTTGTCACTGTTTACTACTAAACTGCTGTTATTTGCAATCAAAGTACAAGTTTATTTAAAGGAAATAAACAACCGTTTTTAAAAGGTAAAAACGTAACAATATTATATTTAAATTCAAGTACAATTTCGTAAAAATATATTTCTATTAATGAATTTAAAATAACAAAGCAAACAAAAAATGTCTATTTTAACTTAATCAATAAGTATTTTATTAATTTACATTTATAGTGTTTACCTAAATTTAACAAATGTATTTATCTATTTTATGAGCTTGTGACAATGTAATATCAGGTAATATCCTTTCCGGTGATACCTAACAGCGACCTAATGAAAATTCACAGAATACCTGTAAATATATATACCTGTGCGATATATATAATAGATATATATAAATGCGCAGCTAATCCTTATCAACATCATAACGAAGTTGATTACCATGGTGATTACATTGAAACATGAACAATTGTGTTGTGTTCTGTGTAGTTTATCTAAAAATGATCTTAATCGTTTGGAAGCTATAGTAGAATTCATAAAAACGACATATCATGCAAAGTCGACGTCATTGGCAGGTAAATCTCAGATAGAGAGCTTTTTAAAGTTGTATGACGTAAAAAAGAAGTCCTTAGATCAGCGTACTAACAGATTAAAAATTAAACATTCCGATTGGATGGACACTAATATAGAAATATCGGCGTTCAAAATATCAACTGGAGCACTCTGCAGGACATATGATGATTTAATTATAAGATCTAAGAAGAAAAGACTGGCCCATAAGCAATTAATATTGCTGAAGTACTGCCAACTGCATCACCAAAACAACTTAAACGGATTGCCGAAAGTGTACCTACTCCAACATCACAATCCAATTTTACAGAGGAAGAATCAGCCGAAACAAATATAAAATTTTAAGAAAAGCTCTTCTTGAAAAGGGACACTCAATTCTACCATTATACAAGGATATTCAAGAAAAAAAGCAAATTATTTTACCATCTATTTCGGTTACCGATTTTGCAGATTTTTCCGCAGATCAGTTGGAAAAAGTAAATAACAGCGACGTTGTATTAATCTGTAAGAGGGGATGTGAAGGAGCGTATTTAATGTATCTTTGGTGCCATTAAGAACGCGATCTTATTCCTTAAAGCAATCTTCATCAAAGTGTAAAAACTCATTTTAAGATATATGGCTTAGCACCACTCCAGGATCAAAAAGGGAGTGTAAGACAACAACAAAGAATTTAGTGGAATATATTAAAGAAGAAATAAATGATTTACAACCTCTTTCAAAGGACTAACATACTATTAATTTCAATTAATTGTAAGCACAAAATTAACTCTGCTCGATTTGGAGAATATGCAACAGAAATATCTAAACTACTTGCTTCTCTATATACATGGAATGAAATGACATAAAGTATTGTGCCATGGCGAAATTATAATTGAACGAAATATTCTTCCACTTGGAAAGCTTACAGAAGAGGCTCAAGAAGCAAGAAACAGAGATTTTAAGCACGTTTAATTATTCAGCTCCAGGAATTGCTCCAGAACGTCACAAAACGAGGATATTTTTAGTAGCCTATTTGCTATCATCAGACCCTGTACTATCATCAATGAGAAAACGTTGGATTTATTATGAGCCTTTATCAACTCAAAATACTGAAGACTTGAAGGACCTTTATTATCTTTTAGATATGTATACAGATATAACAGACTGTTTTATAAAAAATAAGTAGTATAATTTAATGTAAATAAGTAATAAAAAATCGTATTAGAAATAGAATATTTATTAAGGAAGATGATAAATACCAAAAATAAAAATATTGATTAAGTTAAAATAGACATTTTTTGTTTGTTTTGTTATTTTAAATACATTAATAGAAATATATAAATGCCTAGAAAAATATAACGTTTTACTTAAATTTGGGAAATGTGGCAACCCTATTAAAAATAAAAAAATATTTATTAATTATTTTTATAAAAATATTTTGTGTATAGATATTAGTAAAAGTATACAGAAATATTCATAATTTTCTAAGTAATTATTCGTGCAAAACTAAAGGCAAAAGCTGGAAGTTTGTAAAAATATAGTCATATATACAATAAATTGGAAATATAAAAGTTTAAAAGCGCATATTTCTGAAATGAGGCACGATATTGACTTTTTGCAAAAGATCGGAAATTATATATGCTAAAGGATAAGTTTAATTTGGAATACATATTTTTAAAATTTCTTTCGCTATTTAGAAATAAACCAAACAAAAGGCCCAATTTGGGGCTTTTGAAGAAAATACAAATATTTTAATTGTAATAACATATTTGTTTATAAAGATATCTTAATGAAATTTTCAAGAAATGTGGATCTTATTAATGTAAATAAAAGCGAGTTAACCAAATTTCAATCAGGGGTAGAATTTTCCTGAATTCCCAAAAAAACTAATCAAAATTCCCAAAAATGGGATTTTTTACATTTATGGCTATAGAATCCACATTTTTCCGAAGTTGTGTACATTTTGATTTAAAACTTTTAACAACATAATGAATATTCTTAAAATATATTCCGCTTGTCGATTCGTGCTTTGGGATTGGAGAAAATATGGTCTAAAATCAAAACTTTCATATAAAGTGGGTCGAATTCGGGAGGGTATGTACCATGACCAATTGAGTTATTGGGCTTGTTTTTTATCTTAAAGTCATCTCTGTGAAGTTACCTTTCAGAAAAGTGCAAAATTATTATATGTTGCTAAAGAAAATTTTATTTTAGATAAAAAAGAGTGTAGATACTTTTTCGGCTAAAAAAAAAACACAAAAAGTCGTCTTTTTTGAAATTTTCAAATTCAAAATCGTTTATTTTTGGACTCGGTAAAGATATCGACTTCAAATTTGTTTGTTCTTTAACTATTTAAAAAAAAAACGAATAAAATCGGTTGGAAATACTAGTATATATATGAAAAAAAAAACTGGACCAAGAACATGTAAAATTATGGTGCTTAAAAATTCAAATGCAAATAACTCGAAAACTACAAGAGATAAATAGGACATGAAAGCATCTTTTTTATAGGTCTTATCAGGGCCCATATGTATAAAAATATTTGAAATCGGAGGAGAAACAAAAAGTTTGCAAGCGATTAAAAATTTTTTATGTCAGAGGTACCTAACTTTGAGCCCCCTTAGCTCCGCCCCCGGGGGAATTGTTGTTTCCCCCTTCCAAACATAACATTGTACACTCCTCTGCTATGCCTATACCAAATTTCATGAAAACCAACCGGCCGATCAGAAGTTACAGATTTATTTCCAAAAAATTTCGATTCTGCCCCACTGTGCACTGATGCATATTCCTATAAACGTATTTAAAATTTTTATTTTTCTTTTAGGTTTACTTGTTTTTCTTAACCAAAAACAATGTTATGTTGTTACAATAACTCGCGATATAACGATAATTTTTTATGTAAGAAAATTTGCTGTTCTAACAAAGAAATTGGACGAAAAATAAATCGTTCGGAAGGAGTAATTCGAGGCTTTTTTAAAAAAGGGCAAAAATACGGAGTGCAGAAACCAACAAAAGGTAATCAAAAACAAAAAGGCAAATTAATAAAATAAAGGAAGAAGCCACCCGCAATAAATTAAACTTAACCTTCTTGTCAAAAGAAATTAAATTTGGACGGTCCCGATTCATATTCTTACTATTGCCATGATTTGAGGTCGAACGAAATTCGTATGTCGAAACGCAATTTCGGTGGGGGCAGTGTTAAGGTTTGGGCAGCCTTTTCTGCTGCAGGAAAATCAAAAATATGTTTTGTTCCAACTAAAATGAACAGTGCAATTTATAACTGTTAAAAGATGCTCTTCCCTCATTTATAGATGAAAAAATGGATGAGGATTGCATATTCCATCAGGATAATGCTACAATCCATGTATCGAACCAATATAAATCGTAGTTGATGGAATATAGTGTTCCACTGTTGGACTGGCCGGCTTGCAGTCCGGATATAAATCCAATGGAGAATCTGTGAGGGTACGAGACCCATAAAATTCATGCAAGAAATACATAGAATGAAACCATAATAACAAGAACGAAACTAAAACTAAAAATTAAGCAAACTTGGGAAAATATTGACAGTGATTTTCTTCAAAACTTAGTCGAATCAATGCCAGACCGAATTTTTGGAATTATCCAAAACAAAGGTTCATCAACACATTATTGATAATGTTAAATTTTTTCATTAGTTTAAGTAAGGAAAATCCCATAAAAATGGCATTAAACAACTAAAATTACAATGAAAGAAAATTTAATGCATATTTTAATTTTTTACTATTAATTTTTTAAGTCAAGTCAATAAATAATTTAAAAAAATAATTTGTAGCGCATTAATTATTTTTTAGCCCAATTTCTTGTAAGTTGGAAATATATATATACAAGTGATAAATTATTATCATGATAAGAATTTGACGTTTGTCATGATAGAAAAATCCCTACGTTATGTGCAATGCTTTTACACTAATAAAATATAAGCAATTGTTGTTTTTGTAGATGTGCGGTCACTTTACATAGTGTCTATATTAGAATACTTTTTATCAAGACAAACATCAAAATCAACGTGAATTTATGCGAGTTGCTTAAAAACAACAATAAGGCGAATTCATTAATATTTTTTATATATGCAGTTTGACAGCTGTAATGAACAAAATAGTAATCATCTGTTTAACTGAGGTGACCTTATAGAGATTCACACTGATTTTGACTTTTGTTTTGATAAAAATTTGTCTAGTATAGACACTCTGGGCTGCCACATTTTCCGATTTATCAGCATCGGATGTAGGTTGTAAATCTAAATCAATTTAGAAATTGTTAATTAAACATCATTTTTTTCCGAAAAAAAAACCGTCAATCAATCCAAGGAAAAGCTCGATAAATACTATAGGGACTCTGTACCATCGATTTCAATGGTAAAAAAGTGGTTTACTGACTTTCGTCGTGGTCGCACAAGTACAAATGTCGCTGAACGTTTTGGACGGCCAATTGAGGTCAGTACACCCGAAAATGTCGAAAAAATCAATGATATGGTGTTGGCCGACCGAAGAGTAGAAGTGCGTGAGATTGTTGATGCCATAGGCATTTTATATGGCAGTGTAGTTTCGATTTTAAATGATCAACTGGGTTTAAGAAAGTTGTCTGCAAGATGGGTGTAGCGTTTGCTCTCAATTGACCATAAACGTAAACGTGTGACAACTTCAAAGGATTTTTTAGAGTTGTTTACAATGGATGTTAAACAATGGATTTCTCCGGGTGAACCTGCTCCGAAGAAGGCCAAGGTAAGTTTGTCTGCCAATAAGGTGATGGCAACAGTTTTTTGGGATGCACGCATGATAATCCACATCGATTACCTTCAAAAGGTAAAAGCAGTAAACGGCGAATATTATGCTAGCTTATTAGACCGATTTAATGAGGATTTAAAAAGAAAACGACCCCATATGGCCAAGAAAAAATTTATTTTTCATCAAGATAATGCACGGGTGCACACGTGTGCAGTCTCAATGGTAAAACTCTATGAATTGGGCTACGAATTGGTACCTCATCCGCCATATTCTCCGGATTTAGCCCCTAGTGACTACTTCCTATTTCCAAACCTAAAGAAATGGTTCGGTGGAAAGAGATTAAGCTCCAACGATGAAATTATTGACCAAACAAATGCCTATTTTAAGGACCTCAAAAAATCCTATTTTTTACGCAAAATGACGACACTTGCTCAAAATTTGACAGTAGTCTATTAACAGGTGGTACTTGATGGGAATAATGTTGCATTTCATGTAACTACGAGGGAAGTTCGAAAAGTCACGGACTTATTGATTTGCACTAGTATATTTCATATTTCTTTGAAATATGTAAAAGTTTTTAAAAAGATTAAGTCTATGGTACTAAATATTAGTGAAATCAACATTTGTATTTAACAAATCGAAAATATCCTTTAGTTTTGTCTCGCACGAAAAATGCATAACTCATATTTCTTTGAAATTTGTTCATTTAAATAAACTCAATTATTTTTACTTTGTTTTAAAGAATTTGGAGAATTGAAATTGAAACGATTTATTTTAAATACTACCATAAGTAAAGTTATTGGAGTTTAAATAGCTTATTAATATATTCTTAATCTCTTCTCCACTTCAATAAATATTCTCCGGAATGGTTCAAAATTGGCAAAATTGGATCGATCTATATGCAATGGAACATAGGATCTAAGTTGTCTATTTAGAACATTAATGTTAATATTTTTTTTATAAGATATTCGGAGTCAATATCACCATTTATAATATTGTTACGTTTTTACCTTTAAAAAACTGTGGCTTATTTCCTTTTAAATAAATCGGATACTTTGATTGTAAAATAAAAGCAGTTTAGTAGTTTAAAAATTGTAACAACTCTTTATTTTATTTAAAAATGTACAACAATAACACTTTAAATAGTCACTATGTGTTCTAATACACACACACTTAAATTACACACTTTATACAACACACTTTAATAATGTACAAGATTATACAGCCAAAGCAGTTAATTTGTCTTTACTTAACGATGCTTCCAATTTATATACACTTCTAAATGCTTCTCGAAAGCTCTATTTCTACAATGATCTTAACGGTCAAACTGGTATATTCAAATTCTAAAGCTTTGATTACTGATTACTTTACAGCTATGTTAATAATTTCTAGAGATATGTTAACTGTTGTTAACATACGTAGAAAGGTTGAGAAACATTGAGAAAGTTTGAGAAGCATTATTTAACTTTAAACCAGCCGTAAAAACCGTTATATTTGAATTCAAGTACAATTTTGTAACAATATTGAGAAAAAAAAAAAACAAAAAATTTGAAACAATTCGTCTACTTTTCAAAGTTGGTAGCTTTATAAGTGCCAATTGACTACGATATGGAGGAAGGTTTGTTTTGCGACTCCATCTTAAGTTGCGAAGACAAAATAGCAAAAATTGTTTTTGGACTAATTCTAGTCTTCGTATATATAAATTATATTTAGAGTCCCAAATTACTGAACAATATTCAACATAGGTCTAACTAAAAAGGTGAATAACCTATAACATACGGACCATCGAATTCCTTTGCTCAACGTTTTATAAAGCTTAAAACTTTATTTGATTTATTAACTGTCATAACTGTATGATTATTGAAGTTCAGTTTCATGTCAAAATTTACTCCTAAAGGGATACATTAGAATATTACTATGTTTAATGGATTTAAGGAGATAATTTATAAAAAGTAAAAACAGAAGAGGACCTAGAGGGACTCTGGCACTAAATTAAAAAAATATTAAAAAAAAAAAAATTTCCTCATATACCTCAGGCAAAAAATCAAAATTTCAAGCAGTGAGTAAGTTATTTCATAAGTTTCTTTATTTCGACAAGCACTTCACAGAAATATAAAAATCTTTGAAGTCGTACTTAATTTGTAGAAACTTTTACATTCTCGATGTGGTCAAGTTTGACGTCCTGTAGTTTATTTCATGACTGAAGGATGATTTTTGTGGAAGCTTAGGTTCTCCTCTAAAACTCACTCATACATTTCAATTCGATCCGACAAGTATTTTAGGAGATACAAATTTATTAACCGAAGCCAAATTTTTGCGATTGGCTCAACAGTGCAGCCTTAATTGGTTTGGGGGTTTGAATATACTGATCTGGTACTTTGATTTGGCATCCCGCCCCCAGAATTGGTGTTGCATAGTATCGACCAACATATTTCTTTCCCCTTTCCGAATTCAGAAAATCAAAAACAAAGTCGTATTCAGTGACCAAAAATCTGTTAAAAGTGATTATTTAAAATTTCGTCAAGGCATAAATTAAATTTGTTAACCACCATATTAGATTCGTCATTTTGAATTTCTTATTTTATATTGCGCGGCTAGAAACTCTACATTTCATATATATTTTTTATGTACACAAAGTATTCCAATTATAGCCAAAATTCAAGGGTCATAGTGCAATTTGATCTGCCTTTCCGAATTCTGAAAATCAAAAATCGTATTCGTTTTCGGTACAACAAATTCGACAAATGTGATCATTTAAAATTTTATAAAATAATAATAAAAAAAAATTGTTGGTTGCAATATTGGATACTCCATTTTGAATTTTTTATTACAGAATCGTAATCAATATCCACTGAAGCCTTTACGTACACCAAGTATCTTAATTATTTAATTCAGGGGTCATATCCCACTTTGATCCGCCATATTGCTTCCGCCTTTCTAAATTCGGAAAATCAAAACCGTATTCGTATTCAGGGACTACAAATCTTTCAAATGTATTTAACCACAAATTAAATTTCGTGTGTTAAAGAAAAAAAAAAAGGAAAAAAAAAACGAGAAAAAAGATGCAGTCCATTGTGTACTGGCATAAAAAATCGGGAAGGGGACTTATATTACACCTGTGGCCAATTTTACTAAGTATAAAATATACAAATACAGAATAATGCGTTAAAAAAAAAATCATATTGACATCTAGATGCACTTTAGAGCGATTCCTGGAAGTGTATGGGAGCTATGCCAAATTATGGACCGATTCTCATAAAATTTGGCAATGTTGTTTCTACTTACATAAAACATATTTTTGTCGAATGTTAACTTGATACTAACATTCTTACGTTAAAGTGATTTTCGGAATAGAGATTTATATAGGACCGGATTTTCATAAAATTTAGCACAAAGATTGTTACTTGTACAGAACTTCTTTGCACCGGCATATTTGAGTGTATAAACTCTATTATGGGGGAACATTTGTATGGGGGCTAGGTGATCACAACCAATTTCAATGGGCTTCGTACTTGTATCATAAACCACGTGACAAATTCCATTGAATTATCTTTCAAATTGTTTCCTGTACTTTACGCACAGCCAGCCAAATGGACATCGTTAGATCAATTTAAAAAATGATTCTGAGTCTACTGATATACTTTTTTGATAAATTTTTCTATGCGTTACAAACATCAGCACAAACGTATAATTCCCCAACCACCTATGGAGGTATAGGGTATGAAAATTGTTAGCCGCCATATTGTATCAGCCATTTTTAATATTTATTACAGAATTGTAATCAGCGCACAGAGTCACATTTGGCACTTTTAGAACGACAAAAATCCATAATAAAACATAAATTTTTTTCCTTTGAATTTCGAACATATTTTAATAAATTTTATTAAAAAAAAAAAAAAAAAAACAGAATAATTTAATATAGGCATGTACTATTTGCATAACAAATTTTTCGCTATTATCTTAAAGCTTTGAATTAATTCTTAACAAATTGCTAATATGAGTTACGGTATATATTTTTCTAATACAGTGAAAGCTCAGTATTCGCGATTAACCATTATCACAACGGCTTAATTTTTAAAATTGCAACAGTTTACGAAAAACGCATTATATTTTCGAGACTTTTATTTTTTTTAATTTAATTACAATGTCTGTAACCAAAAAAGGGAAATCCCCGTCTTTTGGTATATTAATCTTTCTGGATGATTTTGATCTTCAATTTTGTCAGTTTATTCGTGTCATTTGTTGTGCAAATATATCTCTTAATGTGGAAAAAGTTCAACATATTTTAAAACCATTGAGTGAAGAGGATAACATGCCCTTAAATATTTTACAAAATATAATTTAGGAAGAAAACGAAGATCTTTTAACTATTGGTACACTTGTAGCTCAAATTTGTTCGGAACATTTTTCTCAAATGCTGACATAAACAACTGGATTCGAGAAGAATTTCATGTGGAAAGTAAACATATGCATACAATAGGCTTTGGAAAATGATAAGATAACAACAGCACTATATGAACTACGTGATTCAGCTGTTATTTAAAAAAAGAAAAAAACAATTTCCCAAAAAAACAACTCAAAATGTCCAACTTCTTTAAAAATATTTATAATGTAAAAATATCAACAAAAATAACAAATTCTCAATAAAATTTTGAGTTCTGTTATCGCGAAAATTCAGTTTCGGCGACAGGCCTGGTTTTTAATTAGTCGTTAAAATCGAGCTTGTACTGTATTTTAATAGATCGCAAAAAGTTTTATCAACCAGTTTCCCTATTTTTGCAATTTTTTAAACATTTTTATTTTTAGGTTATTGAATTAAATAAAATCAAATATAGCAAAATTGTCCTCTTCCAAAAGACAAAACATGAAAAGAAAAAAATAATAAAAATAAACACTGATAATTTAATAAAAATAGTTTTTTCTATTCAATTTAATTAGAAAATCTTCTTCCTCTTGGAAAACATTCTATCACGAATTTTTGTCTTTTTTATTTTGTTTTATTCACACTTAACTAACCAACCGGCAATATCCTCATTCGCTTATTTCCATTTAGTCATTCAATTTACAACAAACTCAGTCTATACCCGGAGCAATAACAACATCCTTATAGGAACACAACATCATTTAAACATGTTTGTTCATATAATGAAAAAACAAAATACAAGAAAAACTTTTCTTGCATACAAACAAGTCCTTAAGATTTTTCTTAAAAAAATCATATTGAGTTTAAACTAAATAAAATAGTAAAATGTACATCAAAATTAAACTAAACTATATACTAGTAGTAAAAAATCTTTAATAAAGTATAAATAAAAATATTTAATAGTTGAACAGAGCATGAGGTGTATAAAAATAGGATACTACATGAAGAAGAGCAAATCGATAAGACAGAAGAGATTAATTAAATAAGTATCCTTATCAAATGCTCTTACATACAAAATAACATTTATTCTTAAAATTACTAGTTATATCTATGTGGGTATAATATCTATATATATATAGAAACTGACACATTAAAGGATCCTTGGGCAATGAACGAACCAACCATATTGAATTGTCGTAAAAGTTTCATGGGGGAAAAACATAACTTTTTCTTATGGAAAATTAAGTGAGAAAATTTGTATTTAAGTAAAGAGTTAAAAGAGAGAATAATAAAAGAATAAAAAATAACATATTTTTATTAAATATTGATAATGGAGAAGTAAATGGTCGTTAGAAAAAGAAAAAGGAAAATACTCATTAAATTTAATTAAATACTTAGAAGGATGGAAAAAAGGACAGATGAAAAGAAAAATTAATGATTTTGGTATCATTTTAAGTGAGATGTTGAAAATATCAATCTACTACTTATTATAAATAGCATACCAGAAAAACCTTTGCTTTCCTGGTAAGCTAGCAGGTATAATTGGAAACAGAAATAAACTACTTATTTTTTGCCTGAATAATTAGTTTTTTTTTTGTTCGAGTTGTCCACAAATTCATGTAGCTATTTTTAGACTAGGGATACTAAAAAATATGTCGTCAATGAGATTTGAACCTGGACACAAATTATCCATTCATTTTTAATGACTAACGTCTTACTCGGTACACTATCTCGCATTTAATTTTCTAAGTGACAAAAACTTTTTTTGTATAAAATATGTTTTTAGACATTTTGTTATAAAAAACTATTAGCAGCAGAATGGAATTGAACCAACAACCTACTGGTTGCTAATCCAGCGCTCTAGGCAACTTATCCACGTGATTGCAATGTTACTGTGCTATTATACTATTGAGTACTTATTTATATAATACAGAGAAGGCAAATAGTAATGACGCCTCATCACCGTGATTCAAAATTGAAATCTAGGTGGACAAAATTATTTTATGAACTTTGGATTTGAGGTGTACAGTAAGGTCTTGGTATGTTAATTCTTAAACACAATATATATATATATATATATATATATATATATATATATATATATATATATATATATATTTCTTTATCAAGTAATAGCAGTTGTAGAAAATAAAAACTTCAATACACTTGAAATGAAAGATAGTGTTGTTTATAGGTACGGGTGTGTATATTCATTTAGAATTTTCAATATACCCTCAAAATGGCGAGTTATTTCCAAAAAACCGATTTTTCGGACTTCTTGGATTTAAAAATTTTTATCTCGAATACATGTTATCTAATTTAAGTTTTTTTAAACGGCATTAGAAAGAAAAGATTTTACCCTTTTTTATTCATAGTAAAACTATTTGACACAGTTTTAAAGACACAAACTAATTTTTTTTATTTTTATACCCTTCACATAAAATGAGGGGTATATATAAGTTTGTCATTTTGTACGAAAGTCTTTAAATATATGTATATTCACAAGGCCTCAAATTTAAAAATATTCGTGATTGTTATGATTAAAAATAATTTTTAAGAATATATATCTGTCTGTCCGTCCGCCTTTTTGTTTAAATGGACTTTTTGAAGTCCATAGTCCAATAAATACATTTCTCTTTCAACACGTATCTGGTTCGAAAATCTTGGTATTGAAATTCAGCGAAATCCATTTAGGAATGGCGGAATTATAAACGATTTTTTAGAACAGCCTCAACAAATTTTCCAATTTTCTTTACCCAATTTTAATAATATTCCGATCGATCTTCCTAAGTCCCAGGGAATTTTCGAGGACTCTTTATGTTACAAATTTCCGATGTAATGGTTAACACCAATTTACAGATATTAAGTATACTTCCGGATTACAGCAAATATTTTGATAAGAGAAAGTTCTAATATATTTATATATTTATGAAATATATATTTTGTGAAGGGTATAAATGTAAATATAGCACTTCCATTTGTTTATTATTATTTTTTAAATATTACGGTCATTTTTGACATACACTTTATTAGAAAACATATTTTTTTCTTATTTTTTTCGAATTTGTAAAACTCATAAAAATCTGTTATTTTACGAATATTTTGTTGTTGCCATATTTGTGATACAAAAAAAAATCAATCACCCGTATCTAGTGGTTTTCAACTGCAGCACCATGTTATTGTAAGTATGATTAAAATTTACTGATAAACATAAAATAAAGTTTAAAACATTATGTTCCATAATAAAGATATAAATTCCATAAAATGGCGTCTATTAAAAATGCACTTAAAATATAAAGCGAGATGAGGTGAGATGAGCTTTTTTTAAGGACAAATTCTGTGATATATGTTTTACAAAATAAGCATAATTATAAGATGGGCTTCAACGGTCTTTTTTTTATACAAGCTATGAAAGATTCATAAATTTCTTAAAACTTTCTTTAATTGAGATTCATTTTCAAAGGATTATAAAATAATGAAGAATAACTCCTAGTAAATTATGAATACTGTTAACGAAAACTTATTGCAATATCTATTTAATATGTAAAGTACGACGACTCACAGTATCGTGAACTCATATAACGAATGGCCAAAAATGAAGGAGTTAATAAAATTTGGTGCACGTTAATATAATGATTAGAAATGAAATATAGTTGCAGTTTTTATGAGCAATTAAAAACAACAACAATAAACTATATCATATTTGTTTCTTTTTTTTCAACTTTTTGAAGCCCCTTTCCCAAAAAATTGGAAATTCTTTTTTCAGAATTTTTGTGCTGAACAAATGAACTCAATCGGTCCATTTGTACCGAGATATCGGGTAAAACGTTTTTTTGGACTTTTTAAGCCCCTATATAAGCTACTGTCTTAGTTCTTGAGCAGATCTGTCACAAACATTTTTCTCAAATTTCCATATATTTTCAAAATATTGCTTTTTTAATTAATGTTATTTTCATTTTTTAAAATTAATGTTGTCATTTGATATTGTTGTTGTTTAATCAATTTTAAAATATATTAAATTTTCATAAAACATCTCAACAATGGTGAAGGGTATATAAGATTCGCCACAGCCGAATATTGCACTAAATGTTTTAAATATCTATATGAATTGTTAAACTGGGTTATAAATAAGTAGTTACTAAACTACTTTTATGAATGCAGATAGTATGTTGTTGTCACTGAAAAGTAACTACATCCATAACTACATGCCATTACCAGGTTTTTGCTAGGTATATAGAGAATTTTTAAACAAACTACTAGCTTATACAACCTTCCTCCCTTTTGTTAAGCCGAAGAAATCAACAAATAATAGTTAAATTTACCAACTAGTGTCTATTTTTTTGAAAAATTTACGAAATATTGTACTTATCAAACCATATAAAAGTAACAAACACGAGCTTTTCAAACTTCTCCATTTATATAAGGCAATTTTTCCAATTTAATTCACTTTTCCCTATTTTATTTTTGTAGTATTAGTATTAAAAATTTAGAACTATTTATTAGTTAAAAAAATGTTATTACTTGAGCCTGTTATGCTTTTACTAAATATTAAAAATTGCATATTTTGAACCTGTGCCGATACAGGAAATTATAAAAAAAATTCAATGGGGAAGGGAAGGTCACTCCCATTCTGAAAAAAAATATTTTTTTTTATGAAATTCGAATATATATTTTTAAAAAATGATACTAAAATGAAAAATACTTTAAAGATAGGCGTGGTATCTAATCACACCAATCTTAGTGTAATATTTGCATAAAAAAATTTTAGCCAGTACCTTAAAATTTGTAAATAATTCTTAACAAATTGCTAATATTTTGAAAGATCGTAATAGGTCGCAGCCATTACTCTCAAATATAATTTTATGGATGTTCTTTTGTATACCAATTGTATCTTTAAATTGAAACTTGATGGAGCTTTTTAGTTCTAGTCCACTAAAAACAGGATTAAAAAAAAAAAACATTTTTTTAATATTAGACTTCGTTTAAATAAAAAAAAAATATTTTTTTTTTACCTAAACATTTATAAAATAATTTGGACACATTTATTATGTACCAAAAAAATTATATCAATATCTGTAGTATTTACTGAGATATATGCGGTTAAAGTTAACATACTTCTTCACAAAAATGCTAAATAAAATTAAAATATTTTATTTTTAAAATATTTTTAAAAATGTTTAAACTTTGAAAATCCATAGTTCGCGCTTTTCAATATTCTAAGTATTTTTTTCATAATTCCTTCAATTAATAAGGTTTGATTGTCGTATTTTTGTCGTTTTAATCAATGTGACACTGTGCGCTGCCTTAAACAGGATCAGTTGTTATGTTTTAATGTTTTTGCACCTATTAATCTTCAACAATTTTTTTAAATAAAATATGTTAATGGTATTCAGAATAAACAACCATTAATGTAAGCATTAATAGTGGGCGTTGCATTGGTCTGGCTGCCCTCTTTTTTCGCATTGTTAATTCTAACTAAATTAAAATATACACACAAAATTTCATGATTATATGTGTAAAGTAAGACTTTTTTCGTTCTAGATTGTACCAATGCGCCACTGTGCAGTGTAATGAATGTGTCTGCACTTAATATATGTGCATTTTGCTGATACATGCCTTATTTTATTATTAGTATTGCCAGCATTATGACAAGGGATAAAAAACTGACCATTTTTGACGTTTTAATTACTTAAAAGGACTTTTAATGAAAAAAAAAAAAAAAATTCTTCCATTTTGCATGAAAAAAGTTTCCGGCACTAATTTCTGAATAATTCCGAAATTTTTGAGCAGATAAAAAAATAATGCCAATAAAAAAAATCAGGATTTGGTAGAAAAAAACTGAAAGCAGATTCGTGTTTTTCACGTCAAAGTCCATACAGTCAAAATTTTCTTCTTTAAGGGAGGATTTTTCTGAAGACCAGTGACATTGGAAATTAAGCCAAACCCAAGTTTCATTGTGAAATAGGGCATGTGAATATGAAATTTAAATAAATATAAATAATATATACTGAGGTAAAAATAATATAATTTTGTTTCTTTTTTCTTATTATCTACACAGAGAAAAAAATTCATATTTTTGATTTTTTTCATAAATATTATGAATCGAACATGACTTTTTTCCCAAATTTTTTTTATAAAAAATAAAATTTTGTTCAAAAATATTATTAAATTTTATTTATTGAAAATTTTACGAATTTTGCAAAAATATTACTAAAATTTTAATTTAGTTTTATTAAATTTGATTCAAATGCTAAATAAAAATAGTTTAAATGACAATTTTCCAATAAAAAACTGTTAAAAAGTAATCTTTAGAAATTTTCATAAATTTATTACCATTCTATAGCACGTCTGTTATGTTCTTCTGTTCCCAACATGTGGCTAAAAATCATTAAAAACTAAAAATGCTGCAAAGAAAATTTCAAACATGCATTTACAAATTGAAAATATAAATGAAAATTTAAACAATTTGTTTAAGTCTTCTTGACTTTTGATTCATTTCAAAAAATGAAAAAAAGTGTTAATATTCAAGACAATATTCTTAATTATTATGAAATAAAATCAATGAAAGTAAATTTTTATATTTATGTACAAACTTTTTTCTGTGATATTATAAATATTGCTTTCACTTTTGAATTATTGAATGGGAGCATATCGTAATGTCCAACGTCATAATGTCCATGGACATTATGACATATAAAAAAGTGCCAAAGTGACTATGGACATTGACTATTGACTTAATGTTCATGGATACTATGACGCTTTCTGGTCTAAAAATTTATACATTATGTGATTAAATTTCTGAATAAAATCAGTCATCTTCAGGATAAAAACGGATCTAACTTTGGTTTGGGTAGAATTCCGGTCTGGATTAAAAAGGTGTACAAGATAGCCGGCCATCAGCAAGACGCATGCGTTTTAAACTCTGGTGTATTTCAAACATCGGCTTTGCTAAATTAAAGTATTTCTGAATAGGATGACTAATTGCATCCAATGGACTTTATGTCATTTTCCCTTGGATATTAGGACGTTTTCAATAATGTTATTATAACCATGGATATTATGACATTTTGTGCCTCATAATTTCCATGGGGATTACAACATTGGACATTATGAAATCAAATATTGAAATATTAAAAAGAGCGGATTATTACCTACTTTTTCATAAGTTATTTTCTATTATACTCTTGTAATAAAAAAACAACCTGAATTATTACTTTTCAATTCATATATTTATCGGTTTATTGTGTGTGTGTGTTTTTTTTTTTTGTATATTATAATATTATTATTATTTGAACGGACATTCATTTATATTTTAATTAAATTTATTATATTTTTTTATTTGTTCTTGCCGTAATCATAAATTTTTGTTTATTTCTCTTTCGCTTGTGAGCGTGTGTATATGGTTTTAACTTACATTAAATAACAATAAATTAATAAATGTAAATAATCTTGCAACAATTTCGGTTTAGTATTGTATTGTTTTTTTATCATTATCATTATTGTAATCATTAAATATAATTAAACAAATACCTCATTGTAATATTCATTTAATACAAAAGATATTGTGTGTGTGTTAGCTTAAATGTGTAAGTGTGTTAATTTTTGCAAATATAGATAACCCTCGATTTACGCGATGCTTCATTTGCGCGATTTCTTTATAACACGATTCATTAATATTGAACATTTTTTGAAATACGCGATTTATTTAACAATAGTGACAAACGTAGAATTGCACAAAAGTACTGTGTTGATAGGAATTTATTGAAAAAAAAATACAATTATTTAATATATATATAATTCTCGTGTCACGGTGTTTGTAATTGAACTCCTCCGAAACGGCTTCACCGATTTTTATGAAATTTTGTATGTGTATTTGTTAGGTATGAGAATAGCTGGTAAATTATATTCAATATTGCTAGAGGGCGTAAAATAGGCCACAAGGGGTAAAAGCTCCCCCTCCCTATATCTTCTCAACTAAATACCGATTTTTTTGAAATTTGGCACGCAAAAAGTGTAACATCTGGAAGGAACTACTGCCTATAATTTTTATTATTTAGGGCGTAAAATTGGACAAGAGGGTTAAAACTCTCCCTATATTTTCTTAACTAATCAATCGGTTATCTAAAGATGTACATTTTTTGGAAATTCCAACATTTATGGCCTAAAATAGGGCAAAATTAGTCTTCTTGATTAATTACCCGATGATAGTTTCAAGTCTTGAAGGAACTAAATGCTATAAATTTTAACATTTAGGACGTAAAATAAAGCAAAAAGGGTAAAAGCACGCCCACACTTCATTACACATACAATATATTCGTTATTTTTTAATTAAACACTAAAATATTCACTAGAAATAACTTATATGGCAAATCAACGTTTGCCGGGTTAGCTATATATATATATATATATATATATATATATATATATTATTTAATAAAAATATTGTAATTGCATGGAGCAACTTTATTGTAAAAAAATCCATATTATTTTAATTTAATTTAATTTAAATCAGATAAAGTATTTAGAACATGGTATGATTTATTTTTTAATCAGCAAGATATATATTATATAAAAAAAAAAAAATAAATAATTTTATTTGTTTCAGTTTAACGCGATTTTTAGGTCCCAAATTAACACTTTTCATTTAATTAGTGTTTCAATTTACGCGATATATTAAAATGCTGGTCCCAAAATGTAATTTTGTACCTATTCTTAAACTTGATTTACACGTTTTTAAATTTTCGCGTACTTTCTTCGGTTCCAATGCACCGCGTAAATCGAGGGTTACCTTTATTTGTGTATTAATAAATGTTTATTAGATTTCTTTATTAGCTATTAAATTGATATCTATTTTTTAATTGTAAAAATCTAATTTAATATATAAAATTATCAACAACAACCAAATGTTTCATTTGTATCCAATAACAAATTAATATCATTTTATTTGCTGAATTTCAGTTTTATTTAATACAAACATATGTATACTGAATGTTAGTGTAATATTGTCAGCAATTGTATGTATTTAATTGTTTAAGTATTATAGACAAACAACTAGAAATAAATTATAAAAACAAGGTAAAAATATGTAAGTTAAAAATAAATAAAATAATTTTGAAAAAAAAGAACAACCAGATTAAAAATGCTTGTAAAAATTAAAAAATAAATGCATTGTTTTAAATATGGGTTCTAACAAAGTACACTGGATTAGAATTAAAATATTTTGGAAATAAATCAGTAATTTTTAAACTGCTTTTACGATTTACTATATAAAAGTTTATACAAATTGGCACACAATTCAAATAATTTAAAGCAATTATTAATGAACAAAATGTGGTTTTAAACTATTTCAGGAAAATAAAATCAAAAATTAATTTTTTTACAAAATGCATTGTTTTGCAATATATTAGTAAATTAAAATTTTTATTTTTTAGAATATATTTTAAAACTAAAAATAATTTAAATTTTATAAAGTATATATTAGGAATTTGAAAAATTTTGAATAAAATTTTTTTTTTCTGACACTAAAGTATTTCTGTGGTTTTATTATTTAATATTTATACATGCAAAGTCTGTTCGCGTTAAAGTTGTAGAGGTTTAAAGTTGAAAGTTAAAAAAAATCTTAAAAATAGAGATTTCTTTTTCTTAAAACCAAAATATCGCGATTTTATAGAAGTTCTAAGGTGCTATCAGCACATGTTCAAACTACTGCAACAGTTTTAATATTTATCAAAATACACTGAAAAGAAAAATTATCAATTTTATTTTTTGCATAATTTCGTACAAAAAAAAAAAAAAAAAAAAAAAAATGTTTATTATTAAAAATCTCCAAAAATAGTGGACAATAATAGATATATTTTGGCATATTATTTTGAAAAAATTAAATAAATATCAGTTTTGGTTTGAAAAATATAGTCGTTTAAACCTTATTACTCATAATAATATTCCTTACAAAAATATTAAGACATCTCTTTTGTCCATAAAATTATAAATGCTCAAAATATGTTGACGCCTCCTGAATTTTAGTATTAAGCAAATAATTGCCCAATATTATTTTGGGCAATTTCTGTAAAAGCAGTATGTGTAAGTAAGATTTACGCCAATTGTATGTAAGTTTGTGATGATGGTATCCCAGGCCTGGTTTCCTATCATCAACTAGGTATACCTCAAACTGTATAGAATCACTTCGTCTTTAAAATTACATTCTTTAAATTGAATTTCACTTATGCGCGCAAATTTTCTATCGAAAAAACTGCAAAATTTTAAAGCTCATCGTATGAATTTTCACTAGATAGTAAATCGGTTACTTTTTATACAACGTATTTCCTAAATATTGTCTAATGACTGGTTAATTGTTTAAATCTATATATATGTATATATATGTGTAGTTTCCTAAACATTTTTCTCTTTTCAGAGCTTTCTGAAGCTTTCAGACGACGTAGAAAATTACTTATAAAATTATTCTTCCTTCAAATCCTAATGGAGCCAGATTTTTAAATTTCTATTAGGGAGCGGGATACGCGGATTTACATATAATTTCTTAAGCATATTTTCTTTTTCCAGAGCTGCTTGAAGCTCCCAAATGACATAAAAAATTAAAATTCTGCTTACTTATAAAACTATTCGTACTACAAATCCCAAATGAAATTTCTACCAGGGATGGGAGATACGCGTATTTGTTTATTTTATGAAATATTTTTTAATGTCGGTTTTGGTTTTAAACAGTTGAAGTTTTTTGTACTCATTATTTTTTGGTTTTAAAAAGTTTACTAATTTAATACTTTAAGCTTAAGCATAAATTTCTAATTGCTTTAAATCTTTTAAGTTTGATTGGGGGAGGAAAAGTTAAAAATATGTCTTTGTGATGAAATTCAGTACATATAATTTACTCTCTATGAGCTTCATATGGCGTATTAACCTGCACCATAACACTAATGGTTCATATTCTATGAACATCTGAAGTTGAACACCTCAAGCTTTTTTGTACAAAATGAGCAAAATTTAAGCTTGAATAACTTTTATGTACATTGTCAGCTTTCAACAGAAAGCTTTCATTAGAAAGGAATGAGATTCTTCTTTATTAGAAAGCCATAATAACTAAACATCGACCTGGCGCAAGGACCTCCAAAATTAAAAGATATATGTTATCGTTGGATATCCTGAAAAAGGGTCTTTTAATTTTCATTATTTTCTTCTTTATCAGAAAGCCATAATAACTAAACATCGGCCTGGCGCAAGGACCTCTAAAATTAAAAGATATATGTTATCGTTGGATATCTTGAAAAAGGGTCCTTTAATTTTCATTATTTTTTACACGATGTTTGCAATCAATTTGTCGTTATAATGTAAAAATTTCAAAATGGGTTCTCAATGGAATCAGAAGTTACAACAATTTTTCTTTAGTAACTGACACATTTTCTATTAGATATTAAGTGCCTTTTATGCATATTGATATACTTATTCAAATTTTAATAAAATAGATTATTATTTATTGAAATAAGTCGCGTACATAGATAGGATATGTCGGATGCCGAATAAAGAATTTGACATTATTTCAGAAGAACATCAATTTAATCCACTGTAACCCACTTTACAAAAACCGCCGAATTATTTGTGACAATTTAAAAAATTATTTATTCAAATTTGATACCTGGTGTTACAAAGGCAAAATTTATTTAAATTGATCGTTATTGGTTTATTATTTCACCTCATACAACTTTTTTCCGCAGAATAGTGGCATAACGCATATATATGCTTTATTATTTATGATTATACTTATATACAACTCAAATATATAAAATTGATGAGTTGATGTTAACATTAATGTGGGATTTAGGTGCTTTGAAGTAATTTCCTTCCTGTACTAAGAATTTATTTGTATTTTGTTGCTTTTCTGACAATTTCTGACTAAAACCTGTAAATTTGACAAGTACTAGAATGGAGCTTTAAAAGATAATTAAGAACGGGAAAAATGTAATTTTATAATCAAATTTTTGCGTTCACAAGATGGCGCTAAATATCAAAACTTACATGAGTTCGATAGAATATAAAAAAAAATTGCAACACCGATAGTTTCTGATGACTACTAAATTTATATACATATGCTTGTAAGTAGATACATGCTTATACAAAATACAACTCTGAGTCAATGCAATGCTTTTATTTCCAACTAAAAAACGTCAAAAACCAGTGTTGCGGTTTGGTAATATTTGTAACATTTTTCATAACTTTTTAACGCTCCACGTACCATGTGTAATTTTTATGTGTTTAACCTTATTTTCGTATCCATATGATTGAACAAAATTAAGTACTATGTGTAAGAATTATATCTAGAAGTCAATTTTTAGGTACCAGAACAACACTCTTTTGAAGAAAACTAAATTATAAAATTTAAATATGCTTTTTCTTTTACGTAACAATCTTCTAATCTCCGTGACGGATGAAATTATACTTTTTTAAATATATTTTCAATTTTCAAAATGTAACTTTAGCAATGTTTTCATAAAAATAACAATATTACAACCGAAAAAATAAAATAGTACAAACATATTTTTCATTTTTTTGAGGCAAACTCTTGAATTGGTTAAAAACTAAATTTATGGCAATAGAAAAAATCTTAGGGTTTTCGTCATATATAAAAAAATATCCAGACTGATTGTCACACTTTAAAAAATATCGTCAGAATTATATAAAAATAACTGCTTTATAGATTTAATGATTCTAATTTTAACGATAATATTTTTATATAAATATGCTAAATATGCCATTTAATTTACTAAAATATGCTCTAGTATAAACATTTTGCATGAAAATATGACAAAATATGCTACTAAGCTTTAAATATGCAAAAATACACTATTAGAACCAAAATTCATGAAATTGTCTGAAACCGATAAATAACTAACAGTTTGGTTCGAATAATATGTAAAATATGATTTTACATATTATTGGTTGCCATGATGATGACTGAAGAAAAATATCGCCCAAAATTATGGATCTTCTAAAGTATGTTTTTGAATTATTTTATTTTTCGAAATTTTGAATTAAAAATAAAAAAGAAAAAATTGCAACTTTTTCGACAAAAAATTGTAACTTTCTGCAAGCTGGCTCTGTAGTAACACTGGTCCAAACATACTTATACAATTAACAACTACTGCTTGCTTATACAAAAACAACAACACTGAAATTCATTGCAATATCCTGATACATGTTTGTGTGTGTATATTTATAATAATTTTTTCAGAGTTTTACCTATAACTCGGCTGTTTATGGACCGATATGGTTAATTCAAGAAAATTAAAATTTAGAAAAATGTTTACAATAGATTTGTTGAAAGACGAATTCTTAAGCTTACATAGAAACTTCTCAAAGTCTAAAAATGCGTTTTGACCGATTCAGTTACTAATGAACCGATTTTGTTCATTTCTTCCGAAAAAACATTGTAAAAAAAGATTCCGAATTTTCTGTTCAAAAATGAAGTCGCTAGCTTATATAGGGACTTAGGAAAATCTAAAACAAATACGTTTTTAGAGGTCTTTTCGGTTTTTTGATGATATTTCGGCTATTAATGGACCGATTTTGTTGATTTTTACTACTGTCACTCAAAGCAATATTTCTTATAATTTGATGTAAAAAATATATGTATCCGATAACTGGGGATTTTTAAAAGTGATTTCAACAGAAAGTCGGACAGACGGACATCATTATATCGACTTTCTTATCAATAAGAATCCAGAAAATATATACTTTTTGGGTTCTTAGATGAATATTGTAGAAATTACAAACGGAATGACAAACTTATATATATCTGTGGTCAAATATATTTCCAATGGCTATCGCAAATTTTGATAGTATTTTCACCAGTATTTTAGAAGAAAATTAGTTTTTTCTATAAGTTCAAAGTAATATTTGGTACAAATATTCACTTCAATGCATTTTTCTCATCTGAATCTCATAGTAAACTTTTTATTATTGCAGATAATAATAATAATAATAATAATAATAATAATAATAATAATAATAATAATAATAATAATAAAAATAAAAATAAAAATAAACTGTATGAGAAACAAAAGATTGGCAAGCGTTGGATCTGTCTTCGAAATTTAAACTCGAATAATACTCTTCTACATGTTTACGTTATTTAAAATATTATATAATATTTAGTAGAAAAGAATAATATCTGCACCAACATATATAACTTCTGATTTTTGCTACAATATACGTGAAATTTGGAAAATCAATAGAAACAATTTAGGCTTTTAAAAATTTATTATATTTATAAAAATTTATTTAAAAATCTCATTTGTTTTCTACTTTTTATATAGTAACATTTAAAATACAGACTTTTTGAAGGTTTGGGGGATTTGCCGCTAGTACAAATTAAATTAAAATTACCTAGAACTAGCTTTTCGCGGTGCGATTCGCTATCCTCTTTGATGCGATACTTTATATGGGGACTGCTTACAACCCTAACGCGCCATTTAAATTTTTATAACAAAATTATTTCTACAACTTTTTAAGACTTTTTACTTAATTACTTCTTTAGATATGCGAAAATTAATAAGTATTTGCTTTGTATGTGGGCTACCCCTCCCCTTGGCCCTATCCGTACTATTTTCAATTTTTCAATGCAATATGATAAGAAAGTAGTATCCACAAAATTTGATGGCTCTCACCATCATAGTTCGATAGATATGCCATTGAGAATATTTGCTTTGTAATAGGAGGGTACCATTCACCTGCCCCTATCGAAAAATAAAATTTTATTTAAATTTAGAGGCATACAGGATGATGCTGTTGAAAAAGAAGACGCAAAATCTGGGCATGGCAAGATTTAACATATTCTATAACCTACACCGTCAATGGTACTATCTGTATGTCAAATTCCGTGAAAATTGGTTCAGCCGTTTTGAAGTGGTTGATACACAAACAAACAAACTTACACCTCATTTTTATAATACAGTCGAACATGGTTATAACAAACTCTAACGGACCGACGAATTTAATTCATTACAAACGTAGTTCGTTATATCCTTCAAATTACAAAAAAATTACTTGTTAACAAAATATACGTATTTCATTACGATACCAATAATTTGTAATTAAAGCGTATTTCTTTCCTTTAAAAACTGGATGTATTTATGATTTTTAAATAAGTATTAATGATTTCGATGAATTAATGATTTTGATGCACTAATGATGAATATTTTTTTTGCATTCATCAGCCATTCGACAAGTGGCAAAATTGAGATTAATTTTATTAATTTTATTTTTATTTGTAAATTGGAATGTTTTGAGATATTTATTTTTTCAGAAATAGCGATTTTCCAATATATTAATTTTTAATCCTTTTACAATTCATATTTTGTTTTGAAATTCATATTTCGTTTTCAAAATTATATATATAAAATTCCTATTTCAATTGTCCGATGATATAAATTGAAATTAATAAAATTATTTCTATTTATCCAACAATTTAATAATTAAATTAAAATGAAAAAAAGTTATTACTATTAGTTTTTACATTTTTGAAACACTTTGAAATGTGCAATGTTATTTATCTAAAATTAATATTTGTGGTAGTTCGTTATAAACGTAGCTATTTTCTTAAGAAAAAAAAATATTTTTTAATTTTTTATGACATCTTAAAATACAAGCTTTGACAGACTTTGATATCTTTTGTGCAATAAAAGTTATGGCCATTCAAAAAAAAAAAAAAAAAAAAAAAAAATATGTTAATTACTTTAAAAGCTATAGAGTTGCCACAGTTTTCAAAATAAGAATTAGAAATATTCTCCTCTACATAGGTACCAAATTTTATCCAAATCGGCAACTGAGGGTCAAAATTTTTTAAATTTAAAATGGAATTATTCCATGAGGACACATTTATACATTAAAAAATTGTTTTTGCTACTAACAATAATTTTAATTATATGTATATAAAATGTAATACACTGAAAGAGTTGGAAAAAAATATTTTTTTTATCTCTAAGTTTTAATATGCCAAAATATTTGAAATAAATGTGGAAAACTGACAATTTTACAAAAATTTGTATAAAAAAAGCTAATTTTTCCTATAAATTATAAAAACGCATAAAAGCACACAAATCTAAAAAATAGCAAAAAAAAAAAAAAAAAGCAAAAACACAACAAAGGAGCATAAACAATTCAAAAAAAAAAAAAGCAAAACAGGAATTTTTGTCTTCTCTGGTTATAAAAAAAATTGTTAATTTCTGTTTTGAAACTAAAAAACTAAAAACTAAAAACTAAAAAAATTAAATAAATAATACATATAAATAAATTTAGTAAATGAACAAAATATAAATACATATACAATATTATACATACATTTGCAATTATTTCCGATTTTTTTTACCTTTCTACCTTATGGAATAATTGTTTATAAATTTAATATTCCACAAATTAAACAACTTATTAACTAAAATTATAAATAATTTATTTACAAGTTTAAGTTTTATTTTTGTTAATAACTTAATTAAAATAAATGACAAAAGTAACTAAGCCGGTGAAGATGTTTGGGTATTAAAAAAATAATTTATAAGCATAAGAATTAATTAAAAGCACCACTAAAAGTTTATAACTACTGAAAACTAGATAGAAAACTATTTTCTGTTTTAAAAGTTATTTATAATATAATAGATAGGATATATAATATAATATATAATATATCATATATAATATATTATATATAATATATAATATATAATGTATAATATATAATATATAATATATAATATATAATATATAATATATAATATATAATATATAATATATAATATATAATATATAATATATAATATATAATATATAATATATAATATGATAGCTACATTATCTCAACCATGTAGCAAAAATTTTAATCTAGTAAAATATAGAAAATTATTTTCAAATATTTTAAATATTTGCAAATTTTAAATAAAAATTTGTCACACTGGACAAATATTTAATTGAAAATGTGTTTCGGAAAAAAATTAGTTTAATTTGAGCAAACAATTGAAACCAATTTTTACTTTCATGTAAAACTAATATCATTTTACTTCAAGAGCGTTATAACTCAAAAATATGAGATTTTTGAGTTAATGATTACCTTTTGTCAAAATATCGTGTTGATATCTTTTATGGTTACTGTGGTTGAGTATTTTCGTCTCAATTTTCATTAATTTTCTATTAAGGTGATAAGAATATTAAAATTTTGAATGCATTTTCTGCAAATTGCATTTTTTTGAGTTATGACATTCTTGAAGTAAACATAAAACAATTTGAACAATTTGTTTGTTAGTAATTTGTTTATTAGTAATTGAAATAAAAAACAAAAATATTAATGAAATATATTTTTGTTTTATCTTAGCATACTTCACCGGCTAATTGAATTTCCGCTTTCGTTCACATACAAATACAATTCATAATATTCCTTAAAATATAAAATATCGTTAATTTTAATTAAATAAATTTATGTATAATAGATGAATATACATATTTTTTTGAAGTAATAAATTCATTTTGAAATAATTTATTTCAATTTAAAATATTTACCACTAATATACATCACAATTCACTTTTGCATTGTTTTATGTTTCAATTATTTTTAAATCATTTTGTTTTTTACTTTTATTACTAAATAACATTAATTGAATAAAATTATATAAATATAAAAATTTTGTGTTAATTTGTTTTATGTTATTATTTTTTTATTTTGATGTGAAAAGTTTTATTGTTTTGATTTTTTCTCTAACTAATTTAACAAACACATACATAAATTGTTTTTAAAAGTATTCTTTTTTTTATAAAGTTTTTGATATATAGTTTTTGTTGAGTTTTTTAGTTTTTGTTTTATATTAAAAGTAAAGTAAGCCAACAGCCACACATGTCTATAGATATTATTTAAAATTTACAGTGAAATTGATATAAAATATGTTGGAATTAAATTGGCCTTATTGTAGGGCTGATAAATTAGTTATAAAAGGCGTGTTCTTAAATGCATTTTGCACTGCCGATGCAGATCAACTGCTGCGAATGCTTGTTTTTCCTTAAGTAAATTAAATACTTACTAATATAATACATAATCTATTTTTATGATTAGTATTTTATGTTTATTTGCACATAATACACTTCAGTGTTGTTTTTTCGAACACCTGAATATTGCAAAATTGGCACCTTTTGCATTTATCAACGTACTGCTCATAATATGCAGCGTTGTGATGCATTTACAAACAGGCCTAAAATTATTATGAATTTGTTAGACTTTATAGATCTGAGGTGCTGAGAGATGTCAGTGATCTATAAATATTTCAATTAAAATATTTGTATTGAAATATTTTAATTTTGATCCAGTTTATCTGTTCTACAATTGGAATATCAATTAAAGGAGTTAAGCCTAAAGAACATTATAAAGAAGGCTTTAAATATTGTGTTCAATTTTTTATATCCTCCAACAAAGATTGCTAGACTAATTTTTAAAATATTTAATCGTGCCTCAACAAAATACACATATGTATGTATGTATTCTCTGTTTTTGTAGGGAGTCAATTTAAGTTTGTCCTTTTGTCTGTTAAAATTTAAGTTTCAAAGGTTCTAGATTTAGTAATATATTCGTGACTTTAAATTATCACCTGTGCTCCCGAGAATTTGCAATGGAAACTCAGCAAAATTTGCTCATATATGACTGATTGAACAAGAAACAAGTGCAAAGGTAAAACCCCTCGCATATTATGCTTCATATTTTCTTATATTTGTATAATAACAATAAATGAAATTTTTAAGGGTAAAGTACAAATAATCGTGTTAAAAGAGGTATGCATTTTTAAAAAAGTACTAATTTCCAAAAAAGTATCATAGACCAAAAAGTACTTTTTTTAAAACAACGTAATTTTTTAAACAAAAACCGTAATTTAAAGGTAAAATTTTTCCAAAATTTTCTAAATAATGTATTACTTTCCAAAAAAGTATTATATTTTTCTTAAAAATTGTAATATTTTTTTAGCAAAGTAACATATTTCGAAACACTAACTATATTTCCAAAAATGTGCCATTTTCAAAGAAATTGAAATTTATCCCAAAATTCCCATATTAAAAAAAGCATCATTAAAGAATAGAATCCATTAAAAAAATCCAAAAAGTAGTTAAAAATAATAAAATAACAATAAATAAAAATATAAAAATATAAAAATAATAAAAAACAACTTTTTGTGACTTATTAACAATATCACATTTCAGAACAGTTTTTTAAATGAAAGTACCGTTTTTTTAATTAAAAAAGTAATCGTTTAAGAAGTAGAGAAGATTTTCAAAAAAGTTTCATTTCAAAAAAAAAAAAAAAAAAAGAAAAAAAAAAGAAGAAAAAAAAAAAAATAAAATTACCACAACTCAAAAAACTACCAGGTTATGAAAAAGTAAATTTTTTCGCAGAGAATTAAAATTTTTCAAAAATGGTACAATTCTTCCTAAAAAGTAACATTTTTCAAAAAATTTCGAATTAGTAGAGCACGATGTTTCAAAAAAAAATGTAAAATTACCATTTTTCATATAAAAAATTTCATCTTCCAAAAGGTACGTTAAAAAATTTCAAGAAAGTTAAAATTAGTAAAAGAAGTACCAATTTCAAAAAATAGGTACTATTTTTTTTTATTCTTTTTTTTTTTTTTTTTTTTTTTGAGAAAAAATTGTATGAAAATGTAATGCAACTATAATATGTAACTCTTTTTTAAGAGAAGTATAATGTTTCCAAAATAGTACGATCGTTTTTTAAGTACCAATTTTAAAACAAATAAAATTTTTTCAAAAAAGTCATACGTTTTACAAAGAAAGTGATTACTCTCCTCTGCCGACGTTATCTCACATATTATATCAGTGTTAATCTCAGTTGTAGACCTGGGGTAAAGAAATTTGGAATTCCTTGCCATATTATCACTTTATATCAAATGCAACATCTTTTAAGAATAAACTTTTTAATTACTTTCAAACACAATTGCATTATTTATTGTTTTTAAAATTTAAATGTATTGAATGTTATTGCTATTTATATCATGTTTATCAAATCTTTCTAAATATATATATATATATATATATATATATATATCGATAAAATAAATTAATAAATAAATAAACAGTCTCATAATACTTCTTATAATACTAATATTTGGGTCTACACCTGATATAATTCTCTGAGAGAGCAAGCTTGACATTCTCTGACAGAAAAATCTTACATATGCTGTTACGTGTAGATGGGTTGTTAGAGGAATAATACTGTTAAACTTGACTCCTTTTTCTATTATTTCCAAACATATTTATTAAATATGTTTATTAAACATATTGCGGCATCATTGATTAAATAATTCTATATTGTTCGGCATTTACTTTACTATATTGTAAACTATTGTATGTAAATAAATATGTACTCACTTCTTCATATGAGATACGTACATTATTACTGTTTTTTATAATATTTATTTAAAAATGTATTTTTTTTTTATATAGATTCATTTAGATTTTATTTTAACAATAAATTAATTAAATTGTGTTTGTTATTTATTATTAACGCCATTCTATAAGCTCTGTGTTAAAAATATAATCCTTAGAATAAACTGAGTTTTTTTTTGGGGGTAATTTTACGAAGTTATGTATAAGTTTTATTCATTTCATTTTGTGTATTATATAGTAATAAATATAATAGTTTTATTAAATATATAAGTATAAATATTTTTAATGTTATTAGTTAGTTAAATTTAGTGCTTTTGTAATTTAAACTTAAGTATTTAATATATTTTAATGTATATAAAACAAAAAATAAAAAAAATAAGTTTATTTAAATTATGTAATTTTGAATTAAATGGTTAACATAATTTATAATCATTTGATTTAAATTATTTCTATTTATTTAATATTAATCAAATAATGTGTGTGCATTAGATTTAAGTAATTAAGTATTTATTACAAAATTTAAAGTTAAAAAAAAATTTTAAAAAATACTTTTTTATAGTTAGTATAAAATAAAAATAGTATAAAGAGATCTATAACACTAGTATCTTAAATCTCTTTTTTTAATATAATTGTTGTTTCGGTTTAAAAAAAATACACAACTACCATAAATTTACTTTTTCATAAACAATTTCTTAGTTTATGAAAACATGAAGAATATATTATGGGTATTCAGTTCAATTATGGTGATATTGCCAAAACCAATAATTTCTCTTAGTAAAATGCTATTTACTATATTTAATTTAGAGGCCAATTAGTTTAAAGACACAATAATAAATTTTATAAAGATTAGTTCTTAATTGACCACAAGTTAATAGAAAAGTTTTTGCCATTAATATTTATAATTTAAATTGCGTAAAATCTTAAGTAGAGTTAAGATATTTTCTGATATTGTTACACATATTATATTAGATAATATAACGAAGAATTAAAAGTTAAATAAAAATATTTAATTTTTAAATCTTTTAATTCAAGAGTAATGTAATTTCAAAAGCAAATGCAAATACATATTTATTAAAACTGAAATCTCTAACCATGGTCAAATTATAAAAAACAGAACTCTTAGAATTAAAAATATGAATTTATTAAATTATATTATGCAGCATTTAGTTATACAATAGTATTAAAGAAATCATCGGATTTGCAAAATTTAAATTTTTTAATAATTAAATTATTATTTGTTTTTTACATAGCGTTTTGTTATTGAATTATATTATGTATTAGCTTGCTCATATCTTCTATTCTGGATTAATGAAGTAATATAAAAACAAGTAAAAATATTATGATTGGTTTTACCAAATCTATTATACCCATCATCTGTAAATTTTCACCTAGTTTTTGACAAATAACTTTTTTGTTTATAAATCAATTTAGCTCATTTTCAATACCAAACAAACCTTATCGAAGGCGAATCATTGAGCCAAATTTCGGTCCCCTAGGTAATCCCCCTCAATCCCTATCGTGATTCCAACAGACAGACGGACGTAGTTAAATATTTATTAATTATATAAAAAATGAATCTATGTTTGTTTGTCTTTTTGTATGTATCTTACATTAGCTAAACGGCTGCACCGATGTTTTTTACAGCGTCATTCTGAAAGATCCGAAATTCGAATAGGCTACTTAATTTTGCGAACGGAGCTGGAGGAATGGTACCCCTCACTCAAAGTTAATCTTAATTATAGCATGTATAAAGTAATATTGTAGCAACAAATCTTATGAAATTAATTTTCTTATCAAGATTCACAATTGAGATGAAGACAGGGCGAATATTTTAAGAGAGACTGGTAGCCCCCATACAAAGTAAATCTTAATTATAGCATATTTAGAGAACTATTACAGTGAAAATCTTAAGATTTTGTGAGAATAATTTCTTATCAAGATTAACAATTGAGATGAAAACAGCATGTTTAGATCTAGGGGGACATGTAACCCGTATACAAAAAATATATTAATTATTACACATCTAAAGAACTACAACAGATAAATTGTTAACATTTTGTGAAGATAATTCTCTTATTAAGTTTCCTAGTTGAGATGTGAATAGGGCGTGTAGGTCAAGGGGAAGTAGTAGCTCCCATACGAAATAAATTTCAAATAAACTAATAACATATTCACTACTTCCAAAGTATAACCAAGTGAATATTTTGAAAATAAATTTTATTTTAGCAAAAATAAAGATAATTTCTCAAAAAGCTACAACTTTACCAATTTAAATGTTTTTTTTTTATTTTTAACTTAAAGAAAAAATACGAAAATTGAAAATCATATACACTATGCTCTACGTAATTCTAGAATAAATTAGAAGAATGGTTGTTGCAAGCATATTTCATGTTTACTACAAAAATAATAAGGTTACGGAAACTAATGTTTATTTGCTATTACTATGATGTGATTGCTGCAATTATATAAATTATTCAAGTTATCAGAATATTCTAAAAAGAAACTTAAACATAATATGTGCACCGTAAAATGCTCAACTATATTTTTCTCTGCATGCATCAATTTTTAAGATAATTTTATGAAATTTGGTCCTTCTAATCCAGGAATGAACCCTATTGAAACTGATGAAAAAAATGCCCTCCCAGAAAAATCACTTTGGCATACACATACAATGATGGATATCATATGGTCGGGCTTGACCGAATATAACTTTATTACTTGTTTTACATTTAAGATCATAACAATATTAATTTATTGGCTATGCTCACACTCTAATGATGGTACAATTTTCATTATTAATATTCTATTTTTTTATGCCATTTTTCAAAATTTATTAATGTGGCACATTTTAAATTATGTAAAAATGTCTACTACGTGTTTTTTTTCGGTTATCATTTGATACATACATCCATATTTATATTAAAATTTGACTTTCAGTTTTGGCAAATCATTACGTAAAAAAACTTTTATGGCACAAACACAACAAAGTGAATTAATAGACTTTGATAAATATTTTAAAATACTTTTATATGCTCGTATTATAAAATGTCGTAATAAAAATTGTATTTCTTTATTTTATTTATTCTTTTGTTACTTGTTCTTTTTTTTTACATTCTTAAGAAAATCATTCATGCGAAAAACTGATTTTCTATTAAAGAAAATCTTTTTAAATTTGACTATTAAATGTATTTCCTTACAACATGACAATAACATTAATAATTTTTAAAAACCATAAAAGACCTGGATGAATAAATGATTATTTTTAAAGATATAAGACCAAAATAATAATTTTGAGTTTTTTGCCCTATTGCTTAGAAATAATAATAATAATAATAAAATAAAATACAATTTTAAGGAAGTAAAAAATAAAAAAACTACTTATCTAACTTATTAAATCATTTTAAAATTATTTATATTTTTTTTTATAAAGTTGGTTTTTCTTTTTTGTTGTAAATATATAAAATTATAAATTCTGCTTTTTATATATGGTCCCCGTTGTATAAAATGTAATTAATATTTGTATATAAGTAAGTATGTATTTATGCAAAAATTAAATACATCTGGGAAAAAATCATGTTAAAAAGAAATTAAGAGATCAATTCTATTTTATAAAACACTACATGGAAAATTTCATTAAATTTAGATTTTAATCAATGTGTATATATTGTAAATTGTTATACCCTTTTAATATTTTTCTATATAATAATATATTGCATGAACATATTTTTATACATACATAAAAAGTTATTAGCATATTTTTATAGAAATTTGTTTAATTTATGAAATAGAAAAATAAAATCTATTTAATCCTTGAACCTTGTTGAACAAGTTGAATTTTTTATAATATAAAATAGCAAAATCATTATATTACAAATTATTTATATAGCAGCCAAGTTCGAGTGGAAATTACAAAAAAAAAAAAAAAAAAAAAAAATGTGACTGCTTGTGGCTGGAGAATATAGCGGATGCGTCTACAATTTTCGAAAATAATTTTTTTTGATCATCGGAAAATGTTGTTAGTTATTTTTTATTTGCAATACACCGCCAAAGCGAAGTTTGTGCTGATGTTCGTTGCTTCCAGAATTAATGGTTCAGTATTCACCACCTTGGAAATACTTTGTAAATCGTTTTGACAATATCCGTCTTTTCGTCTGTCCATCCATGTAAAGTTTGTAATCGAACTATATGTTTCCATTTTGAAAATAACTTATTAAATCAGAGACAATAAATAATTATTACTTGTGGAATTTTAAGGCAAAAAAAAAGAAAAGAAATTAGTTAAAAATAGTTGTTCTGAAACTAGTCTCCAAAAGTCCTACCGAAGCCGGACTTTATTTTTGTTGATTATTTAATATTTCAAATGCAAAAGGACTAAAATAAGTCATTTCGTAACTGATGAGCAATTGATACTGTGATATATGTGAACGCCAAGGAAACGAGGAATTATTATAAGAGTGCCCAGCCCTGAATGAAATTATACACAAATTCCAGTGAGAAATACTTACTGAAACAAAATTTTTGAGACAAAACGGCACAAAACTTATAGACCTTATTAGATATCTTCAAGCTACAGTTGGAATGTAGTCTCTCATCTTACAAGTATCTAGTTGTGATCAAGCAATGGTCGTTTCAGAATGAAATCATATCGTTTATATTTTATTGTTTGTACTCATTGAACTACCACATTAGCTATCCAAGCAAAATAAATGTCTTTATTACTCACACCTTTTCGAGAAACCCCCTTAATGTTGCTATGGACCCTATTTGAGAACTACTGAATTGCACTACCTAATTTTAAGAATTATCGTTACCTATTTGAACGTTACTTCTGTATAAAATCCAATTCCGAAAATCAGTTAGAAATGCATATATTCCTTCTTAATGTTAGTATGGGCAATCATTTTATTGAGAATAAAATTATATTGTACTAAAAAATATAAATAAGTTCATTGTCTTACTAAAAATGTTGATGATATAGATTTCATCTTGCAAATGAAAAGTTTATGTTAATTGTAATATTCTACTTCTTCTAGATAATATCAGAGTTTAATAGCAGATTATTATTTTAAAGACCTGTTTTATTGGTTCTATTTTTTTATCCTATTTCTCTCCTATTTGATAGCAGCACCAAGAACATAAAAAGGACTAATACGTAGTTTTCTTGCGGGTCTAAGGCAGCATATGTAGCTCATCACTGTGTAAATGGTTCATTCCCTTACGTGCCCACTCGTGATAGCAAACTATCAAAAAATTATAAATCATATCATTTTTAAAAATTTTCCTAGAATATTTTAACATATATTTTTTTAACCGGATTAGTGTTGCCAATTTTTGGTGACCAAAAACGGCAAAATTCCTTAAAAAATGGCTAAAAATGTGCTAAAAAATTACTAAAAATTTTTAGGAACAAAAATTAAATAAAAAAGAAAAAAACAGAAATAACTCATTAAATAGGGCTTTTTATAATCATATAAAATTTACATTATTACAATTCGGGTTTGTTTTATAAATTTATATGTTAAATTAATTATTTTTAACATTTTTGTTTAAGACGATTTTTTTTCAAAAATACATTGCAGCAAAATAAATACTAAAACACTTAAAAAATAGTAAGGTTCTACTGTTTTCATCATATCATTATTTTTAACCTAAGTAATTATTTATTTGTTAAAAACTTAAAGGGAATGAAATTTGATTTACAATTTAGTTTGTTTAATAAAAAAAATATGTTAAATTCTTAAATTATTTTTCAGTATAATAAATAAAAATGGCTAAAATGAAAATTAAAATCGCTAAAAAATGGCTAATTGGCAACACTGAACCGGACTATAATAACCCCTACAAAATGCTCTAAATATATTTGCAATTCTTTTATCGCGGAAGTACATTAACATAACTTTTTTCCACTTATTCGAAACTACTTTGGGGACAAAAATTTAAATTTTAGTAAACCACAAAATATAAAGTGAGCCACATAGCTTTATTTCATGTTTTAGATTTTAATTCATTATCAAGTGACAGTCGATTGCCGTTGGTTTGTTCCATCCTACAATTTAGCTGTCGCACTATGAATAGATTAATATTTTTATAGTTTAGCTCTGCAGACTTATCAGTCAAACTGATGCGAAAAATGAGTTTCACTCTTGCTTGTAACTATTTATGTATGTTATAGCTTATGACAACAATTAACGGCAGTTAAAGTAATGCACTCCTTGTCGGGTTTCTCCGTTTTTTTTAATTCGAACTTGTTTGATTTTTATTAGAATTTTTTGAAGCATACTTTCTTCCATGATATAAAAATAATAAGGTAGCGCTACTCTCTCATTTTGTCGCCATGATAAAGAACTGACGTTTAAGCCAACACTAATTTTATTTTCTCAAATCATGCTACCGTACACATTTTAGAAAATGCGAGTTTTTTATTTACTCGGTAGGGACTTCGTTCTTTCACAGAATATTTATAAACATTTTTCTGAATCTTTAAGCTAAAGAAATGAAAAATCAGCTCATAAATATTAGAGATATTGGCTAAAACGAGTTTTTTTTTTTTGGAGCCTTCATATAAGGTACATTATTAAAAAGATCGGTCTCAAACATTTATCTAAAATTTTAGTTTTTGAATCAACCAAATCGGTCTATAAAGTTATTGGAAAAAAACTGAAAAAATCTATTAAAAATAAACACACACAAACATTTATATCAACTGAAGCATTGGAATGACTATCAGTGTTGCTTTTTGTATATGCAAACAATGGTTGTTTGTATATGGACATTTATTTATGTCTGCTTGAACGTTGTTTAGTTGGCAACAGAATCAATACAATGAATATCAGTTCTGTTGTTTTTTGTATATGCAAGCAGTGATTGCCCATTAAACACTGAATAATCATATATCAAACGTTTGAATGATCATGTGTTTTTCCTTTTGATATTTTCCTCTAATTCAAACATTAATTCAAATCTGCTTCAATTTTTGAGAAAAATAACCTTTTTGTTGATAATGATATTATTCTCAAAACATTATAAAATCATTCTCAAACGTTCACATTTGAGAAAAAAATTTATTTCAAATCATTCTCAAATTTTAAATCAAACCTTTGGTTTGCTGGTTGCTTGGTTTGTATATACATGCATACATACATACATACATATATATACATACATACATACAAACATACATATATATTAGATATTATAGCTTTATTATATTAGATATTACAGCTTTATTTTGTGTTTGGATAAAATTTAGATTATTTTTGAAAGTATAAAAGTGAAAATAATAATGCATACTTTAAGGCATTATTTTTATTATTTGTGTAAAGTGGTGAAGAGTATAAAAGATTCGGCACAGCTCAATATAGCGCTCTAACTTGTTTTTTCTGAGTTTGTTAATAACATTAGGTATGTGAGAGAAAATGATTCGAAAACGAATCGATTTGAAATCGAAACAAATATGTGATGTATTAATTTTGTCGTTTTCGTTATTGATGAAATTAGATTTAAATTACATTCTATTATATCTTATTGTCCATAATTGACTATAGCTCCCATATTAACCCTCTTTAGAAAATCATTTTAACTGGCATAAATCCCATAAAAATCATAGTATCGGGTTAATATTTAACACAAATCAGTGTAATATAAACAGAAACCGCAGTGCCAAACTTTATAAGGATCGATCCATAATTGACTATGACTCCCATATAAGATACACTTCCGGAAATCCTTCTAAAGTACATAAATAACACAATATAATGCATACGTATGTTTCACAGAAATATTCACCATGCTTAAAAGAACTATCGGCCCACAATTGGCCATATAAGTATCATATAAGACCCCTCCCCGAATTTTGAAGCACATAGTCAATGGCGTAGGTTATTATATAGGCGGGCTTGACCTTCTAACTTGTTAAATATTCAATAACGGCTGTAACAATAGGAACATCAGCAAAAACGCAGATGAGCGCTTTTAAAGTCCCAACGTTTTTTTTGGCTTATTTACCAACGAACAAATATTAAATAATTGGCATAAAAGTGAAACAAAAGTTTTGTGAGAACTACCTCCTTATATTTATATCATGCTTTCTTCAAATATAGAAAAGTTAATATAGTAATTAAAGGTATGTTTCTGAAAATTACAATTACTTATTCGAATTTTAGCAAGTTCGTATTATATTATTTTGATCTTATTTCGTTGAATATTTCTGTTAAAAATTCAAATATATAAATTTTCTTGTATAAAATTATAAAATTTCGGCTATATTTGGATATGATCTTAAATTTCAGTTACGCCATTAAATTTCATATTATAAACACCCTTCCTACAACATTAAATTTCCTTATTATTCCTTTACGCGTTGGTTTCAAATGGCTCAAAAGTGGTGATTTATTTAAATTAAAAAATTAAATTTTTATAATAATGTTTGGCGTCTGTTGGAACTAGATAAATTTTTTTATCACTATTTGTTAAAATCAAACATTTTTGATGTTTAGTTTATCTGTAGTGAGCTGGAAAAAATTTAAGTTTTATTGGAATCGACTTTCTATATTTTCATTTAAGCCTTCTAAAAATTAAACTTTTATAATGGAACTATCAAAACATAGGTAATTTGTTATCCAAAAAGTAGGTTTTTATTTATATTTTTAAATATTTTTTTAAAGGCCCATATTTGATGGACCAGATCTTTTATATTGGATGGTACTAGGCTTAGATATGTATATTAAAAAAGCTTGCATTTAGAAAAATAAAAAATTGCGCTTATGTTGCGGCCTTTTTAGATATTTAAAATTATTTGTGAAAATCCAAGTCTTTTGAAGACAATTGTTTAGCAAAACGTGGGCATAACTGACTGTTTTAAAAGTATGAAAATTATAGTTACAACCAAATGTCGACTTTACGACTTTTTTCAAGCTTTAAGTAATCGATTTTTTGGCTTTTTAAATTTTTAAACAGTCGATTTTTCCTAAGTTAAAAAAATATAAAATATATAAAAAGCAATCAAGTATATTGATTAATTAGCAAGCAAGAAAATCGATTTCTCGACAATTTTAAAACCAGAAACTCAATTTCGACTTTTTTTAATAAAAAAGTCGAAAGACGCTTATCGGAAAGTCGATTTGATGAACCCTAATGAAAATATGAAATTTGTATTTTAATTCCTTATAGAATTGTTGTTTTGATATTTAAAATATATTTTGCAAACTACCAGAGTGATCGGGTATCACGAAACCGTTCCGAATCGAATCTGAAATTTGGAAATGCATTTATATGGTCAAATTTGGATTCTTTACAGTTTCTTCAAAAATCTAATTATTAAATACTCATTTTTGCATTCTATTATAGCAAAATCGTAATTAACGCATAATTATCTATCAGTAAAAAAAAAAAAATAAAGACGGATAAAAAATTTTTAAGTTATTGCAAATTCTCCCGACTATTAATGTGTCTCAAAACACATGTGGGAAATGTACAAAAAAAAAAACATAAAACAAACAATTTAAATAAAATTTATATTTTTATTTAAATTATTTGAAAGATCTCAATTTTTAATTTACATTCACATATGTATATAAGAAATCTATAAGCGAAAAAGTGTCTTATATAGATGCTATATCTAATAGTCCACCAATCATTTTTATTTATTTTTTTTTTTTTTTTGCAATAAGAATGCTGTTCACACAAAACATTTGAAAATTTTATGTTTTTCTCGATATCCACATCTATTCATATGGAAAAGCACTTAAGTCCACATTTCGGGAGGATTTTTGTTTGAGATAAATATAAAATAATACTAAATCAATATAAACATACATGTATGCAAAATTTGGTTACGTTATCTTAAAAACTGCCATTTGTACTCTTACCAAAAAATGTTGTTAATTAACGACGAATAAACGGATGGACGACGGTTTAAGATAAAAAAAAATAAATAAATAAAAAACTAAAAAAAACTACTTGTTTAAGCCTGCATTAATGAAACAAATAATAAAGTAAGTTATTTCTATCATTTCCTGAATTAAGCGACATTTTTCATGCCATTGAAACCAATGAGCTTTGGCAGAAATATTAATAAAAAATAATAATAAAATCCCAAATCAAATCGAAAAAGGGCCTTTTTCATTTTAATTCAGCTCCCGAAAAAATAACGACAGCATGTAAATTTTAGGAAACGGTATCTTAGAATGAAGTAAATTTTCATATGAGCTAAAAACATTGATGCCTTTAATTTTGAACCACCCTATATGCATACAAACATATGTCTGATATTGGAAATAATCATTAAAATGAAAGGAAAAATATTTGATACATAAAAAATTCAAAGAATTACAAAGGGATTCTATGAATTTTTGATCTATGAAATATTTTTAAGTAGATTATTATTATTATTATTATTATTATTATTATTATTATCATTATCATTAAAGTGTTTGTCTATCTTCTCTGTAACGTTTTAAATTTAAATGAACTGAAATTTTCCTTGTAGTGTTTTTTGTTTGTTTTTCATTACGCTTTTTTTTCTTGATTTTACAAATTAGTTTACAAAACTGATTTATAATAGAGTTTAAGCTCTTGGAATCACTTTGTTTTCTTTTATGTTTGTTTTAAAAAATAACAATTAATTAAATGAAATGAAAACTCTTCATGGACAGGATTTAAATATTGTTTTATTGGAGATTTCATCACCAATAAATTATTAATAACAATATTTTTATTTAATCGTTATTTAAATTCACAATTATTTATTATTTTAATATTTTTAATAAATCTACTAAATACATATAAAAATTTTATTTATTTTTTAATTTATTAATTTAAATATTTTTTATTTAACATTAAGTATGTAATTTAAATTTTCAACAAATACACTTATGGATTTTCTTTAATCCCTTTTTTAATACATAATTTATTTCAATGCAAATTTATTATAACAATAGTTTTAAATTTTTGATTTTTATTTTTTTTTAATTCCATTTAAATTTGGTTTTATTTTCATATGTACAGTCATAGTAATATATATTTACACTTCTTTTTAAATATTATTATTATTTTTTTAATTAAAAAAAAAAAAAAATCAAATATTGTTATTATAAAATATTTTTAAAATAGTGTTTTGTTGTAATGCCTGAAATAAGTAGAGTAAATTGTGGTAATTTAGAAAAAGTAGCGGTATTTATTTTTGATATTAAAGGAAAAGTTATTAGCATTTCTTATTTTAAAAGTATTTACACACATTTTTCATATTTCAAAATTATTTACGCAGCTTCAAAAATCAATTATTTACGCTCAATAATTACTATAATGGTCCAAAATCTTGTCTTTAAGATAATATGAAATTTTGATATATAAAAAATGTTTGCTCTACACATTTCAGGCATTACAACAACAAAACAATTTTTTTCAAAAAATTTTATAACAAAAATATTTGAATTTTTTTAAATTAATAATAATAAAAACAGTGTCAATATATATGACTATGACTGTATATATATATGTATAATAAATTTAATTAGTTTAATGTAAATTAAATTTATATTTCTAAATTTATCTGTTTTTAAATTTTATAAAATAACGATTTAGTAACAATAATGGTATTTTTAATAATACTTGTTATAAATAAATTGTGGTTGTTTGTTTTGTAGTTTGTTAATATTTACTGCAAATTACAATCCTCGGAAGCATTATTAATTTGTTGTTTTGTTTTACGTGATGCTCGTCTTATAAGAGATCTAAACCATTTTAATATTTATTGTGTTTGTATTTTTGTATTTGTGTGGAGAATTTAACAGGATTTTGTTGGCATTTGGTAAAATAGAAAAAAAGTATGGCATTAAATTTAGAAAATTTATTAAAATTGTTAAACAACCTAGTTCGATGACACGGGATTTCTCAGTCAATTTAGATATACATCATCATGGCATTCTAATCCTATAAATTTCTTTTTTGCCATTTTGTCTCGAGAACTAGAGTCTCGAGATAAAATTCGCAAAAAATTCATTTATGATTTGAATATAACAAATTTTACATATAGATAGTCCTTATAAAGCTCTGCAAAAAAATATGCTTACATGTGTAGGTTACCTCTTTTAGTTTAAGGGATATTTAGGCTTTTTTTTAGGATTTTTTAAAGTTTTTAAGCTTGGGGGCCTTAATTTTGGTCCAACATTTTTTTGAAAATATCCACTAGATTTTCCATAAAATTCTAAATAATATTGCTGAAAGCATCATGTGTTAAGAAAAATGTCATATTTTTGAGATTATTTTTCAAAATGGTGGTAATATTCTTCAACTTCTAAAATATTTTTTTATTCCGGACTATAGAAATTTTGTAAAGATTTCAAAGGAAATCTTAATGCAAATGCGTGTAAAGCAAAATCGTAGGCGCTTTGGGCAACAGATTGCATCCAAGTCCTATCCAAATTTTGTCTATTTTGAAAAAGTTTTTTTCACTTTTTTTTTCGTAAAACTCTCAAATGACAAAGCCGAGATCAACAAAGAAATATATTGGCTATATGCTCTCATATGTTGGTTAAATACACAAAAAGTATTTTCTGAGCCACGTCTTTAAAACGGGGAGATCATTTTAACTGAAAAAGTCAATTTTTGGATCAAGATTTCCCCGGACCGAGATTTTGGGTATTTCGATCAAAAAAAGTGGGAGTTTTTTCTAATTTATTGATTCTGAAATAAGTTTTTTTATATTGTACCAACATTTCAACAACATTGGAATATCTCTACTCGTTTAAATTTTATTTAAGTCCAAAGATTAACATTATTTCTCAAAAATAATAATAAATAAATAAATAAATACCTAAAATCTAAATTTTAAGTTTTCAAATTATGGTCTGAAGAAATTTTACCGTATATAATATATTTTTAATAATTATGATTCTCCATGTTCTAACGTTTACTATGATAGTAAATACTTTTATAAAACGTTTATACTTTTACTTGAAATCTAACAATAACTTTGTTTTCTTAAATATTTTTTAGCATTTTTTCCATGTATTTTATGAAAAATGTAAACACATCGCGGGCAGCAGTGCTATGCACGGTGGTTTTGGTTAAATGTTTATTATAAATCCAACACTTCAGATAACACGAGTCACAACTTGGTAGCAATAGTGATGCAAAATGGAATATTTTTCACAAATCATTGTTTTGAATGAACATTATTTAAACAATGTATGCTATGCATTTTTGCCACGTATAGATTTTTAGGAAATTTGCAACTTTTTTCTGAAAGTTGGTTTATGGTCAGTCTTCTGATGTAAAATGCTTGTCACAAAATTATCTTATCGATATATTGGTTACTTTTACCACCTAAAAAAATTTAAAAAAAGGTGTTTTATGTATATGTAAAGAAAAAAAATTTCTAGCTAAATTTTAAATTATCAACTAATCAAACTAAAAATAATTTGATCGATTTATTTTTTTGCACTTAAAAATATTCAATCAGGAAATTACAAAATTTCTATAAATTTATAGGGAATCAAATTTGATAAATATATACGACAGTATAACCAAAATTTCAACAATGGCAAATGATGTAAAAAATTCTGTCGGCTGCAAAATATATACAATTTTCCTCTTAAGTGCAAAATATCCAAAATTATGCTTTGTGTAATATATCCAAAATAATGCTCTTAAGTATAAAATATACCAAAAAATATGCCAATTAAATTTCTATAATATGCTCTAAAATAATGACTTTCTATGAAAATATGACCAAATATTCTGATAAGCCAAAAATATGCAAAAATATGCTGTAAAAAATTGATGCCAAAATACTTAAAATTCTGATATGGATAAATAACTAACAGTTTGTTTCGTTTGAAGTACAGGAAACATATGATATTTCATAATTTTAGTTGCCCTGATCAAAATAAATATATATAAAATTCAGCTGATACTGATCACAGCATTTCTAGTAACTACTAGAAATAAATAATTTGTTAATATTTTTAACAAAAAATGGATTATATTAATGATGATAGGATAGGCCAAAAGATATGTTTTAAATATTTTTTATTAAATATTAATTTTAGAGTAGATTCTATGAAATTTGAATCAATTTTTAATATAAAGTTTATAAAATAAATTTTTGACTTTTCTCCAAATTCTGCTCGTTGCAACTAAGTTGGATAACTCATTTATCTATTTCGCGTAATTTTTGGAGCAAAATATATATTATAATATATTAATTTATCGCAATATTTTTAAGTATAACTTTTGTAACAAACAGTGCAGAATAAACAACCGTATAGGGATTGGAAGCATTAGAAAGGACACAAAACTGTCAATTTAGCACGAAATTAACTATATTCTTAAATTTTTTAGATTTATTTTGATAAATATATTAAATATTATTATATATATGTAACCGATTTTTACAAAGCTTATATCATTGGAGAGCTTATAACTATATCTTACGTTTAAACTAGTTAAATTATTTTGATATTTATCCAGTATGAGTTTAACATAAATCATATTTTTCCTCATTTAACCGGCCATCCTCTTTTAGTATCCGTAAACAAATTATATTTGTGAATAAAGCATTATACGAAGAAACGTTTTTTATAGGTGATATCGGCGGAAAAGTATGAACTGGAATTACAATGAACACTAAGTTTTTCTATTATTTGGCTCATAACTTTTTGAACCGACTGTATCCATTTTCAATACTAAACAAACTTTATATTAGACAAATATTTGAGCCGAATTTCATCCTCCCAGGTGGTCTACCCCCAACCGTATCCTGCTTTCAACAGGCAGACGGACAAAAATAGCTAAATCGCCATAGATTTTCACGAGAACATAGAATATATATACTTATTCATAATTTTCCTAAATCCTATTTAAATGTTTTTGTAAATAATTTTATTATTTTTGGTATCATTCTTAATTGATATTCCTTCACTTAATTGTAAACAAAGTCGTTATTTATGTATGTATTTTAATGAAATAGAGATCGTTTTATATATATCATATTATAACATAGTCCAAATATGTTTCAACATGAGGTGCAACATATCTCTATAAAATTTTCTATAAAACAGTTTATCTCTAGAAAAAGAGCAAATTCAGAAAAAGGATTAGAACTTTGTAATGATATAATAATGATATAATCAATCTCAAGTCTTATAATTGGCTGAGAAATCCCGTGCCGTAGAATCAGTGTTGCTGTGTGTAATTATTTTTTTTTATAGATTGTGTGTTTGTTTTAAATATAAATTTACCTTGATCTGGGTTTTAATTTAGCATCACTACTAGATGCTGGATCGACAGCATCAACTAGGCTGGATTTCTTATCACTTGAAATGGATGGACTGGCATTACGATTTTTATCTAAAAAATAAAGAAAATCAAAATTAAAAATTTTGAGAAGTTTTATAGATTTTCAGATGTTTTTTTTTTTTTTTGCAAATTATCTTCTTAACAAATTTTTATTTTAACAAATTAAGTTTAAAAAAATTTATCTGAAAATAAAAATTTTTGGAAAAATAAAGAACCTGTTTTGCAGAAATAATTAAAACAGATTAGTATGAATAACCCTATTAAACATGTTTTACTGTCACATTAAATGTGAAGCAGAAAAATACATACAATCACATTTTCACACATCCATATATATACAATATGTTTAAATATCCCAACAAACACAAAGTTTGAAAAGACAAAAAGTTAGATATTTTTTACGCTTGAAATCAAATGTTGTTAAATTTCAAATAAAATTTGATATTGATTACCAGGGCAACCTAAAACATGCAAAATCATATTTTTTCTGGGCTTCAAATGAACCAAACTGTTTGTTATTTATCCTTTTCAGACAATTTTAAGAATTTTGCCATCGATTTGTTACAGCATATTTTTGTATATTTTAAACAAAAAAACTTGAACTTAATTGTTAGGTTAATATATCAAGTTTTCAGTTTATTTAAGAAAATTAAAAATCGTCTTCAAAAATGCATTCAAAAAATGCATTTTCATTATAAATACATTTTTTTAAAAATTATTCATTTTGATAATAAAAGAGAAATTAATTGGCTTTCCAATGACTTTTAAATGTATAATATTTTCATTTTTTACGAAATTAAAAACATGAATAAAATCGAACGTTTTCTGATGTTTTCAATGTAATCTTTAAAAAAAAAAAAAAAATAATTGTTTAAAAGTTTCTTTCTGTGCTTAAATCGAAAGAATACTTTTTTAAGAAAGTACCAAATTATATGTATGTATGATTGATTGTCTTAGTATACACATACTGTTTTGAGATTTCGATGTAGGAAGACCCCTTAATCGATGCATTTTAATGAGCTGAATACAGAAAAAATATTTAACAGATTTTGAAAATTCATCTTCAGTTTCCCAGGAGCGATTGAAAATCTCAAATCTAGTACATTTTGGCTAACAAATTTTCGAGTTTTTTTGCGAAATAAGTCTCAAAATTTGGATTTTGTTCCATTAGAGGACTTTTTAGTATATTTCGGTGAACAAATTTTTTGAAAATAATTTATTATAAAAGCAACAAAATTATAAAACTTGTATTCGTTTTGCAAAAAAAAAAAAAAAAAAAATCAAACTTTTTTTGCATGATGTACTAAAATGAAGCTTTATGGATCAATATTTTTGCGAAGAAAATTTAAATATTTTTTTTCATAACAAAAATTTTTCATAACAAAACTCAAAACTTTATTTTTGACAAAATGTTTTTAAACTCAGCTCATTAATATGCACCGTTTGAGGGTCTTCCTACACAATTTTTTTTCTACGGAACACTTTACAGTCTTCGGATTTTTGATTATTTAGAATATACTGACATGTGAAAAATATTTATAAATATTTATAATTTGTATTACTTTTTTCTAAAGTAATATTTGTTTAATATAAAATACAAGAATTCTCTGGGAATATTAATAGAATAAACAGATTTTTAGATGACCATCTAGAACAAGAGAACGAAAATTCGTTTCGAAAATTCTATATAACTGCTGGAGAATTATATTGTAGTATTTTGGTTTTATTTGTTGAAATATTTGTGCTAAAAATTCAAGTATCAATTTTTTTAATTTCAAAAAATTTTGAAACTACTTTTTGAAGTTTAAAGTTTTAGCTATGTCATTAAATGTGCCTTCTAAAAAAAAATATATAAAACTGTTATTCAGTTGGTTCTAGCTCACGAAAGCAAAGGATGATATCTTAAAACGAACAAAATTTTCATTTGAGCTGGGAACATCGATACCTTATTTCCTTTCCATACAAGCGGGGGCACGCTATTGGTTATTCATTCTTTTTTGTGTATTGTTTGTTGGGTTGTTAACACTTGTACCCATAATTAAGTGCCGCATCAGCAGTTTGTCTGAACAAATGTTGACTGTGTGCAACTTATATGTAGAACTTGTATTCATATGGTTTTTATTTTTATTTTTTATTTCAAGCTGTAACTATAAATTGCTATGTAAAAAAAATATGGAAAGATGAAAAATAAACAAAAAAGAGTGCTATATTCAGCTGAGTCGAATCTTTTATACCCTTTACAAATGATAAATGTTAATAGCCTTATTCACACAAAAATTCACACAAAATAAATTTCTTACGAAATTGAATCAGATCGGGTGATCAATATATTAAGCATTGTTGTATTAATTTAATTGTGTTTTACATGTTATAAACACCACTTTTTACGAATTTTATTTTACGTACTTATAATTTAGAATAAACAAAATATTCATGGAAAATCATAACACTCACATTAGCTTTGTTTTAAGCAAAATTTGTTTAAAAAATATTTTGCTGAAATACGCTTTATAACACTAGACATTAATTGAAATGAAATTGAACAAGATTCCATATGAAACTTCTCAAAAATTGTGATCTTTTGCAGCTTCGCAAAAAAAAAAAAAATAAATTATATATATATAGAATTTAAATTATTTTGAATATGATACGCTTGAATGTCATGACTATGGTATCCAAATCAACTTAAAGGGCTTAATTTCCATCACAAATTTTATATTTTCCATCACAAAATTCCATCCATCATAAATTTTAATTTTTTTAAAATCTGTATGAAAAAATTCACATTTTTTTAAATTTCTCTAAAATTTAGTAGGTTTTGGAAAAAAATTGGATCCGGGAAAATTTGACTAAAAATGGGTCAACCACAGAATTTGATGCAGGAAGGCATATCTTTGCATATAGCTTCGTTAAAAGTAACCGATAATCACGTTAATAAAAAATTGTAAAGACAGACCTATTACTTGTTAGAATACGTGCCAGAATACTTTCAATTTGCGATAGTAACTTAAGTCTGTAACTGCATTAACAAATTTGCAATTGCGGACAGCCTAACATGGACTAGGAAAAGTATTTTCAACAATTTGCATAATAAAAGATGAGTACATATATATAGCTAAAGGATGGTATAATTATTGTTACAATTCACCATGTCGTCCAGAAAAACAGCGGCAACTAAAAAGCATTAAATTGACACTAAAATAGGCTATTACTTTGAAATTAATGATGACACATAAAAATGTACTTCAGAAAGATTGTAGGAAATTTTGTTATCTATAAATGTTATAATGCACCGAAGCACGTACAATGCATAATAAGCGAGATTTGTATAAAAACTTATTTTTGCAGTGTTTAACCGCAAATAACTCGCGTAACATACACGTGATTATCGGTAACTTTTAACAGAATGTATAAGACACCAAGACGTAGTTATATTCAAAATCTCTCAAAAATCTCATTTGACTGGAGTAATATGATTTTCTTATTTATATATTTCACATAAAACAAAGGGTATATAAGTTTTTCATTTTTATACGAAAGTCTTTAAATATGATTAAAAATCATTTTTGAGAATATAAATCTGCCTGTCCATCTAGATGTCTGTCTGTCTGTATATGGAAATGAAGCAAATCTTTTCCCGTTTTTTCTTTCATATAGCCTCGAAAATCTTGGTATTGAAATTTAACGAAATCCGTTTAGGAATGACGGAGTTATAAACGATTTTCTAGAACAGCCTCAAAAAATTTTCCAATTTTCTTTGCCCAAATTTAATAATATTTTCTATTTCACATACATACAAAAATATACAAATCTTTTTCTTTTGGAAAGCTGTGAGATTGAATAGTCTAGAGAAAGTATTCTAGTCTACAAACCTGCCTGAGTATCCCCGGGACTCTTTATAAATTTTTGTTTTTCTTAAAAAAATATAAACATTTTTATTATAAAAAAAATAATAATAATTTGACAAGAATTTCTAAGAACGTTTTGATGTATATTTTATAAAAAAGAAAAAAATATTTAAACTGTGAGATTTAATAGTCTAGAGAAATTATTCTAGTCTACAAACCTGCCTGAGTTTGTATCCCCGGGACTCTTTATAAATTTCTGTTTTTCCTAAAAAAATATAAACATTTTTATTATAAAAAAAAAATAGTAATAATAATTTGACAAGAATTTCTAGGAACGTTTTGATGTGTTTTTTATAAAAAAGAAAAAAATATTTAAATTTGAGTTGCGTTTTAAGCTTCTTATATAAGCAATAAAGATAGAAAAGTTCAGCATATCGATATGGTATAATGATTTAGTTTGTGACTGAAAGACTTTATGTCCTGAGTCCAATTCTTGGCCAAGACTTCGAAAAAGTGTTTTATAATTTAACTTCAAAAAAATAAAAATATAAAAAAATAAGAAAAATTAAAATTTTGAAATGTCAGACTAAGGAACTGTCAAATATATTTTTAAATAATTAATAAAGTTTCTTTGAAATTTGAACCCATACAAAAACTTTAAAACTCCTAGCTTTGAATTTTCTCTCTATATTTTACCTACCATTTTGAAATTATGAATTCAAAAAATAGTTTTACTTTAAATTGTGTTAAAAAATATATTTTTTCAACATTGTTGAATATATTTAAGATATAGTGTTGTAAATTGTTTTTTATACTGTTCATATATATGAGGAGAATATATAATTGTTTTTCAACAAAATCTATACGGGTATAGGTAGTCTAGTGGAAGTGTTCTAGATTCCAAATTTTCTAGCCACGGTTCGTATCTTCATAGAATCTAAGATTGCATATAATATTTGGCGAATTTTTGTCTTAGAGACTCAATGTTGAAAATTCTCATAAATTCTGAAAATTTTAAAACAGCTATTGCAAGTTTAAAATATCTAATTCTGAGGTACCTTTTTAGAAAAATAAAAAATTGTTGATAGAAAACTGAAAAGGAATATAAAAATTTGCATATCTCTTCTTTATTCAACTCTTCAACATAGATGATCTAAGCGATTTTCCTAAGTCATATGCCCAAGGAATTTTCGAGGACTCTTTTATGTTACAAATTTCCGATGTAATGGTTAACATCAGTTTGCAAATATTAAGTATATTTCCAAATCAAAGCAAATATTTTGATAAGAAATAATTTCAATATGTTTATATATTTATGAAATATAGATTTTGTGAAGGGTATAAAAGATTAAAATATAACGCTATTGTATTCTGATTTTCATTGTAATATACATTTTAATATATTTTGAATTCCACGAGACCTCATATATTAAAAATACCATAGATCTTCAGATTTGATTTTTATTTGGCATATATGGGACTGTCTTTACAAATTTTTAACGTGATTATCTTTTACTTTTAACAAGTATAAGTAACCAACACGAATATATTTGATCAAAAAAGATACATGTATTAAAATTTTAAAAATCATTTCTAGAAAAATAAATCATTTTTCAAAAAGTGCATATATAATGCAAATGCATTTTTTGGATTAATTTTTGAAAACTTTCATCTCCCTTCGATTTTTTATTTTCTTAAATAAACTTAGAACTTGATATATTGAGTAAATAATTCAATTAAAGTTTTCTTGTAACAATAAGCTGCAATATTTTTAATATTTTTTTTTCTAAAAACCATCAACAAATTTTCACATAAAAAATATTATTTATTAAAAAAAATTTTTTGTTTTACACTAAGTGTGACAGTTATGAGGTGAATAAAATTTCATTAGCCCATAGCTGAGAGTACACATAGAGGCGAAACATTAGCTTGACAATTGAAAAAAAATATTTTTTCAGCAACAACAAAATACATTTAATTACATATATTTTGTTTTTGCATGAGTTAGATTTCTAATAAACGACTTAGGTTTTTGAAAATTAGTTTCGTCTCTTATTACTCTTTGTCCTATAAGGCTACATAAATTTTTGAAGAAGGAATAGAAAATTTTGAAAATCTTAAAAATAAAAAATAAATTAAAATATCTTAAAAATTTTTGTGCATTTTAATGTTTATTTTATAAAATTAATATTTTTTTCATAAAAACAAATAATTATTAAAAAATGTATTAAATTTTCTAAAAGTTTGTGAAGTTTTGTAACGAATTTTTCAAAATTTAACGTGGAAAAAAGTTTTCATTTGGCATAACAAAATTACAAAACTTTTTCACCATAGGAAAATTTGAAATTTCCAAAAAACTTTGCTACCGTTTGGAGCACTCTCTAAACATAAAACATCTTTTAAAATAATTTTTGGTTAATTTATATATATATATAAAATAAAAGTTACGTATCCAAATAGAATAAATTTTAATAAAATACCTTTTTCAAAATTTTTTCTTTAATAAATTCGACAAAAAATTCTCTTGAAAAATTGCAAATGCATTTGTGCATCTAATGCAATTTATAACTAAAACATTTTTCGAATTATTAAACCTTAATCGAATATTGCTTAAATAAATTAAATCGGGTATTAACGTATGTATGTTTTTTGTATGTATGTTCTATGTTTTTAGTTATAGACTCTTTGCGTAAAACATATAAAACACTAAAATATTTGCAAAAATAATTTTTTGTATGGAAAAAATTTTGATATTTTTTCTTTAAAAATTATTAAAAACAGTAAATATTCAACAAACATTTTTTTGCCATATAATAATTAAATGTCTTTTCACTACTTACACATTAGCTGAGTAACTCATTATTTTAATACAACGCACAGTGGCATAGAATCGCTTTTCATCGACGAAAACTTTGTAACTTTTGAATCGATAAAATAAATCTATCGAAATTTTTTTGATGGAGAGATATTTTCTTGAATTTTTCTCCAGTTTTAATTTCACTAAAATCGGTTCAGCAGTTGTTAAGAAATTTAAAGCTAAAGATGAACTTTTATTTTTTTTTTTTATAGTATTTAGTATGAAAATTCGGATTTTTTGTTTTTTAAATCAGCCTTACCTATAATAAAAAGTTATAAGCAGATAAAAAGAAAACACTTTAATAATACCCAGGATAATTTTGTGAACAAGTTCCCAGTTTATCAATTCTAGAACAAGTTCCACTAAAATCGGTTGTGTTTCGGCAAAAAAAAAAAAAAAAAAAAAATACGATTTTTTTAATGTTTATTTTCTTTTTATTTAAATAACATTAAGGACAATTTTTTTTTGTATCACTAAAAGTTTTTTAATGTTTATTTTAGTTTTTACTTAAATAACAATAAAATAAAATTATAATTATTATTAATTCGGTTGGAAAATTCTTTTCATTGACTTGGAATTCCAGTAATATATTAAATATATCTTCATTTGTAGAATTTCGTTATATTTTTCTGGTTTTGTGCTCTCTATAAAATCTGTAATCCTTATTCGTTTTTTCCTGGGCTTCCTCTGATAGATCTCCAAGTGTTACTAAATGAGGCTTAATGACATCTTCTCCATGATAAATGATTTTGTTAACTGTTATAGACATATTTCTATATGGATATTTGGTTGTATATATTCGTCCAGTTTCCCTCGCATAATCACAAAATTTTTTAGCATCATTTTCTTTATTGCACACAAGTACATCGATAATTGTTTTAAATCTTGAAATAGGATTTATATCAACACTTGTTATTTCAGATGCTCTTTGATTTGAAAAGAACCTTCTTGTTGTGTTCCCATTATTCGTATTGTTTGATCCTTGTTTTGGTGGATCTATAATCAATCCATATTTGAGAAACTCGTTCTGAACATGTTTCTTTTTTAAACTTCTTAACTCCTTATTGATGACGTTGTTTCTTATAGATCCTGTAGGTTTGAAATCCAAATCATAACTGATTTTTAGTATGTGTACTGTTAAAAAATTTTGGAAGTAATTTCATTCAAATGGATCCATTCTACAGATAAATGGATCCAGACAGATACAAAAGTATATAAGTTTCTACTGGGTATTTCCATTACAAAAAATCTAAATTGAATTGTTCAACTAATTAATCAGCTTTCAATGGGGAGAAAAATTTCAAATATACCTGAAAAATACACTTGGTTTAAAGATGCACTTTTATAAAAAAATATTAGTTTTTAATTGTGAGATTTACACAATCAGCAAAATAATTCATTCAATTAATTTTTTTTTTTAATTTGTATCTTTCACCCAAATGATTATATCAATTACTAATGACTGTAAGAAAATGAAAAAAAACAATATTTCCAATTAAAAATTTTATTAAATCAAACAGGTAGATTATTAAATGAATTAAAAATTTGAATTAGACGAAATCTTACTTGAATTTTATTTTTACCATTTCTTTGATTTTAGTTTTGCTTGAATATGAAAAAACTTTGTTAATTGAAAATCGTGAGTTTTTCGAAATTTTGAAAGATAAAAACGTAGATGTGCATCTTGCTCCATAGCAAGATGCTACTTAATCTGAAAAAAAATGGAAGACCTAAGGCCAAACACAGATATACATATATGCCCATGTTCACACTAGGCGACATGTCGCAGCAACATTCATTGTTGTAACAACAACAAAACAAAGCTGTCGCTGTGACAAGTCGCCTAGTATGAACCTGGACTATGACTGCTGTTAATTATTTTAAAAGCCTTTTGTTATTAACTTAACAAATTTTTCAGAAAATATTAATTACTTCACTTATATGGAGATTTTAATTTCTCCATATTGGAATAAATTTTAATAATATTAAAAATCTGAACATATCCATCTATTTTTTTTTTCATTTTTTATGGGAATGAATGTTTGCTATCATTTAATAAAAAATTTGATTTGAATGATTTCGATAAAGGTTTTCGAGACTATATGCTACACATTTATAAAAAAAAACAATACATACACACGAACAGACTTACATTTTTTAAAAGATATTTTTAATCATAAGAATTATAAATATTTGTCTGTTTTTGGAACTGCAGGTGTATTTTAAGAATTTCTTTTAGAATGACAAACTTATATATATCTCTCGTTTGATGTGAAGGGTATAAAAATAAAATTACATATGTTGCCATAGGCTCCCATACAAACTTTTGTATGTATGTACATGAGAGTTAAAAAGTTTTTAAAATTGTATGTGTTTTCATTTAATTTCTTTTTTTGTTTGTTTAACAGAGTTACATCCTGAAATGCTGGTGAAATATAATACAACTGCATATTAGTAATATGGTTTAGATTTGTGGTTTAACTTTTTCATTTGTGGATTTGAAAAATTATTTTATGATACGGGTATTAAAGCGGAATTGTATATTAACAGTGTCATTTAGTTGGTAACTTTTAAAAATTTGTGAAAAATAGTTTCGGGATAGACATAATTTTTGTTAGATTAAGAATATAGATTTAAATTTATTAATAAAGTAAACATTTAATTATGTTTAATTTAAAAAAGATTGGATATTAAATGAAAAGAAAAAATTGTATTTCGTGACATTTGCATTTACATATATTTGAAATTATATTCTTTGAATTTTTAGGGTTTGCATTAAGTATGTGATGTTATCTAGTTTTAGTAAATGCATTGTCATGGTATCACCTTTAATTATTGTTAAATTTCTCTCATATATTCCACCACATTATTTGCATACTTTTATAATTAACAACTTTTAAACTAATAAATAAATTTACTATGAATGTAATACACATCAGAGATATTTACGAATAAATCCCAATGCGTTCGTAAAGTTCTAACAAATAATCAAAATACAATATTAAATACAGAAGAAAAACAGCAAGAAAACTTTTATTAAGTTGTAAAATATTCTAATTAAAATGAAAATTAAATGAAAAGATGTAAAAACACCTTCAATGCAATTAAAATCAAAACAAAAGAAATAAAAATAATGCAAAAACTTCTTTGGAGGTTATATGGAAAATAAAGTGAAATTGCTACATTTGGTTGTGTCGAATCTAAAATGCCCTCCATTATTTACATAATCTGTAATGTAAGTGAACATATGTAAATATAGTTGATTACTCTATTATATTTAGAGCCTTCTTTTTAAGTTTTAAATAAAACACATAAAACCAATGACCGTTAACGACTATCAGCAATATAATATAATAAAAATCGCAATTTAATTATTATTTTTCGATTTTTATTTTTTGGTTTAAAAATAACGATTATTTTTGATTTTTATTTTGATCTAATTAATTTTTTATTAGAAAAAAATTTTCTGTCTTTTATTTTATAAAGTTATTAATAATTGATATATATATATAATCATTTTGGTGAGAGATGCAAATTTAAATTAAGTTAATTGAATGAAATATTTTGGTAATTGGTAACTTTTTTCTGTGTTAGGACCTTAAACGAAAATATCTTAATGTAAGACACGGAATGGCAGACTTATATAACTATACTCTATTCACTATTGCTGGTGAAAGGTATAATAAAAACATAACTTATAAAATATAATGTATATAAAAATTTATAAAGTTGAAATTAGCGCGAAATATCATTGTAAGAAAACATAATTCAAACTTTTATTGTTTCTTGTTTTATAAGTTTATGGTAATGATTTCTAAGAATTTTACTTACAAATATCTCGCAGAGTGTAGTATGATTAAATTCTAAAATTCGTTTTTTTTATATAATAAATTAAGTCATAAGTAAAATAATATTACAATTTGTTTCTAATGAAGACATTTGTTAATAAAATAAATACTACTTGTTCTTTTCATAATTAAGTATCAGGGTTATATTATTAAATGCTAAACATGAAATAGCTTTTTTCCATTTCACAGAAAAAAGTTTGTTCATAAATATAAAAATTTACTTTCATTGATTCTAGTTCATAATATTTAAGAATAATGTCTTAAACATTAACACTTTTTTTACATTTTTTGAAATTAAACAAAAGTCAAAAAGACTAAAACAAATCGTTCAAATTTTCATTTATATTTTCAATTTGCAAATACATGCTTGAAATTTTCTTTGTAGAAGTTTAAGTTTTTAATGATTTTTAGACACATGTTGGGAGCAGAACAACATAACAGAAGTGTTTTTTTTTTCTTGAAATTATTCATGTGCTATAGAATGGTAGCAAACTTATGTAAATTTCTAAACATTACATTTAACAGCATTTTATTAGGAAATTGCTATTTAAAGGGATTTATTGTTAATATTTTCATACATAACTATTTTTATTTAGCATTTGAATCAAATCTAATAAAACTAAATAAAAATTTTAGTAATATTTTTGTAAAATTCCTAAAATTTTCATCAAGTGCAATTTAATAATTTAATTTTTTATGAAAAAATTTGGGAAAAAAAGTCATGTTCGATTCATAATATATTTGAAAGAAAATTTCAAATATATGCAATTTTTTTCTGTGTTGTTTTTTCTATAAATCAAAATAGCAAAATTATTAAAATAGCCTAAAATATACCAATTATGGCTGCTTGTTTACCATGGAATTTTTGTTTCATTTTCTATTCATAGATTTTGTATTGTTTTTTTTTTGCTAGTTTATATTTTACGCTTAACATTTTTATTGTACATATTTAAAATAACAAAAATATTATACAAGTTATAAGCAAAAAGAAAGAAATGAGGAAAAAGAGAAAAATAAGTACATGGTTTTAAGTGTAATAGTATTTATTGCGAAGCTGACTTGTTATACCCTACACAACCATTGGTGGTTAGGGTATTATGCGCTTGTGCTGATGTTTGTAACAGACAGAAAAAATTATCTAGCATCCACGTGAAACTTTTGAAACAAATCTGTTTTATATCAATAAAAATCGTGCTAAATTTTGAAAGGATTGGTCCATAAATGACCATAAATGCATAAATAACATAATATAAGGCATACGCTTAATACAAGTGTCGAACCATATTTGGCCTCAGGTCCCATATATAAACCACCCCCTCCCCCCCTCCCTCGAATTTTGATGCACATATACAATGGTGTAGGGTGTTATATGATATGGATCGACCGACTATATCTTTCATACTTGTTGTTTTAAATATTTATTAAAACGTTAACCCATTATTGACTGATTTGTGTAGAGCTTTGAAATGATAGAGCAAGGTATAAATAATACCCCCTATAGATATGTCCTGAGAAATTTTTAAATTTTCATTATCAGGAAAATTTTAGCTAATTGGCAGATGAAAATTTGAAAAGATTTTATGTTTTAATGATGATGATAATGATTTAAAAATTACCTAGAACCTAACTTTACTTCTACATTGCCTAGAGTGAACAGGTTTATAAATATTTATAACTTTCTACAGAAGACACAAATATATATATATATATATTATAAAACATTCTAATAATATAAAATAAGATATTTTTTGAGTACATAGGTAAAACTGGGGTATTGTGTCGTATGGGGTAATGAAGAAAATTTTAATTTTAAAAAAAGACTATTAGTAAATGTTTGCCATTATTGCACTATATTTTTAAACTACATTTCATCCACAATACCTATGATTTTATTGCTTTTCGACCGCAAGCAAATAACAAAAACTTAAAAGTTTTTTAAGATTGATGTTTCTGAGGAAGATAATTCTTAAATCGGTTAATACAAAACTGAATACTATATTTTGTACATATTTCAACTGCAAAGGTTTAGCACAAAATCATAATGATTTTTCAGATCTCTACTTAATTTAAAAATTATGAAAACCGGGTATTGTGGTGAAAATATGTTGGCGTAAAAACAGGCACTGATCCAGCCAAAGCATTTTGGAAGGAGGGATTTTTTTTTTTTATTTTGAAAAACTTTTAAATTAATTGCAAGCTTTTAATGGCTAAAAATTTAAGCTGATAAGTAGCGAACAAATTTTATACATTATTTTGCTTTGTGTCACTAAAAAACTTGATATTTTACTTTATTATTCCTTCTTAGTTTTGGAAATACAAACCAAAATTTTTATGGTTCTTAAAATTTAGGGAATGTGGAATAGATTTTAATAATTTAAGGTGTATTTTTATTTAATTGTTATGCTCTAAAGCATTTCAAACAATTAAATGCATTTCAGTGAAATTAATTAAATTGCATGACCTGAAAAACACGAATGGTTGAGGTATGTAGTTTTTTATACTTAGAATATCTATTTTACTTAAATATATATAATTATATACTTTAATATCAAAAACTTACAAAAATAAAATAAATACTTTATTTTTAGTTGATTTCAGTTAATAATAGTTTTGCTCTATTACTTTTCATTATGTGTCAGAAGTAAGAAATTATAAGAAAGACAATAAAGTTGTCAAACGTTAACAACTAACAAATTTTAAAAAATTCGCAATACCCTGTAAATTTTGAGAAAATGATAGTTCGAAATATGATAGCTGGTGTTCTAAAGATCTCGTTGCTACCAAAATTTTAATTAAATTCTGAATTTAATTGAATGGAAATAACAAAAGAACGTAGCTTTTAAACTTTATTTAGATCTTTTATATTTACTATAAATAAGAAATGCCTAACATCACCATAGGTGGTTCGGGTATTATGTGTTTATACTGATATTTGAAATGCTTAGAATAAGTTACCCACACCTAGCGTAAAGTATACCAATCGACTCAGAATCACTTTTTAAAACAATATAACGATGTCCGTCCGTCTGGCTAGACGGTTGGCTGTCTATGTAAACATTGTGCACAAAGTATAATTTAAAGATAATTCAATAAAATTTGGCGCGTGGGGCTATTATGATACAAGGACGAAGCCTATTGAAATTTGTTGTGATCGGTCAATTATTTCACCTGGTCCCCATACAAATGTCCCCCCGGAATAGAGTTTAAACACTCAAAAATGTCTTAAAAATAAGAATATTTTAATGAAATTCGGTGCAAAGAAGTTCTGTACAAGTATCCATCTTCATACCAAATTTTATGAAGTTCGGTCCACAATTGACCAAGCTCCCATATAAACCCCTTTTCCGAAAACCACTATCCCATACGAATGTTAGTATCAAGTTAATATTCGACACAAATAAGCTCTATGTAAGTAGAAACAAATTTTATGAGAATCGGTTCATAAATTATCATATCTCCCATAAAAACCCACTTCCCTAAAGTGTATAAAATCATCTAGATGTTAGTATCAACTTATTATTCTGTATTTGTATATTTGAATTTACATACATTTATCAAAATTTGCCACAGGTGTAATATAAGTCCCCTTCCCGATTTTTTATGCTCGAACACAAGGGCATAGGGTATCATATAGTCGATCTTGACCGACTATATATTTCTTTCTCATTTTTAATTAAATTTGCGTTTCTATTTTAACACTAAAGATATTAAGTTTACAATAAAATGAGAAGTCAATCTTTCAAATCGTTTAAATACTCAAAAAAATATTTAAACATTTTAAAACTTTATGAAATTATTTTTAATATATTTTTAATATTTATACTTTATTTGAAATATACTTGGGGCAAAAATGAAAACGTGTAAAAAGTTTAAGTAAACGATTTCATATAAAATCGAATAAGTTCTAAAATGTTTGTTCAATTTAAAAGAGAATGAATCTTGTTATGCTTACAAAAATGCCTTTAAAAAGTATTATGTCTTTGCATAGCCTTTTGTAGAAAAATTTACAATTAGTTGCATTAGAATTTGAAAATGTTGTTTAAAAACTTTTATTCAATATTTAACCAAAACATATACAAATGTATATGGTTAACAAGCTTAATTCTTCTACTTTCCAAAAAATCTTAAAAAGAAGAAATTAACAAAACAATAACATAATTTATCCAGGAACTTACAAAAAAAAAAAAAAAGTTACAAAATTGTGCATATTTTCAATTAACCTTCTTAAGATTTTACTTGAAATATTACCATTTTTAGACATTTATCGTTAATAATTTATGTGTAATTATGTGCTCCTAACATAAAATGCAAAATTTTCATTATGTATAATTTAATAATATTTAGGATAAATATTATAGTTTGCGTGAAAAAATTTGGGGAAAAGGTTTTCTGTGTTGTTACTTAAGCGCTTTTTGTAAAAAGTTTTAAATATGTATTGGAATTTATAAAATATAAATATTTTTCATTAACTGAAAAAACTGGTACTTAGACAAATTATTTCTTATCGAAAAATGCATTTTTAATCGTGTGATCCGTAAAATTTAAGCTTAAATTTAACGAAATTTGGAAATTTAGAATTTCAGAAACGCCGGAAAAATATTTACTATGAAAAGAATTTAACATTTTACAAAAATTCAAAAATATGTTATGTAGTTATTTAAAAGATATGAAATAAAAATATCTAAAAATGGGCATTTCCTACATTTTTTATTAAACAATGCCAATTTTTAAAAACTTAAAAATTTTCGAAAGAAGATGCAAATTTTTGGATAGACTAATTTTTCTTTTTTTTATTACAACTTTTTCTTCTTTAATTATTTTTTTATTTGAAAATTTCATTTTGGGGGAAGGGAAATTTTCTTTTTTCCTGATCCACCCCGAGGATAAGCGCCTGGGTAAAAGGCAATGTATTTTTACCAAATTTTCCAATTTTTTTTTTGCAATTTTGTTGAAAATATAGTAAGTAATTGATTTACTATGATATGAATATCTTTAAGAAAATCTAACAAAACAGATCAATGTGATGCTTTAGTAAAAGCAATAGAACATAGGAAAATTGGAAGTAATTTAACACCTAGAGAAATAATGATGACAATTATGTTCAAAATGATACCATTTGGTGTCAATAGTGTATCAACCATGTATGTGTTAAATTTGAAAACGGCGTGATCAAATGTGCAACGTAGATTTATTAACGGTATTAAATTGAAAATAAGTTTTTGTTGAAATGAGCATGACGGCAATTGAACTTGTTACCGCATCGGTGTGGACTTGAAAAGCAATCGGTATCGAGTTCACACCGTATGTTTTTAAACCCACCCTTATTTGAAATAAATTAAAACCAATTAAATTTGTTTTTTATTTGTTGTCATATTTCATATTTACAAGCATTATTAAAAAAGATATAAAAATATTATTAGATAATATATAATTATAATTTCACCTTATTTTTTTTTAATCAAAAATTTTCGTTCTGAACACCAGCCTCACTTAGGTCATTAATACTAAAGTAGGGCAAACTCTTAAATCTCACTTCCGCGGCTAAAGAATACAAGAAATAATTGTATTTTATTTTAATGTGAGATATATATTTTAAATTCAACTATCAGACAAACAAGACGGCATATTTATTTCTTCCATGAACTGGCGAAGTTAATCGTCGTCACTGGATTCTGCTGCTTCTTTTTATATTGATGAAATTGTGCAACTCTTCAATATATTTAACTTCTTTATTACATATTCCCGAGAAAGTATTTTCGATAAAAAATTTTTAATAAATAATAAATTGTTTTCATATTAACTTCACGCATTTACAACCGAAATTTAACCCATTTCCGATCTGTACCCTATCCCGTTAAGTTAAACTAATGAAATTTTGTATGGGCTCCATTTTAGTAACTGTGATCATAAAATAGAAAGATTTGTGTACCTAGCTATTTTAGTTTCCGAGATATCAGGTGTTGCGAAAACGAATCAATGGTTAATTGATGGTACGTTATTGCACCCATATAAGAAGCAGGCGTTTTAACAAGTTTTATCTGGTTAGGAATGCAGAACCTTGACATATCAGTCCTTCGTACAGGCACTATAAACCGATGTCAAAATTATTTTACAATTAGTAAATTAAATGATTATGATTATTTTACAATTAGTAAATTAAATATGTCTAGTATGAAAGAAAAATACTGGAGGTAAACAGTTTAAACCGAATTTTAACGCATATAAACAATTGTGCAGAAGTTTTAAATAATTTGACGGTGTAAGATCAAATAATTTTTTATGTTTAACAAATAATTATTCCATTTGAAATATTTTACACATCGAAATAAATAACATTAAGAAACACTGCATTTGATTAACTGTATGTGCATCATTTTGATAAGTATTTAGATATTGTGGTGGAACCTTGGCATCTCAGTCCTTCGTATATTTACCTTAATGCGATATCAAGTTTTTCTTTAGATAATTCACTTTTGATTTCCAGTTAGCTCATAGACTATTTATTTTCAGCTCTAATCTATTTATTTTCCGCACTCACCATGGAATTGATGAAATTATTCCATAATGATTAAATTATTTCATAAATGATTATTCTATAATGATTCAAACACAAATGTTACGTAAATCGATTCTACTGTTCTTGGCTAAATAAGATGAACTTTTATTTCGAACATTGTAAAATCATAAATTCTGGTAAAACACCAAACTTTGAAAACATCAAAATTGAAACATTATTCGGACAAAGAATACAAAAGAACTTGCTTTCATTTATTGGGGGCACGTTCTTTGCCAGGTTATTCTCTTATTATACCTTATTGAAAATCCTTCGGTATAATGTACTCTTGTCACTTCAAATGACTCATTGATTCTATAGTATGTAGTACAATTTGAATACTTTTTATTACTTGCTATTCATATAATTTTATCGGATTGGAAGACCAAAATGAATTGGAATTTGGAGTAGGAGCGCAGGCTTTTATAGGAGAAATTCTTTCAAAAATGATGAAATTTTGTACCTGTTCTTATTAGATCTTAGAATATTTTAAAATTTTGAATTAAAAAAAAAGAAACACGAAGTATAATTATGTAAAATCATAAGTATTAAAAATTTTATGTTTGTTTCTAGAAAATTTTATGACCTTTGAAGAAAATTCATTATCCTTTATTGAGCAAATAAATAAAAAAAAAAATAGAGCAATAAAATTTTAGCGGCTTCAATAATTAATTTTTATCATATTTTAGGTAACTTCTTGAATATTAGGGATCAAATTCAATATATATTAAATATTATTCCTTTACAAAATATACTTCACATTCAGGTCGTCAGGTTGGCGTCGAAATCCATTCTTACACTTGCTGTCAATGATTATAAAAAAATAAGTACTCTCAGATTGCTAACAGGTGTTTATTTTTTACAGAATACTATCTAGAATACTATGTCTTTTAAGGCTACAGTACCAAAATTCCAAAAATTAAAAATTCATTTATTAGTAACATTTTTTATAAAATTTTTTCAGTTTTATTTCGCTTAATTTTAACACTATACTTCAACAATTTCTATGTTTGAGGTGCGTAAATATAGCTAAAATACTATACACTTAATTCACCATTGATGCGTTTTCGCAACGCCAACTTTAGAAGCTTGGAGATCCTATACTTATAAATTATTTGTCATATTGTGAATGTCCTTTTATTTTTTGATATCTTGACTATCGTTTGAAAAGCAATTTTAGATTTTTTGTAAAATGTTTTCAATTATTTTTTAAATTTTAAGAAAGATCTATTTTATACACCTTTTTTTTGATCCGTTATGCGAGGGATAAAAATTCTGCTCAATTTTAATTATATTCTTGATTTATTTAGTCCATATTCTAAGTTAATTATATATGTAATAAATATTATCGTAATGTTGATACTAAATATATTAAGGTATAGGTAAAGTTACAGATGCGAAAATGCAACAGTGGTCGGAAATCGGTTAATAACAACACTGTAAGAAAACTAAGCCGAACAAAACTTCTAGCGTAGTTGGCTGCCAATATAAATGATGCGGCGACTTTTCGAAAACTGAAATGGAAATAAATATGCAGTTTCAAAATGAGTAGTTCGAAATGAAATTTGTGTTTGGACTATATAGGCCTAATAAGAGCAGGTCTATAAGGTTCCAAACTTGAACACTTCGAGCCGAATTAAAAAATTAGTATATGAGTAAAATTGTCCAGTCGAGAACTACTTTTAGTTTACGAGATATTGGACTTTTTCATTCTGACATACCTTGGTCTATACGGTGTGCAAATTTTCACCGATTTTTTAAAGTATTTTTTCTATTTAGTTAACAACAAATTACAAACAAAATTATGTAAAAAAGAAATGATGAAGATACCCCTACGAAATCATAAGCATTTCAGTTTTGAATTTTAAAAACTACAATTTTTAGAAGTCCGAAATTCCAAATAAACTTTGAAAAATGTGACTTTTTACTTTTTTACATTTAATATCGGGAAGCTAAGTTTTATATTGAAAATAATTGAAAGCATATTATTCTTGCATCAAAAGCTATGCGAAAGACATCTCATGCATTAATAGGCGGCACAAAATTCCTTAAAATTGTTCACAAGCGGTGTTCGACTTATGTTTTTTAACGGAAAGCGTCGGCGGATGTTTCCAAAACATTATATAGTCCTTTTTATATACATGTATTAACAAATTAAGGACGAAAGTTTTCGAAAAATAAATACCGCGTAAGGTGACAATATAAACACAACCATTGCCGGTTTTGCAACGTCATTTTACCCTCAGTGAATAAAGTTCACAGTGATAAGACTAAAAATTTCTAGAACCAACATTAGATTATTAAATGAATAAAATCTGTATTTAAAATCGTGGAAATAGTGGACGCTGTAAAAATGCATACTTAGAACGATAAAACTTATGTGAATGGTCTGCGCACTTAACCCTAGAATACTAATGTACATAAATTTTACTTATAATTTCTTTGTTTTAATTCCTTATTACTCTCGTGTATGGAAACCTAACGGTATGAAATTCTAAAAGTACTTTCGTCAAGTGTTTTTAAATGTATATTAAAAAGAAAATAATAAAGTTTTATAAGTTTACTTGTTCTGAATGCAAACACAAAAAAGTTACTATGTAAAATTGACGTATCGTTAGTTTAAGAGTATAAATTTCATACGTAGGTTTTACGTATAATTAGTATTAATAGTGTAAATTTGAATATAAATTTGGAAATGTGATATGAAATAATTAAAAGAAAATTATGAGCCGCAGAAATTACCGTTATACTAAGAACTTACTAAGTAAAGGCAAAATGTGTTGAAAATTTTGCCATTATTAAAAAAAAGGGCTGGAACATATTGTCACGTTTGATAAAGAGCTCAAGTCTCTGGTGAACACCAGATCATAATTTTTCATGATTTTTCATATTTTTTTGAATTATTTTTTAAATTTGTTTTTGAATTTAAGTTTTTTGAAGACTAATATATAATAAAAACGTACTTAGCTGACACAACTACAACAAATAAAGTGTTTTAGATGAATAGCCTTGTAAAATTTACGTATCGTTAGTATTAACCTATAAAAAATATCGTTAGTATTCCAGGGTTAAAATATGAATTAAATTATTCTAAATGCGACAAATAATTGTCTATTTTTCAAAATTTTGTCATATTATTTTCTATTAGTTTCATTAGTTGTTACCTGTCTGTTTTAATCGCTTATTGGAATTTTGATAATATTGTGTCCTCTCAAAAATAAAAATCATTTAAACATATTTGATAAAGACTAAATATCTTAAAATTTATAATTATTTATACTTTCTATTTTACCCCAAAATTTCTTTTTTATCCCAAAGATAGTTGATTTGAAAAAACACCGAAAAATAGTATCAAAAGACAAATTAATCTTATTATTTTTTTGCAGAACGTTAGACAATAATCTACTCTATATAACAGTTCCATTAGAGGATTAAAAAGATTATTGGTTGGTATTTTATTACAGTAAGATTATAGTATGTTCAACATGCAGAGAAAAAATATAATTGTAATGACCATAATCTCAGAGCAATATATTATGATTGGAATATATTATCACAGCGAAAAATAGAATATGATTCCATTTTCTCATATTATGTTCGATTTTATGTTTTGTTTTTTCATGTTATTATTATAGTTTTATATATAATTAATCAAACTTACTACATCATTATCCCATATCAAATATCATATCAGATTACGATTTGATGCTATTACTCATATATTATTATTCTATCTTATTATATTATACCACATTGTCTTATTATTATTCCATTTTATCATATTATTATCCCATGTTATCATATATTTATCCAATATTATCATATTATTATTTCATCTTATCATATATTAAAATAAAAATTATTTTTATATTTTTATGTTCATCAATTATATTCATTTGTGCCACCATATGTGGTTTAAATGCAAGATATGCTATTTAACTAAACCCTTTAATTATATTTATTATAATAATATATTTATATTTATATTTATATTTATATTTATATTTATATTTATATTTATATTTATTATAATATTGCTTGACTCACACCAATTATAACCAAACCTTGCCTATTTATATTTATTCATATATAAATTAAATGAGAATTACAATGAAGTTGAAAAACAAACATTAAAAACAAAATATATTTAAAAATAAACAAGTTATGAACTTTTCCACTAAGTTGGTGAAGAAGATAAATATTAAATTTATTTGAAACATTTTATGGTCACGGAAATAATAATATTAGTATGGTTTAAAAACAGAATATGGTTTACGAACAAGGAAAAAGACTGAAAATATTTAACGGTTATAGAAATAATGATATTTTTCATATTAATAAAATTTTGTTTCTGGTAAAAATATTTAAAACATATAATTTTTGCAATCAACCATTTTAAAATTAAAATTCTAGAAAATTAACAATGAGAACATAATATTGTTGTAGTGATAATGCAAAAGGTCGAATTCGGGAGGGTCTGTTTTTTCTCTGCGTGTACTTTAACCTAATCCTCCCTACATATAAAAATAAAAATCATTTTTAATAATAACCCAGAAACCAAACGGATAATCATGATGAACATTCGCAAAGATGATTTTCATTTTTTCCGTTTCATTACGACCCTTCGTAGCGATAAAATTACGTCCGTTTGTACGTCCGGCAGTAAGAAAAATTTATTTCAATATATATTTTTTAGTATTAAGAAAATTTAATTACAAATGTATTGATTGGAGCTTTGCAATATTTAAACACATTCGTTCACGAAGTTTAAGCTTCACCACAAAGTAAAAGCTTTTTTTTCTTTTTAAGATAAAATTTGTTATTAAATATTATAGCATTTAACACTAAGCGAGTTCCAAGTTTTTTTTTCTCGAAAAACTTACGAAAAAGATATGTAAATTAGGGGTATAACTTCTCGCCAACAAATTGTTTTTAATATTTATGTATTACTTAAAACATTTTTTATTTGGTTGGTTAATATTAACTCTAAAAATAAAATTTTAAGTCAGATTTAGTATATTTCTACCATATAGTACTCAATGGGGCAGAAACGAAAATTTTTGGAAATAAATCTATAACTTCTAATCGGCTGGTTGGAATTACATAAAATTTTACATATTTATAGTTTTCCAAAAAACAATTTTTGCAAAAATTTTAATTTAATGCGGAAAATCTGAAAAATTATGGATTCTTTTTTCGAATAAATTCCCTTGTCTAGCTGACGTAATTATTAATTATATCCAAAAAGATTGAAGTCAATATCTTTTAAAGCAAGCTTTGAGATTTTATAACATACGAGCTAAAGTCACAATTTCTATGCAAAATAGGTCGAATTCGGGAGGGTCTGTAGTTAGCCCTATTCAATGAATAGGCTGCTTTTTAATTTCAGAATCATATTCGTAAAGATACCTTTTGGAAAAGTACAAAATTATTATATGTTCTAAAAGAAGATTTTATTTTTGAGAAAAAAGAGTGCAGACAAAAAAAAAAAAAAAAAAATGCAATTTTCATATTTAAAATTTTTTTTTATGCATTCGGAAAAGATAGCGACTTAAATTTTTTTTATCTGACAGATAATTTTGCTCTTTAACTAACTGGAAAAAAATTACAAAATCAGATGAAAATGTTGGGCTGGATTAAGATTTTGCCAAATTGAGATAGTTGAAATTTTTACCTGAATTGCAAACAACTTGAAAACTATAAACTATAGGCCTCACCGAAAGCCTTAAACAGATGTAAAAATATTTGAAATTAAATAAGAATCAGGGGGGTATATTTGGAAAGCATTTCCAAATATATCCCCTTTTGAGTCCGGATAGCTCCTCACCTTAGGGGTCTGAAGGGTCCCCCTTCCAAATTTGAAATTGCACACTCCTTTGTTACGGCTGTGTAGACTCAACTAGCTGATTAGATGCTATTAGGATTTGGGAACTTCCGAACTTTTAAACTTCCCGGGAAACGGGAATGAAAGAATCGTGTTACCGAGAATTCCCGAGAATATGTTAAATTAACTTAAACCACAAGTTTTGTATACAATATAACAGTTTGGTTATAGTGTAATATAAAAAATTATACATAATGAATATAGTCAATAAAAATAATTGGGGAATTCACAAGGTGTGCTATCATATCATATTGTCATAATGCTCTAAAATTTTATAATGATTTAAAAATATTGTTGTTGCTTTTCAAACAAAACGTATCTTAAAATAATAGAACTATGTTTATTGTGCTGTCGTATTTAATCAATGGAGATGATTTTATACAAAAACAAATAAAAAAAATATTATTTATTTATTTAAGTCCGCAATCACAATATCTAAAATGCACTTTTTGTACAAACTGGCTATTATTTTGGTTTTTTCAATTAAATTTAAAATAGCGCACTAAATTATTAGAGGTTTCTCACAACATTCGTATTTTTTCATACTATTTTTATAGGATATATGATTTTATGATACTATGTGAATCCCCTAAATATTAAAATTTAATTTTGAAAGCAATTCGATTGAAGAACTTAATATAAACGTGTTTCAAACAAAAAAGCTAAACATAAATATTGTTAGTTCGATGATAAAAAGTCTTATATTAAGGGTTTCTCAAAACTTTTGAAGAGAGAAATTATTTTTCGGATGAAAGCTGTGTACTATTTTATATGAATTCTTTTGATAACAATCAGGATTAATACAGATATTTATTAATCCTGATTTGAAAAATTACATATGAGACTTTGGCTTAAAAATTAGTTTTTGGAACCGTTTCGCTTTCTTCAAAAATTCCTGCGAGTACCATAAAAATATTTATTTTAATAAATCTTCAGTCTTTGGATTTTTATAACTTTAAAAGTTAATTTTTGTACTTCCGTGGAATTGAACAATTGTTCAGGATTTATTTTAAAGCATTTTTTATTTTGTTTTTTATAAATATGACTACATAGAGTTTCGATAATAAATAGCATTTGCTAATAAGATTATTTATCGACGACTTAAAATATGAACATTTCAAAACAAGCTATCAGAACGACGACTTTTCTTAAACATGTTTACCATTATGTTATGTTGTTAAAAAATGTTCATTTTGGAAATATATACATCTAATTTTTGCATGAATATTCCATCGAATGCTATTATATTTTACAAAACTTCAGTAATAATCGGATTAAGAAAAATTGTATTTTATTTCAATATTTTTTGTGACATTTTTATCTTGAACAAATATATAAAAATTAGGCTTTTTTAAAAATTCAACGAACTAGTTTTTTAATTATAACAGAATAAAATTTCAAACTAAAATGAAATTAAAAGTCTATAATTTTAAATTCCCGTTTTTCGGGTATATAAGTAAATTTATCCCGGTAATGCTAGCTGATAATTTTCCGGAAATTTCTGTTTTCCAAACTCTAGATGTTACAGATTTATTATCAAAAACTTTCGATTCTGCCGCACTGTGTTATTGGTTTGTATTTATTTATTATTATTTTATTATATTTAAATTAGATAAAAGTGTGTCCCACTTTGCCTCACTCTCACCTATTTGTTCATAAATTTTCATGATATACATATGTCTTATTTTATTCGTGGTATATCAGACTTTATAATTGAAAGTTAAAAACAAATTTTTTTTTGTTTTCATTTGTTTAAAGAACTTTTAAGGAACAAAATTCCTCCATTTAGAAATTTAGAAAAAATAACATATTTTCGTTGCTATTTTATTTTCAAAGAAGCTATAAAAGGTTACCAAAGCGAAAAATATCTTTACATTTTTGGCCACATTTTTGTTGTTCACTTTATGGTTATTTATAATTTTTTTGCTTTAATAATGAATGACTTTAAATGTTAATTCATTATATTTTATTGTTGTTGCTAGGTTTCTTATTTTTTTTTCTTTTGATAAAAAATACAAACATTTTTCACAATGAAAACTTTTATGCTCTAATAAATTTATTTTATGTTAAGCGGAAAATTCGTGTATACTAACACACACATTTAGCAGAAAAATACTTAAGGAAAACATAGCTGAAGGAAATAATACAAATTAAAAAAAAAAAAAAAACAATTAAAGGAAGAGAAAAAAAAAAACGAGAGTTGGAAAATAAAAGTGAGAAATAAATGTTAATTAAAATCTTAATAAAATTTTACTAATTGGCAAATTTACAGTTGGTGTAAATAATTAACAAAGAGCTACTAACAGTTCATATTTGCATTCTGTTGAGCTTTTATTCTTTGAAAAAAAGTAAGTAAGTAAATAAATAATAAAAATTAAAATACAAAAATGAATATCAATCATGACAACTTTGTAATTTGAGCTTAATTACGAGTGACTGAAGGAAAGTATATAATGAAAAGTTGCTTAAGGTTAAATAGTGTTCATTATTAAGCTACTGTTAATAAATTTAGTAGATTATTGCCAGTAGATTTCAGTTCAATATGAAAATTATAGTTTTTTGTAATAATGAGGTAATCAATTTTTATAGATACTTTTATTATACACACTACAAGGATTTAAATTTTTATAGTATTTGTTTGACATTAATTTCTAATATTGTTTTAATCGCTTCACAAAGATTTTTAACAGTGTAACTTTTTGCACATATTACCAATAAATAAAACGCTATGTTTACCCACACCTTGTTACAGATTTCCTCAAAGATACAACTCAGCAGTTTTAAAGAGATTTTAAAATAATTTTGTATCTTTTGTCTCCATCCTTAGAGTTTAATATGTGTTTAATATTTTAACAAACATCTTAAGAATTTTAATAAATGCAAACAAAGTATTTATGGCTTAAATTATAATAATTAAATTTAATTTATTAAATCTAAAACAGTTTTAGCAAGAGAAACAGCAAAAAAAAAAAGAAGCACATTTAGATATTTATTATATAATTATATATATAATTAAATACAAGAAAAAGTTTTCATGTTATGCACATAATTTTAAAATTAAGAAAAACTATGTAAAATTTTTAATAGCAGTATTGTCAGTGACAAAAAAACCTAAATTTAAGATTATGTTATACCCCATTTACATTTGCACGATTTAATTAATTAAATAAAAAAAAAACAAGTTTTGAAAACCGGTCCTTTTACATTAGGACTTTTAATGTACAATTGGTATTCTTTCGACAATTCATTAAGCAGCAACACAATTTTTTACACAATTGGCAAATATTAGTGAATATCAGTGATTTATTTAACTATATTTTTTACAATATACTCAAAAAAATCACTTTTTTAAGTTTTTTTTTGTTTTTAATTATATCTTTGAATTTTAAAATAAATATTCTTTTTGACATTTTCTTTTTCTTCGATTTTCGTACATAAGGTTGCCATCAAAATTTATAAATTGCAGTTAAATAAGTGTTTTTTATTTAACTAGTTAAATTATTTGTATAAAAAATAGGTTAAAAACCAGAAAAATAACTAGTTTAATGAAAAAACCTGGTTGCTTCGTAAATGTAAACAAGGGGATTTGTAAAACTTTTTTTAAATACTAGTGCTAAAACCAGTTTCACCACTCATCATAAGCACACAGAGTTGCACAAAAGTGTATGCAAAAATTATTAAATATAATTCATCAAAATTATATTGATAGATATTAATAAATATTCATTCATCTTTTGATACAGATTATATCCACGAATATTTCAGTTACTAAATATGAACATAATATAAAATTATTTTAAATTCTATTTTATTTTCGATACCAAAAGTAGCAACTTTGTACGTTCAATCTAAATTTCAACATACATAAAAGTCATGTAAAAAATATAAAAAATATATTCTTTTGTGTTTGTTAGAAATATTCATGTTACGGGAGTCAAAATCCAATAAATGTGCGTGAAAAAAATAATAGAAATTTTGTGTGTTAGTGAAATAATGTGTCGCGCTTGTAATTGTCCTTAAATTTTAAAATAAAGTTTTATTTATTTTGTATTACTTTTCTCTTTTACAAGTGTGTCACATTCACACAGAAAATGTATGTGAGGAAAGAAAAATGTTATTGTTGTTGTACGAAAGAGAGCCTCCTTCCATTCTTTGTATTCTTTGGTAAGTGAAAATAGTTTTTAATATAAATGGCACACAACATCCAAATTGAAATCAAATATGAGCCTTGTTAAAGCTATACCTAACCCCAGGTCTACAACTGAGCTTAACGCTAATATAATATGTTATATAACTCCTTCAGAATAGAATAATCATTTCGTTTATATTATGTTAAATATTAAATAAGAGGTACACGTATTCTAATAAACTCTATAAGATATTTTCAATCAGAAATTTGCACTTTTTAAACACAATTTTTATAAATATGTTTTTAACATATAAAACAATCAATAAAAGGAAATAATTTTACAAAAAACATTATTATTTTTTTTAGTAATTTCCAAAATACACATGTATACATACAAACAAATTTTCGTATACGTGTTTTTGACAGTTCATCTTATAAGATAGTTGTGTAGAGAAATCTCATCATATAGTCTCATAATACTTCTATTTGGATCTAGACGTGAGATAATTCTTTCAGAGAGCGAATTTGACACTCTCTGACGAAAAGATCTTACATACTCTGTTACGTGTAGATGGACCGTAAACTGTAGTGAATCAAAGCTAAAAAAATTGTAAATAACAAAGCGGGAAATTCCTAGGCAAAGAGGCTGTTAAATAATATAAAAAAATAAAAATATTTTCAATATTTGTATTAGTCTGGCAAATACTGACTTTTCTCATGCTTCAAGCTACAAATTTTTTTACACCGAATAATCAAGAAAATGATTCTGTGTTGTATCCGACTAAAAACAGAAAAAATTTACAAAACAATTTGTCGTATGACAAGTTCACTCAAAATGCGACAAGATATTTGATTGTTTTGCTTCTTTAGTGTGAATAAACTCGAATAATCATAACAAAGAGTGTCATAAAATAACATTGATGACACTTGTGTCATACAACAGTGCTTTAAAAAATTTCTGGTTTACTTAAACTTTATATACGTTTTTATTTTTGCCACAAGTATGTTTTAAATAAAGCATAAAGTGATTTTCTTAAAAATATATTAAAAATAATTTGATTAAGCTTTGAAATTTTTAAATAATAGTTTAAGTATTTAAATGAAATGGCATTTAAAACTTGATTGATTAGTGTTATTTCAAAATAGAAAAGCAAATTTAATTAAAATAATAATAATAATAAATTATTTCTTATTTATAGTAAATATAAAAAATCTAAATAGTTAAAAAAAAAAAAAAAAAAAATAGTTCAAAAGCTATATTTTTATACTTTCTTCATTCAATTAAATTCAAAATTTACTTAAAATTTAGTTAGATACGAGATCTTTAGTGCACCAACTATCATCAGATTTACAGGGTATATCGAATTTTTGAAAATTTGTTGGTTTTTTCGCGTTTGACCACTTTGTTGTTTTTCTTATAATTTCTTACTTTTTACGAGTAATTAAAAGTAATGAAGCAAAGCTATTATTAACTGAATCGAATAAAAATAATGTATTTATTTTATTTTTGTAAAAGAAATCGATTTTCGGTACGATTCCCTTTATCTGATTTTTGCATCAGTAAGTTTTTGATATTAAAGTATATAATTAGATCTATTTAAGTAAAATTGATATTCTAGGTTGACTTAGAATATCATGCATTTATTTGTTTGAAATACTTTAGGGGATAATAATTAAATAAAAACACACCATAAATTATTAAAATCTATTCAATAATCCCTGAAATTTACAAAGCATAGATTCATAAAATTTTTATTTGTAGTTTAATTTTTTTGGTAGCACAAAAAATAAATAAAAGTATTGTATAAAATTTTTTCGCCATTTACCAGCTTAAATTTTTTGCCACTAAAATCTTGTACATAATTTCGAATTTTTCCGAAAAAATTACTTTCTATTTGAAATTTAATCGTATTATTATAATGAAGGCGGAAATAAACGTTAAAAGGAAATTATATTCAAAAGAAAAAAATTATGAATTTTTTAAGCATATTTGTTGAAAGCATATTTATTTGTAACATTTTATTGTTATAGGAACAATAATATTAATGTGGTTTGAAAACAAAATATGGTTTAGAAATAATGATATGTTTTATATTAATATTTTTTTCTGATAAAAATATTCAAAAACATAATATCTTTGCAGCCAATTATGTTAAAATTTTGATTAAATGTAAACATTGAATGATAAAACTGAAACAAAAACATTGTTATCATGAAGATAGTATTGTTAAAATTAATGAAAATTAATATTTAGAACATAATATTGTTATAGTGACAATGCCGTAACCATGTTTTTCCTCTGCATGTATCATTTTGACAGTTGACCATTTTGGTTGGTTTCCACAGTGGATTTATTGCATTGTTTCTGACATTTTCAATTTATTTGTAATGTATCTTACCATCGATTTTGCCATATTAATATTTTACAAATATCGTAATGGGTCATAACATTTCGGAAATCTCTAATATAGCAATTTTTTACTTATTCGCAGTGTTTAGGTTTAACTATTTTAATTTTCATCACTGAAACTTTTCAAAATTAACAAAAACGCTTATTTTTTGCGAAAATTATATACAAAAATCATTTACAAAATTTCTTCATTAAGCAAGATTAAATATGATATCTCCAATTGAATGTTTTTGCAGAATGGTAATTTTTCTTCGATGTTTCAACAAAATCCTATTTTGTTCAGTTTGTTTTGTCGCGTTTTATTAAGAGCTACGTCAATACTTATTAAATTTTATTTTGTATAGACAGGAAAAATGTAAAAATTTATATGTTGTTTTTAGAGCGGAAAACATCCCTTATATGGAAGTAAATATTTTTGCAAAAAATAATATTACTCTGGTCTTACGAAGACAATCTTCTAAATATAGGATTTTTTCTATTAGTTTAAGCCGCACTGTATCTTGCTAATTAACATTTTTAAACAACAAATTATTCGTAGTTAATAAGTCAAGTACAAAATTAAAATTACGTGAGATGCAATATATGATGTTATTAAAATGAAGTAAAAATTATTTTCAGTGTAGAACATATAGATCATATTTATTTGTACTGTATTTTTGTAGCTTTTAAAAATGTAACATATGCGAAAATCGAAGCTAACAGTATAATCGGGTAATGGATAAAAACATTCCTATTCAATTAATTGAATTATATATAACAAAATTGGCAAAATATATATTAGTGAAAAAAAAAACTGGTAGGGTCTTTTTTAGAAAATTCCAAAATTTCAACTATGTCTCAATATGTGTATACATATGTACTATTCTGTTACATAACTGCAGGGGTTGCATCGTATTATACTTCACAGACCATATAACTTTTTTTTAAGATTACAAATGCATAATAAGTAAAACAAACATTTAATAGGAAACTTTGTACATAATTTAAAATTGTAATAAATTCCCAGTCCTTAACGTAGTCAGACTTAAGCCTTAGTTAGCCGAGCGCTTGTGTAAGGCTGTACATGACATCAACGCACACAAGCTTATGAGACGCTACATCACATCAACAAAAAAAAAAATTCTATAACTATTGTAATTACAATATAAACAACAAAATCTTTCAGCTGCACAGAGGCGTCGCACAAGTGGTCAACTAACCCAGACTTTAGATTTTTTGGGAAAAAATAACTAGACAATCGTAAACATTTGTCTATTTTGGCGTAAAAATTTTTTATACGTAGAAAATGATCTTGCTATGTTAACAGATGTGATAGGAGCGTATTGAATTGTATTTCAAAAGGATAGTATTCTTCTAAACATAAAACGTCATCTGAACGTAGAATAACTGAGTTTGATTTTTTTTAAATTTTCTCAAATCTTTTATTATTATTTTTTTTTTAATAACAGCTTTCAGTAATAATGCCTTCTGCAGCTTCGATTTTCTCAACTTAATGAGTCGAAACCCTCTAATGTAATGTTATCAAACCAAGATGTCCATCTCGTAATAACTGTTCGAGAAGGAAGTTGTAAATTTAGATAATTTTCCTTTAATTTTGCTACGTGCGTAGAGGCTTTCAAATATATCTGTTTCTTGTTGTACTCGGTGTAATGCTAGCCCATGCATTATGCAGGTTATATGAAAAATGTTTGGATAAGAAATCTTAATGGATTTTTCTTATTTTACCATCCGATAAATATAAGAAAATTTGAATTTTATACTATGTTCACGTATTCGGATTTTTTACTAAGAGTTTTTAAAACACTGTTCACATATCACTTTTTTAGGTTTTTTTTTTTTCAATTGAGATATATAACATTAGTAAAAAGGTAAAAAACTAAGAACATCCTGATCGCCCTAAGCCATCAGGCGACGACGAGTGGCAACGTTATTACCAGCTTAAAAATCAATCATTTGTTTACAAAAATTAACAAAGAAAATTTTGAAAACATTGTCATAAATTTAATCTAGCAATGCTGAGAGACGCGGCCGAGCGTCAAAGTTGAATTTGTTTCAACTATTTTTATAAGGATCACGCGTCCGCGTGAGAATAGAAAATCAGCTGACGATGACGCGGTAGATGTTTATCCACACAGAGCTGCTTTGTGACTTTGTTAAAATAAAAAGTTATTTTTAATTATTTTTCATTTTTGACAGACAGGTGTTTGGTATTTTCTGAAAATTAGAATGCTTAAGGGGTAAAACATGAATGTTAGTACTAGGTATCTTTTGAACTAATAACAAAAGGAATAGATTTTTAATCGTAGTATTTTTTTCTTATTTCTAACTAAAAGACTTCACAATTCATATTAAATTACGTAATTTACATAACGAAGTGGGCAACGAAGCGCACCGGGTATTAGCTAGTATATAATAAAGGAATGTACCTTGGACAAGTAAAAAAAATATATATTTGCAGAATATTTTACTGAATTTGCAAAAAATTAAGTACAAGTAATATAAGCACTTTTCAATGTTTTCCCTTCTTGCTTATAAAGATTAAAAAGAAACATGTTATGCCAAACATTGTAATGTTTTGATAAAATGCTAGCATCTACCAAAAATTTCCATGAAAAAATTGTTTTTATGAATACACTTTATATCATGAATACTAGAATATCCTGATAAACTTCTTTACGATATAGGACCACGAAGCGTATAGATGATCTAATTACGAGAAAATATATAAGAATGTTAATAATTTTTTTCTTAAATTCCTCTATCTACCATTCAAAATCGGAGATATTACATTTGACCATCAAAAATTTTTTTAGACTTTTCTTGAAATAGATCTCAAAATATTTGTATTTTGAAATCTATTTCTACTCATATGAATTTCAAAGGTTTGCTATTTTTACGAAAATTAATAAGTTTTTCTAAACGTAATTTAATGAAAAATTCCTCTTTTAGTCAAAAATTTCTGGGAAAAGAATTATAAAATATTTTCACAGCATTTTTTTTTATTAAAGTGCTTAAAAAGATTTTAATCTATGCTCTGACATTAATATTTACATAAGGCATACAGACAATATTAAACTGACATATAGAATAAGTCTGTGTCGATTGATATGTGTTATACTAATTTGCACATATGCATAATGTTATTTCAAGTATAGCAAATATTATTAATCTTGGTCGATTAACTGTTCGAATAATTTAAAATTGTATATTTTCGAATAACGAATAAACTGAATAATTTGTGTCGAATAGCCGATTAACCGAAATTTATTTTTTCCGACTTACAGTTTTATAAAATTTTTATTTTTAAGATAAATTCCTGTCAACTAAATTTTTTCTTAAAATTCAAAATTAATAAACGTAATTTTTAGGGAAGTATTTATACTCCACATCACCATAATTGGTTGAGGTATTATTCTTCATTACTTCCGAACTGTCAATAACTTTACGTATTTTTGGGCTTAATAAGTAATACAAACTGCATCATTTTTCTGCTATAAAACACTGAGATCCAGTTGTTACTAAAAAGAACTATTTTAAATACATGAAAAATAATGTTAGGCATTATTTTGTTATTAAAAAATATGTTGGTTTATGAAATCGTGAACTTGACTTCATTTTGAGTGAAGAGGTATCGAAAAAGAGAACATCTACTAATGGAAAGCCTATGTTAAATTCATTGCGAGTGATACGAATTTTACCACTTCTGAATGGATTATTTATAAAATATTTAATAAAAAACGACACGAAAATATTATAATATTATAACTTCATAACTATTTTTTACTTTTATGACAACAAATCATTCTCACACAGAAAATAAAGAGAGTTACATTAAAAAGACTAAATTATTAAATAAAGCTGAATTAGGAGAACATTTTGTAGTATTAGGTCGAAAGATGCAATTCTTTCATATAAATGGGCGAAAGAACTGATAAGACGAAACTTTTGTGATCTAAATTATGCTTCTAAACTATTTCAACTATTTCAATAGATTAAATACTATAATTAAAGTTTTATATGTATGTTTTATATGTATGTTTTATATGTATGAGACTATTAGATTAAGCGAATAATTTGACATTAATCATTTATTAATCGATCATCTTTGAGTCTCGAGTAGTTATTTCTCTAACTAACCGATTAATATGAAAACTCGAATAATTGGATAACCATACATTTTTACCAACTGAAACAATAGAAGACGTATGATTATTGTTTAATTATTTCTATTGGTGGAAATATCAATCATACTCCATAAGTTTTGCTACAATGCACAGTGGGGCAGGATTGCAAATTTTTGGAAATAAATCTGTAACTTCTTATCGGCTAGTTTGATTTACATACAATTTTACATATGCTTAGCACAGGAGTGTTAAGTTTGAAAGGCGCACCATAGAAATACCTCAGGGCGGAGCTATGGGTACTCAAAGAAGGGTACTTTTGACATAGAAAGTTTTCAAAAATTTTTTGTTTCTTATTCGATTCCAAATATTTTTACATCTTCTTAAAGTCTTTTATGAGGCCCCAAAAGAACATGCTTACTCGTGCTATCTATAGTTTTCGATTTATTTGCATTTGAAATTTTAACTATCTCAATTTTTCAAGTCCAGTTGGTCCAGTTTTTTTTTTTCATATATAAGGCAGTACTTCCGAAACAGAGAACAATCCCAATATCCCAAGCGGTCTAATTTCACACCGTCCCAAAATTGACCTATTTTATATGAAAGTCTTGATTTTAGTCTATATATTATAATATGCAGTTTTGGAATTTACAATGTGTTTTTAAGAGTTTGCAATCGTTGGGTTTGGAACATCAGGAAAATGTGGAATTTATGGGCGAAGAATTGATAAATCCCATTTTTGTGATTTTCGTCATTCTTTTTGGGAAGTGTGGGATTTTTTTTTAACAAAAATCTAAAATTTTCTTACGTTTTATCATTGTAAATGATAAAGTCTACAATCACCTAAAATTTCGTTGAAATAATTTAACTAACTAAGATTTTATTACGGATAAAAAGTTATAGTTTCTCTAAAAAGCAATTTTTTACAAACATTTTACTTTAATTCCAAAAATAGGGAAAATTATGAGTTTGGTTCTTTCAAATAAATTATGTTGTCTAGCTTTTACAGAATCGAAATGACACCACCTTAAAATTACATATGTTAGAAAGAAACTATGTATATATATATATATATATATATATATATATATATATATATATTGTTACGAAATTGTACTTGAATTTAAATATAACGGCTGGTTTAAAGTTAAATGTTTCTCAACGTTTCTACTTATGTTAACAGCAGTTAACATATCTGTAGAAATTATTAACATTGTTGTAGACATACAACATTGAATAAAAAGCTTTCACCATTGTTTGTAAGTACGGCAACACTAAATGTTGAAACTGCTAATATTAACATCGAAAGCTCTAGTTTGTCAGTTAAGAACATTGTAGAAAGAAATAGAGCTTTCAAGAAGCATCTAGTAGGTAATACAGTGTATATAAATTGACCGTGAGAACACCGTTGAGTCAGTCTAATTGGAAGCGTCGTTAAGTAAAGACAAATTAACTGCCTTGGCTGTATATTCTTGTACATTATTAAAGTGTGCTGTATAAAGTGTGTAATTTATTAGAACACAAGTGACTATTTAAACTGTTATTGTTGTACATTTTTAAATAAAATAAAGATTCGTTACAACTTTTAAACTACTAAACTGCTGTTGTTTGCAATCAATATATATATATATATATATATATATATATATATATATATATATATATATATGGACATAGAACGTGCAAAATTGAGATAGTTAAAATTTTAAATGTAAATATAAAAACTATAAAGGATAAATACCACAAGTGAGTATGTTTTTTATAGGCCTTATTAAGGACTTTAAGAAGCTGTAAATATATGAAATCGATTATGAAACAAAAAATTGGGAATTATTTAAAAGTTTTTTATGTTTAGGCTGGTTGGAAGTTCCAGATCTATTTCCAAAAAATTTCGATTCTGCCTAGAATTTGGAAAATGAAAATTCCCGTCCGGGAATTTAACAATCTGTTTTTAAATATCTGTATTAGTTTCGATATTAACAAAATAATTCTAATTAAATTTTATATAACTTCTCTGTAAAAAATAATTTGCTTTTTGCTTTCGTTACGATAAATATTTACTAATTTTTTGACCACAGCAAATTTATGTATGTTAAATAATTTAATCGAATTCTTAACAAAAACTAAATTTTTAGTTTTATTTTTTTTCTACTACTTGTTATATATAACAAAATAATAAATCTATAATTCTTTAACAAAAACTTATTTTTTATGTTAGTAGGTGTAAGTAATTCTAGAAATAAACATTTCCTGAATATCCCGGGAATTCCCGGGAATACAACTTTTTCATTTCCGTTTCAATGGGAGTTGAAGAAACCGCGAAATCGCAAACCCTAATTCTGCCGCACTATGCAATGTGAAAAGAAATGAAAGAAACTGAAGCAAAACATAATTTTTTAAGTTTTAATTCAAATTAATATTTTGGTTAAAGGTTAAGACAAAATTCCTTTAAATAATTGATAAAACGTTAACATTTTGTATTTATATATACAATATACAAAATTCCTCTTTCTTAGATTTTGATTTTTTGAGTGCAACGGGTGGCACATAATATTAGTCTCTTTGTTATCGTAAAATATTTTTTTTTTTTACTTTTCCTTAAGATCAGTCATCCAAGAATGAAAAATATTTTGTCTCTAGGTTTTGTTTTCAGGGCATTTAAATAAATATATATAAATACTTACACATACATGTATGAATGATTTAAATTTAATTGGAGATTTTAGTATACACATGTACTTGTATATGTACATAGTTTCTATTATCTCCATGTAGATAGCATTTAAGTGTACATATGAATGTGTGGTGTTTAATTTAAAAATATTTTAAAGTATTTGCAAATCTGCTTAAGTATTTGTATGAAACCAGCTATAAAACAAGCAAATGCTTCCAAAAAGGAACTTTTTCACCATTTCAAAAGTAAAACTAAGCGTATATTTTGCACTTTTTTGGAAGTTTATAACAATTACTTCCAAAAAAGTGAAAATAAATGTATTTTTATCAGATAAAAAGGTAAATAATTTCTAAGAAAATAAAAACTTCACTAATTGAAAAGTATTTTTATTATCAATTAACAAAGCAAAAACCATATTTTTATTAAAAAATTTTATAAATTTTATAAAATTTTAAAAGAACTACTTCAAAAGCAATGAACATGAAGCATAAAAGAAGAACATCCTCCCAATTACAACCAAGGATTAAAAAGAGAACTTCTGCAGCTCTTTTGTAGCACTAAGTACTGCCTTCCTTGTCAGTTCGTTTTTTGCTGGGAATATATGGTTAATATGCAAATATTTATATTTTAGAAGTATATAAAATAATATATACACATATATATGTACACAACATATACATATACAAATATTTAAATTTAAAGAAAACTTGAGCATTAAAATATTTTTAAAGTTGTCACATAGAATGTTTGAGATCTATTAAAGCGAAAGAAAAAAATAAATAATTTTTAAAACTTAAGCTATATTTCTCCATAAACATACAACAGTTTAAAATTTGGTGCTGTAGTTTTTACTTATATAAAACTTCTTTGTATTGAATATTAACATAATACTAACATCTCTATAAGATTTATGCATGTTAAAGTGAAAAGTGTTTCATATAGGATGTATGATCAGTTATAGACTGATCTTCATGAAATTCGGCGAACAGACTTATATTTATACAAAACTGATTTCTGCTAAATTTAGTTAAAATATTTCTATTGTTAAGGCATTTATAAGTGTTAAAACTATATCCGGGAGGTTAGGTAAAAAAAAAAATTATATGTATCAAATTTCATCAAATGATCTTCAAAATTTCGATCTGTAGTTTGCACAAACTCTATATGGACAGCCAGCCAACCAGATGGACTGATATCGTTAAATCGATTCAGAAGGTAATTCTGAATCGAACGGTATACTTTAAGGTGGAAGTCCAAAGACTGTTTTCTTTGCATTATAATTTCTCAAAAAGGGCTATATGCAAAACTAGGATTGTTAGTTTTCCGAATTTTTTCTGTTCCCGGAAAATAAAATATAAATTTAGAGGCTCCCGGGAAATTTAGTATAATAATATAATTGAAGCTAAGCGACCTAAAACTGTGTTGCGATGTAAAATTATTTTGGAGGAGTACTTTAAACAAAATTTCGCCTAAAAATTCAGCATATCGTAGCAACGAATTAAAATCTTAAAGTTATTTGAAAAAAATTTAATACATTCTTAATACTTTCATAAAGCTAGAGGGCATCGCTTTTAAAAAATTGATCTTTGGAGATTTCATTCAATTTCACTTCAACTTAAATTTAAATTTCAAAGTAGAACCGGAAATCGGAAATTATCGTGTTATCAATGTTTGTTATAAAATGCTCAGAAAGCCCTTTTTGTTTATTAAAGCTCATAGGTGTAAAAGATGCAATTTTTGATAAAAAATAGACGATATATTAACTTATGACATCTTACAAATCATTATATAAAAAAAAGCAAAGTTCGATGGTTGGTAGGACCATCTTCAAACGTGACAACTGTAAAATAACAAGTGTGGATACTAAAAAATGGAAATGTATTCATAATTCAAATTATAATAAATGTTGCAAAAACTAAAACAAAAATAAAAAAATGAACTGTTAAAATTCGTGTTAAATTTCTTATCAACTACTCAATTGTGACTAAAAAGTTCAGATGTGCTGTACAGGGGTTCCAAAACCCTTTTTTTGCAAATAATTCTGTAACTTGAACCGTTGGAAACATCTTAATAAAATTTCATCTGGCCATAGACGAGGTATTTTCGAAATAATTTGAGCACAGATTCCTAGCGGTTCAGGGGAGAGGAGTGGATAGACCTCCAAAGTTGGTCATCTCTGGTATACATTTTTTTAAATTGTCAAAAATACATTTATGATTTGGCGAGAAAAAAATTACATATAGGCAGTCCTTGTAAATCTCTACAAAAACTTCACTTACATGTGTAAGTTATCTCTTTTGATTTAAGAGATATTTAAGTCGAAATAAATCTTGCATTCATTCTTAGCCTCTTTTTTAGGTTTTTTTAACTTGTCAAATTCTTCAAACCATGATCTGAAAAAATTTAAAATTAAATTTTAAGTATATTTTTTAGAAATAATGTTACTATTTGGACCTAAATAGAATTTAAATTTTGAATCAATTTAGATAAACTTGCTTTAAGATCAGAGGATTAAAACACATCCACTGTTTTGTACCAAAATACCTAGAACCCTAACCCGGAAGAAACGTGTTTAAAATTTGATGGTCACATTTTAGTTATTAGAGGCATCCGTCAGAAATTAGTTTTTGTGTGTTTACCCAGCACAAAGAGGTATTTAATTAACATAATTTTTTTGATCCCAGTTTTGCTATTTGAGAATTTTATAAACAAAATTAAAAAAAATTGTGGAAAATTGACAAAGTTTGGAAAGGGCTTTTGAGGAGACCGTTGGCCCGATCACCTTCTAGTTTATTTTACGCGCATCTACATTAAGATTTTCTTTTGAAAACTTTAAAACAATTATATAAGCCAGAACAAAAAACAAATTTTATAAGTAGAAAAAATATTGCCACCTTTTTTGGAAAAACCCAAAATATATGAAATTCTTTTAAAGTTCCAACTTCAAATTGACGTTTTACCGAATTTACATATTTATATGATTCTCGTAGCACTATTACTTGGAATTTTGTAAGAAATCCAATGAATATTTAAAAAATTTTAGGACTAATATTAAGCCTGCCAAGTTAAAAAAAACCTAAAAAACGAGACTAGAAATGAGTGAAAAATTTATTTCGATCTAAATATCTCTTAAATTAAAAGATTTACAAGGATTATCTATATGAAAACTTTTTTTCTGTCAAATTATAAACGAATTTGTAGAGATTTAAAAAAATTGCATACCCGACATGATCAACTTTGGTGGTTCTGTATAAGCATCAATCTTTGAACCTAATTTTATGAAGATCGGTCCACAATAGGCCATAGCTCCCATATAAAACCTTCCTCCGAAAACCACTTTAACGAGCATAAATCCCATACAAATGTTAGTATCAAGTTAATATTCGACACAAATAAGTTTTATATAAGTAGAAACAATATTGCCGAATTTTATAAGAATCGGTCCAAAATTTACCGTAGCTCTCATATAAACCCACTTTAAGGAATCGCTCTAAAATCATTTAGAAGTTAGTATCAACACATTATTCTGTATTCGTATATTTTATTTCACATTTAGCAAAATTGGCCAAAGTCGTAATATAAGTTCCCTTAGGTGTAGGTCAAAACCGACTATATTTTTCTTTCACGTTTTAAACATATGTTAGGAAGAACATAATAAATTTTTTGACATTTACATGTTCTGAATGCAAATAAAATTTACGTATTGAGAGTATACATTTTATACATTAATTTTACGTATTTTTATTATTTGAAGTATAAATTTGAATATCAAATGGAAATGTGAACTGCAGTGGCAGAATAAATGTTGAAATATTCACCGAATAATCTTAACTTGGTGAATGTAGTAGCCAATTCTATCTTTTTTAATCGACATAATGTAATAATTGAAAGAAATTTATGAGCTACCGAGATTACTGTTATACTAAGAACTTTCTACGGAAAGAAAAGAAAATTGTGTTGAAAATTTGTTTATTATGCAAAAAACGAAAGTATAGAACTTATGGTCTTGTTTGTTGTAAACATCTCAAGTCTTTGGTGAACATCCGATCATAATTTAACATGACTTTTCATAAAAAAATCTTGATATAATTTAAAGGGCACTTAGCAGATGTACAACAACAAATAAAGTATTTTAGAGGCCATGTGTACGTAAAATTTACGTATCGCTAGTATTAACGTATAAAAAACACGTAGTATTCTAGTTAATTTTACTTTCCCGAAAATTTATTTTCCTAGCAGTCTAGTCACAGTTGCCAGATAAAATAGGTGCAAAATTGTTAATCGTTAACCTTAAAAATTTGGTTTTTTAATATGATAATGAATATTTTCTGTGCTTTTTTTTTGTATTTTTTGTGATTAAATTTTAAATTAAAAACAAATTATATACTTTGATTTCATATTGTCGACCTATTATGAAAGTCTATCTATATTTTCTAAGTCCCAATATTAAAATGAATATTTAATTTTGTATGACTTTCAAATATGTATATATATATATATATATATATATATATATGAATGAGTTAAAAGGAATGTCTGTATGTGATACTTACTACTGCTACTTAAGAATGCCTTGATACTCTACGTCTACACGAATAAATTTTTATTTCCTAACATAAGAAATAACGTTGGCAGAGTAACGGGAACACATTTTTATTTCCAATGTTATACTAAGGGCTGTAGAACTCGTACATGAGAAATTCAAATTTCAATTTGAAATTTTTACCTAAAATTTTAATTTTTCCCCACTTTTTTTTATTCGTCTTTTTAAGACAACACTAATTCATTTTGTACCTTTTTTTTATTAAAAAGACAATAAATTTGAAAACTTAAGTAAAACATTATTGCTCAACTGTGTGTTTAAACATTTATTGCGAAATAAATTGTGCAATATATTTCTTAGTGCTCTACACGTAACATTTTAAAGAGAGAGGGAGAGAGAGAAGATATAATTTGACAATTGCAGACATAAAATGATTACGTGTAGACTATTGGTTATGAAATTAAATGTTTTTATAAAAATTACCAATGGGTTTTGACCTTTTATAAAGGGTTTACAATAAAAAAGAATATGATAATAGAATAAATGTTTCCTATAAACGAACAATTTACTTTTACAATTTTGTGAAGATTTTTATTTTAATTGTTATTATTTATGCATGAATTAATTTAATCTGAAATGAAAAGTATACAAGAAAAGTTGAAAATAGTTCAGATTCTCCTTCAAAAAAAAAAAAAAAAAAAAAAAAAAAAAAAAAATCGTCAATTTTAAGGCAAAAATCGTTAATTATTCAACAGGCCATTTTTAATACCGAAAATCATCAAAAGTGACGATATAGCGTCAAATCTGGCAACAGTCTAATATATTATATTTTTACCCTAATGAAGTTTCAAAATTTCAAATATGTTTTATCTCTGTTGTGTGTTTATTTATAACGCATGACTGCATAAATTTATTTGTGAGAATAAAAAAATAATAAAAAAAATAATAATAAAATAAATTAAATAAGTATGTAAAACGTATATGAATAGAAAATAACTCTTTTAATTCGCTCAGCAAAAAAAAGTATCTTTTCGTACGTATGAATTAGTTCTGAAGAAAGTTTTACTAACAAATACATAGAGTTCGGTTTTCTTGTCGTATATGTTGTTACGCGCTGGATGTCTATTCAATGAATAACAATAATTTAAAATATTTGTTAGATATGTCCTTAACCCGTACTTAAGCACATAAACATATAAATACTCTATATGCCTATAAATACCAAAGAGTATAAAAAAAACAATTTTTATATATTATAGTAATATATTGAGGTGACCAGATGTTAAGTCACCTAGGGTAATTTGGTTCCCACCCAACCGACAAAAGGTCACCATGGCAGACTGCTTACCCTGAATTATTTATAAATCTGCCCCTAATAAAAAACTGTTTTACTGAATTACGTTTTTTTTTATATTGTAACTTAGCTATCCTTCCCATTTAAAGCAATTTATGAATGCATTTTTTTCCTTTTCTTTACAATAAAAAATAATTCAATTTATTGAAAGTAAAGAAAAATTTAAAATAATAACAAAAATTTAAATGTACGCTCAATTAATAAGAGATCATTGTAAAAGAGGTGCAGAGATCTCGCTAAATCAGAATAATAATATATGATAAGAAATAACTATGAATGAAAATAAGAGGGACAAAATGGAAACGGACATACTAGCAGACAAAATAATATGCAAAATAACTACAATAAGTATAATTACAAAAATAAATCAATATAATTTATAATTACTCACAACATAATCATTGGTGTTCCATTTCAAAAATCTTCTCGGTTGAAGGGCCCAGCAAGACGAGATGATCATGATGATAACCTTTTTTTTTTTTACTTTAATAGATATGAATATTAAGTTTTTGTAATTTATACTTATTTGCTTATCTATTACATACATATGTACATAGTGATTTTGAAAAGATATTTTTATACAATGAAGAACAAAAAATTTCGTACAAATGATTTGAATTTACTTGTTAGTTGTTTAATTATATTTTAATTTAATAAAGAAAATTCATTTTTATTGTATAGTCTAAAAAACACATTTTTTTCATATTTAAATTAGAAAAGTTTGTATAATTTTAGTTAAAAAAAAATTTTTACATTAATCATATTGAAAGAAGATAAATTTTAAGCCAACGAAATTAATAATTATTAATAATTAATAATTAATAATAAAATGTTTATAATATAATTTTACACTTATTATTTAATTGGTATTAGATGACTAGGAATTTTTTGTTTAGATTTTTGTTTTTTTTACAATTTTTTTTCCCAAAAATTTTTAATTTTGTAGTTTATAAGAAAAATTTGGATTTCATCATTATTCTTTTTTTACAAAATTTTAATAATATTTTTATATAACTAGATTTTACAAAAAAAAAAAAAAAAAAAAAAAAATTGTGATTATTTGAACATTATTACTTCAAAAAAACTTTAAAATATATATATATATATATATATATATATATATATATTATTAGAATAATAAATAGCTACATTATATGTTTTAGATTTCACAATTGTTTCGAATTTCTTTAGATTTAAGTTAGTTTTTTTTTGAAAATTAAAAGTTTTTTGAATATTCTTCAAGTCACTAGTTTTGTTAACAAAATCGATAACAGCTTATATAGACACAGAGAATCACGTGTATTGCAATAAGTTTGGAATATTTTCTGGAATGGAAAATCCTTATTGGGATCTTTTTTAAATTATCCAAATGGGTTGATAGGATAGTTAAAACAGAATTTTTAGGTGTTGAATCACTTTCCTTTTGGGTTCCAATAACTTTAGAAATATCCTTCTAATATCAATTAGGACACATTTATAACTTAATAGATTCTTTTTTTTAAGAAATTTATAACTTGATTTTTAAAATTTAATTAATTTTACACCCTTTTGTTAATAAAGTTTATGTGATTGTCACCGATATTGAATAGATAATGATCCTTTGGTAATGATATGGTTTAGGTATCAAACAGAAAAAAATGCGTAATTAAAACTTGTTCACTGCTTTTGACAATAAAAAACATAGAATTTTCTCATTATACAATCTGTAGTGAAAAGAAGACAAAAATAATATTTACCGTGGAGGGTCATAAAAAAAAGAGTGCAATTACCAAATTTTGTAACTTTTTTAAATCATAACCATATATGGTCACAAAATTGGAAATAGGTGAGAGTGCAAGTGTTCACACATACATTCTCATTTACATGCGTAAGTACACGCATTATTGCAGTGAGAATGCAGATAAGCCGACTGAGCAGCTAATGTTAAAAAAAATTCTAGCATGCAATAAATAATGTTTGATTCATCAGTTTCAAAAGTTGATACTAGCATAATAAAATTTACTTTTGATATAGAAAATTTTTCAACGTTAAAAGAAATCGTAACAATGTTTCATTGTCCATTTTAAATGTGAGTGTTTTAAAATGTTTTCTAAACGGAAAAAAAAAACAATAGAAATATTTTATTTGCAGTGTTGCCAGGAGATGAGAAAAAAAGAGGCTTGGACTTTGAAAAAGGTCAGAAAAGGCTAAATGGCCCAAAAAATAAAGAAATAAAACAGCTAATATATTTTTTATTTAGAAACTTTTTTATACCCCACACCACCATAGGTGGTTGGGGTATTATGAGTTTGTGCTGATGTTTGTTACGCACAGAAAAAATCATCCAACACTTACCTTAAAGTATAGAATCACTTTTTGAATCGATATAACGATGTCCGTTCGGTCATCCGTTTTGTAAACCTTGTGCACAAATACAGGTCCCAATTTTGAAGATAATTCAATGAAATTTGGCACGTAGGGCTTTCATGACACAAAGCCTATTGAAATTGGTTATGATCGATCTATTATTTTACCTAGCCCCCATACAAATATCCTCCCGGAATAGGTGTTTAACGATCATAAATGCTTTAAATATAGCAATATTTCAATATAAGCCCATTTTCGGGAATCATCCTAAGTGCATAAATTCATATAAATGTTAGTATTTACGTAATATTCTGTATTCGTATATTTTATTTTACACTTAGTAAAAGTGTCGGTCCACAATTATCCTCATGTCTAATATAAGGCCCACATTCCACATAAAATTTTAAATTTGCATAATTTTTATATAATTTTCGACAGTTTCTAATATTAAATGTTGAAAATACCAATAATTATTAACATCGTAAAATAATGTAAAGAAACTATATATGCATATATATATACTTATACATAAGTATGTATATGTATGTATTTAGATTTACAAAATACTCACAATTAGGGATCGCAATTTCCCGGACTTTTTGATTTCCCGAGGTGATGGGAAACATTTTTCGACTTCCCGGGATCCTGAATTAAAAACTATAATTATTACTACACTCACTAGTTGGAAAACTAAGACCCGAATAGGATATAAGTCTTTGCATTAGCAGATTTAAAACAGATTTAAAAAAAATATAGAATTTAATATTTCTAAAAGTATTGGCTGATGATTGCCTTTTTCGAAACCCTTCGGGATCGGTATTACATTGTTTGTAGCTACAAAAGGATGGCCCAACATTGTACGAAAATAATCAAAGGGTATCGCGCACGTAAACGTGACTAAAATTAAAAGGAGACATCATATGTATATAATATCTTGGTCAGATTTCAACTTCCTATGATGGTTATAAATGTTATTATGAAATTCAAGCCGAAAGCTTTCGATGCTAGTGCTCCTTTATTTTTTTGTAATTTTTATTATAACTAAATAAATAAAATAAACGAATCAGTATACGATTTCATTTTATTATATTATTATTCCATCTTGTCATATCATTCTCCCATATTTACTACGTTCTATTACATTTATTTCAAAATAATGAATCACACCAAATATAACAAAACCTTATCTACTTATATTATTTTTTGTATAAATTAAATGAGAATTATAATGAAAGTAGAAAACAAACGCTAAATACAAAATATATTCAATAATAAACAAGTTATGAATTTTTCAACCATATTTGTAAAAGCACATCTATTTGTAACATTTTATTGTTATGGGTGTAAAAATATTAATATGGTTTGAAAACAAAATATGGTTTAAGAACAAGGAAAAATATTTGTAATATTTAATGGTTGTAGAAATAATGATATTTTTTATATTCATACAGTTTTTTGCATTTAATTGTTTTTAAAATTGCAAATTTCCCGGAAATCCCGTGACGAGAAATTCCGCGATGCATTCCCTGCTCACAATGTACAAGTGTTCGTATAAGCAATATGTATTACTTACACCTACTAGAGATACGTATACATATAGACGTATTAATTTGTTGCTATAATATGAGTGGCATTCAACTTATACTTAAGTGAGTATAAGGGTAAAGTGGTTATGAGAGTACATGGTAGTATAAAAACAATAATAAAAATTTATACAAATTGTGAAATTGTTGTATAAAAGTGTAACATACGTGCATATGTTGCACGATGGAAATTGTGTTAAATGGTGTATGCGTGTGTGTTTGTGTATGGATAAATATACGATTGTTTTCATTTCTGACTTACGTTTTCTCTTTTAGCATTTTAAAGAAGTAGAAACAATGAAAAACACTTAATGTTTAGTGTTGCTGCAATATGTGGCAATAGTATGTTACCACAAATATATACACGTACAAATGTGATGCAGTATGTGTTAATATATGTATATTAGACTGCTCTAGGAAAAACCCGAAATTTTGTCATTAAATTTAAAATTGTTCTTTGTGATGTAAAAACTTAGCGTTTAATTATTAAAGTGCACTTTAATGTAAAGAAATCATAATGTACACATATTTATCAATCAAATAAAATAAAAAGAATAAAAATCGGTTAGAAAATATTAAAGTTATTGCAAAATTCCCCGAATATTTACGTGTTTTCGACTACATGTGTAAGGAATGTACAGAAAAATTGTTATTTTATTGAGAAATTTTGAAATAAAATACAATTTTTAATCAAATTTCAATCACAATTACTGAAAAATATGCTTTGATTTCTGCAGGATATAGATATAGATAAAGGATATACACCCTTTTTCATTCTTGAATACAAAGCACTGATTTTTGTTATGGATGTTTCAGTTAAAAAAGGTAAATTTTAAAAACCTAAAATCAAATCCTGACTAAAGAAGAGTTAGGTCGATATCTCTAATAAATTCGCAGTATCTGCAATTTGAACTCTAAGGATTTCAACAAAAAGGAATTTTCTGTAATTGTTTAGTTATAGAATTATTTTTTTTGTACCGATATTCATACCAAACAAAATTAGTACATGATAAGATAAACCATACCTCAGAAAGTATATTTTGAAATTTTTAGTAAAAGCGGACAACGCTAGCTCTAAAAGCACTCTAAATGTCAAATTTTTACATTAGTGTTGTACTTGTCCAATTTCGTTAAAAACTTCAGAATATATGTTATGAGATATGATTTAATTTACTATGACATAATTTTGTTTAGTGTGAATATTAGCACAAAAAATGTACATTATAACTAAAAAGTCGCAAAAATGCCCTTTTGCCGAAACCTGTAGAATTCAATGCGCAGGTATAAATATGCTACAAAAGGTATTCCCTTGATTCTTTTTAATGTTTATTATTTGTGGTGTTGAGTATAATTCTCGAATTTATTGAAAGTTGTTTAATAAAATTTGTATAAATTTTAAATTGGAGTTTTGAAACATTTCACGCAGCTTCATAGTAGAAATCTAGAGGGTAAAAATTAAAAAACAACGAGAAATTAATATCTAGATGATTTTATGTACTTTAGGGCGATTCCTGGAAGTGAATTTATATGGGAGCTATGGTAAATTATGAAACGATTCTCATAAAATTTGGCAATGTTGTTTCTATTTACATAAAACTTATTTGTGTCGAATATTAACTTGATACTAACATTCGTATGGGATTTATGCACGTTAAAGTGATTTTCGAAAGTGGTGTTTATATGGGAGCTATGGTCAAGTGTGGACCAATCTTCATAAAATTTAGTACAAAGATTAATACTTGCACAGAACTTTCTTGAACCGAATTTCATTAAAATATTCTTATTTTTAGGGCATTTTTGAGTCTTTAAACTCTATTCCTGGGAGACTTTTGTATGGGGCTAGGTGAAATAATGGATAATGGACCGACCACGCGCCAAATTTTATTGAATTATCTTTAAAATTGCGATCCGTACTTTGTGCACAAAGTTTACATGGACAGCCAGCCAGACGGACGGACATAGTTAGATCGATTTAAAGAGTGATTCTTAATCGATTGGTACATTATGCAGCACAAACGCGTAATACCCCAACCACTTATGATGGTGTAGGGAATTCCGCATTTGTGATAATGTTTGCAACAAACCAAATATATTTTAAAATCCCCATCTTAATATATATCACTCCACACATATGAACTTCTGAGTTTTTTTTATACGAGGATAAATCTTCTTGAATTTAATTATAACCAGTCTATTATTCCACTTAGCTTCCATACAAAAGTTTTCTTAGAAGAGACGTCCTAAACGTCCTTAAGTCATTTAAAAATTCGGTTTGGCAATCATTTTTCTCTTGGATAATATATATAAAATATATTTATTTCGCAAAATATATTTATTTGTGCAAATATTCGAAATGGTAAAATTGGATTCTCGATGTATATATTTTGCGATGTATATATTTGGACCAAACAATTTTTAAATATTTTTTTTTCGAAACTATAGTTTTCTCTCCAGATTGAAACTTGGAACCTCAGGCCGCCGTCCATAATACTCCGGAGCCGAGTGTTTTCGCCATTTTTACATAGCTTTCAACAAGATAGGTTCATGTCGCATAGTTAAGCAAAAACAAAACAGAACACACAACAAAGAGCGTAAAAAAATGGTTTTTTGTATGCTATATAACAAACACATTCGCAACAAAGAGCGTAAAAAAAAACAAATACATTAACACATTAAAATTTTTACGTGACTATCGATGCGCTATTCAGATTTTAAAAAAATCAGCATTTTCTAAACAAGCATGGATTTGAAAAATATTGCGCAAACAAAGTTATTTTTCTCAAAAAATTAAAAATTTGTTTCCACTTTCCTTACACTAGTGATCTAAAATACATTAACAGTCGGGGGAATTCGTAATACTTTTAATATTTTTCAACTAATTGTTCCCTTTTTTAATTTGTTTCATCATTAAGTATGTCTAAATTACGTTAATGATATCTGATCACTCTAACATTTTACACAATATTATTTTGGAGCAGTCTAAGGTATATAGTTATATAACTATTTTACCGTAAATATTCGTGTTTATTTTTATTTGTTGTAATACAAAAGTTGCGAGATGGTCAAAGGATGTTCAAGTTTAAATTTGATTAATTTTTAGAATTTTTATAGTAGTATAGTAAAGTTTTAGATGGAAACATATAGAATTTTTGGCATTTTCAAATTTTTAATAATTCACGTTTGTGACATGACTTCAAGTACATACATATATGAAGATCAAATATTCTGAGCAAACATTGATTACAAACTATTATATTTAATTTTAAATTTGAGATTTGTAAAAATATTTTCTTAATGAAAAACTCTTAATTTATTTGCATGTTTCTCTATGTCAAAGGAAAAATTCATTTCGATGAAATGTATGTAAAACAACAAATAAATTTATTATTTTTTTAATAAATTAAATTTTTTTTGTTTTCCATATAAATAGTAAAAATGAATTTTTCGTTCGACATAGAGAAAGAGGTATACGTATAGTATACGAGTATTTTTAATAATTTAAAGGATACATATGTATTTGGATATTTGTTTTCCCGGGAAACAGGAACGAAAAAAATCAATTTTCCGGGATTCCCAAGAATTTTTTAAAACTTTAGTTTGAAGAAAAAAGGCTTTTTTGTAAAGAAAATTATTTTTTTTTTATTAAATAAGATAAAATGAATCATTATAAATCATACTGAATTAATGAAAAATGAATATATAGTATAACGCCATTTCTAAGATTAACAGTGCTATTCTCGATCAAGTGACAAACAAATTTATACTGATAGCAAAAAAAAAAATTTTTTTTGAGAATAAAATAAAATTTTCTATTCTGGGTTTCACCAAAAAAAAAAAAAATTATAAAATTTTGCTGATAACTGTCACATTCACAAAAACATATGACAAGAACTAATGACAGACAATTGTCATGAATAGCTTACCGTTTATTTTCACTTTATTTCTCTAACTTACATTATTTTTTTACAAATTCTTACTAAATTAAACATAAATCTGGAAAATACTAAATACTAGTTCGCAATAATGTTTTTCGGATCAATCATGGTGTTCAGAAATCTGATGAAAATAATCTCATATACGTATGAACGTGAGATTAGTTTTTTTTATAATTATTTAAAGTTATAACATTTACATTTAACATTTACAGATCCATTGCTTGGAAAAGAGATGCTGTTTCAAAAGAAAATGTTGTGTTAGAATAAAAAATCTCCAACCAAGTAATTATTTTATAATAGTGAGTATTTTCAAAGTTCAACTTATTTAATATTATTATATTTTCACAAATCTATAATAAAACTAAAGCATTTAAAATTTGAATATGACTAAAATAAAGTTGATTTAAAATTTCATGTGAAACAACTTGTATTTAAATTCGCTAAACCACAGATAAACAAATACATATAAATCTGATAGAAAAGAATTTAATTCAGTAGTCTAAAACCTAATTCCTAAAATATTAACGTTCCTCTCAGATAGCGTTCTAATTGTATTATATGCATTAAACTATTGAAAGTACCATATTTAGAGAAACGTCAATCTTTCATTGATATAAGATTTTAAAAATAGCAAAATGTTTGCTATAGAATTTTATAACTATAAGAATATTTAATTTTCCGTTTTCCCGGGAAAATTAAAAAATCCTGGGAATTCCCGAGAGTATTCTGACGGGAATTCCCGCCTGAGTATTCCTGTATCATTTCAAAATAAGTAAGAAATTGAAAGTCAGTCAAGTCCGAGCTTGTGGACCGATCTTCGTTAGTTAGCATTATTAGTTTTTAAGTTATATATATATATATATATATATATATTGTTTTTTTATTTTAAATGAAAATAATATAATGGTAAAATTTAATCTATGTTCTAAAAAACACGTTGTGGGAAGGATTACACAATATATTACGAAATTTGGACAAAGTGCTTTTACAGCGATCCTACGTGAAAGTGAATAAGACTTTATCGGTTAATAATAAAATACATTATTAACTATGCACTAGTGATGTTAAGTTTAAACTTGCGTGTTTTGAGTTATGACTAGCACAACCAAAAATATCCATTAAAATTTTTAATTATCAACTATTCACGCTAAAAATAACTTGAATTGCTAAAAAATATTCTTTTTTACGCTTAAAAACTTATGAGGCAGTAAATAGAAAATTTCACTAATCTCAAAATATGTAAGAAATTCTATTGGGTTTAAAATGTGAAAAATGTTTTCCTAAGTGTAATATATGCGAAATCATGTTCTCATGTATAAAATATGCAAAAATATGCCGTTTAAATTTACTACAATATGCTCCGGAATAAGGTTTTTATATGAAAATATAACAAAATATGTTCTTAAGTCCAAAATTTGCGAAAATATGCTGTTATGACCAAAATATGCAAAAACATGCTGTGACAAATCGATACCAAAATTTTTGAAATTGTCTGAAACGGAAAATAAGTAACAGTTCGGTTCATTTGAAACTAAGGAAAAAATATGATTTTGCTTATTTTTGCTTACCTTGGTATGACATTGTTGCAGCAAATGAGCAATGTTAAACAATCACAAAAAATTCTTCTCCTGTGAAGTCGTGTGTGTTCTCAATACGAGACAATTTAAAAGAAAAAATTTGAAAATGGGCTTATAATTTTAATAGAACCGGAGGAGCAAAATTTATAAACGTAATAAAAATATGATTATATTATAATCAAAATAAAATAAAATAAATAAATTATTGGATTGCAATGGCATCTTCACTAAATTTATTAATTGAAGATAAATCTTCATCCGGCGATTTAAATACTGAATAACTTTCATATTATTTTAACTTACAAATTTTCTAAATACAAAATATTTGACACTATATGATTAATTTTTAAATTGGCACGTAATATTAAATAAAAAAATAATATTTTTATGTTTTTTAATTTAACGCGATTTTTAGGTCCCAAACTAACATCATTGCATTTAATCATCATTTAATTAATCATTTAATTAGCGTTTCAATTTACGCCATATATAAAAAAACTGGTCCCAAAATGAAATCTTTTACTTGGTATGAACCTTCTTTTACGCTTTTTCAATTTGCGCGTAATTTCACCAGTCCCAATGAACCGAGTAAATTGATTAATTTTAAAACTATTAAGTATACTTGTTATAAATAATTGATATTACTCATACGCTATCAGGTCAATTTGTCATAGGCCCTATATAAATAGCATACTTAGATAATTATAAAAGAGGTCTTTATATCAAAGGCAGGTAGCAAATCTCAGCAATTGCCAAAATGGGTTTATAAGCTCAGGTCAATCAATTAAAGTAGGTTGCTCTTTTAGCTTATTCGCTCATTTTGTGAATTGTTTTTAGTAAACATACAATTGTACAAAACAATAAACAGAATGACAAAATTAAAATCAAATGAGCGTAAAGGAAAGTGACTCATTTTAAATGAAGGAAGATAAATGACATAATGAAACTTAACGATGTTTTGCTATCAGCTCAGTAATGAGATTAAAGCGCTCAGAAAAATTAGTAATTAATATCGCTCAGTTGAGGGAATAGTTCAATTGAACTAATAGCCAGTGTAAATTTTGCATGATGATCAGTGTTGCCGGAGTCGATGGTTCATATTACACAACCAAAGCCTTTAATTTATACAAAATTTGAAAAATTACACACAAATATTAATTTGAATTAAAAATTTAAAAATTTATTTTCTCTTAACTTTAAGATCTCTAAAATATTAATATTGTTACACATATTTTAAAACGTGTTCGTGCATTTATCTTATACTATAATCGCCCATATCTCAAAACTTAGTTCTTTGACTTAGAATATGTTAAATTTTAATTAATTTTACCTTTTACAGATTTTCAAAGTTTACACAAATAGAAATCACAATCACAAGTTACACATTTTGAATTTTCACTTCCGATGTAATATTTTATTAGATTACCACGGTATTTTTAAGCCTTACTTTATTTTTTAAATTCATTTTTTACTTAGACATAATACAATATCTAAATTGGGGGATTTATATTTTACAAAAAATAAGCTTTAAAGACACTTATGAGCAGTAAATATATTAATTTGTGAACTGAAGTTCCGATGAAATTACACAAAAATTACACAGAGGTTTTTTTTTATCAAAAAATTATACAAGAAATTTCAAATTGTCCCATTTTTGTATAATTACATAGAGATCGGCAACACTGATGACATGTACTATATGATTATACCTTTATTGGATCTCAGAAGACAAAGTTCCGAGGAGAAGCCGTGGTACCTCTAAAAGAGGTATCTGTTCTCTCAGAAGTATCTGTTGGCTTTATTTGTAACATTAACTTGACATGGTAAATATATCTCCTACCTTTGATATTATAAAATACAAAAGGCATTTTTTTTCGCCGATGTGTTAAATCGTCATAATGGGACGATGTGGCATAGTATAATAATATAGAATAATATAATAACATCGAAACATAATCTGATAGAATAGGATAATTATACAGTAAACTAACATAAAACATAACATAAAAACAAATCATAAAATCGGTTACAGTATGATAAAAGTTAATCATAATAATTATTATATAATTAGATTAAAGCCCCTATAACTATATTTCTTCTCTGCGTGTATTATTGCACATTCTATAAAATACTCATTCAAATGAATTATGAATTTCCATAAAAGGTATGTGGGTTTGAGATTATACTTATAGAAACCTATCCGATCGCTAGTAATATAGCAACCAGGATACCAGATAACCATCGCTTTTTGATATTTTACTCTTATTTTAGGTGGTATTAGTGTATACAAAATCATTTCGTTAGATTTTCTCAATCAACGTTTGACGATCATAATTGCGTCTCAAATTTAACACATTGACGAAAAAGAAAATACTTTTTGTATTTTATAATAATAATATTGTATAATATATATATTATAATAAGCTAATGCTACAAATAAAGCCAACAGATACCTCTGAGAGAACAGATAACTCTTTTAGAGGTACAATGGCTTCCCCTCATCAGTGTTGCCGATTTCTATGTAATTATCAAAGAATGGGACAATTTAAAATTTCTTGGATAATTTTTGGATAATAAAACCTCTGTGTAATTTTTGTGTAATTTCATCGGAACTTCAGTTCACAAATTAATATATTTACTGCTCATAAATGTCTCTAAAGCTTATTTTTTGTAAAATATAAATCCCCCAATTTAGAGATTTTATTATGTGCAAGTAAAAAAATGAATTAAAAAATAAGGTAAGACTTAAAAATACCGTGGTAATCTGATAAAATATTGCAACAAAAGTGAAAATCCAAAATATATAAATAACTTGTGATTGTGATTTCTATTTGTGTAAACTTTGAAAATCTGTAAAAGGTAAAAGAAATAAGTTTTGAGATATGGGCGATTATAGTTTTTAATAGTATAAGATAAATGCACGAACACGTTTTAAAATAGGTGTAACAATATTAATATTTTAGAGATCTTAAAGTTAAGAGAAAATAATTTTTAAAATTTTTAATTCAAATTAATATTTGTGTGTAATTTTTCAAATTTTGTATAATTAGAAGGCTTTGGTTATGTAATACTATCGACTCCGGCAACACTGGTCATCATGCAAAATTTACACTGACTATTAGTTCAATTGAAGTATTCTCTCAACTGAGCGATATTAATTACTTATCTTTCTGAGCGCTTTCATCTCAGTACTGAGCTGATAGCAAAACATCGTTCAGTTTCAATATTTCATTTTTCTTCCTCCATTTAAAATGAGTCACTTAATTTTGACATTCTGTTTATTATTTTGTAGAATTGTATGTTTACTAAAAACCTGAGCTGAAAAGAACGCTCACTTCAATGAGCTTATGAACCCATTTTGGTAATTGCTGAGATTTGCTACCTGCTTTTGATATAAAGACCACTTTTACCTGCATTTTATAATTGTCTAATCATGCTATTTATTTATATAGGACCTATGACAAATTAGCCTGATAGCGTATGAGTAATATCAATTATTTATAACAAGTATACTTAATAGTGTTAAAATTAATTTAATCGGTTCATTGGACAGGTGAAATTGAAAAGGCGTAAAAAAGTACATATAATATATAATTGCATTAATTTGTTACATATATTTAAAAAATGCAAAAACTAGTATTTTTAACTCAATTTTTGGTTTTATTAACATAAAAAAAATTCATTATATATATATATATATATACTAGCTGACCCGAGCCGCGTTGCTGGCCCTAAGCAAACATTAGTGTTGTATTACTGAACGATTTAAATTGATATTTTAATGAAATTTACGACCTTTAAATAAAAATCTAAGGAATACCTATTATAAAGTGTTTTTTACAGAAGAATTTAAATATGATGTAGAAGCTGACCCGAGCCGCGTTGCTGGCCCTAAGCAAACATTAGTGTTGTATTACTGAACGATGACCCGAGCCGCGTTGCTGGCCCTAAGCAAACATTAGTGTTGTATTACTGAACGATTTAAATTGATATTTTAACGAAATTTACGACCTTTAAATAAAAATCTAAGGAATACCTATTATAAAGTGTTTTTTACAGAAGAATTTAAATATGATGTAGATGTGGGCTCAATCAAAAAATATACGCATGTATTTAAGGCAAATTTGAATTTATATTTATTTATTACTTCATCTTAAGGTTAGCGGATAGACAATGTCTTTTTTTTGAACGGAATGATGAGAGCTGTAGTCGAAATTGCAGTTGTAATGGAACGCTGCTTGATTCAAATCAGAACTTGAAGCAATTCTTCTTATGCGTTGATTAAAAATTTTAAAGTTGTTGAATTGCTACATTTGCTCGACGATTTCTCATTGCTAACCGAGCCGTTTCATTTCTCGCCTGCCTTTCTTCCTGCGTTTGTGATGTACGAAGTCGGGCCAAACTAATACGGGGTTGTTCTCGTGCGATTTCTCGTTCATATATATTCAATTGATTGACGATATTACGATAAGTACTTGCATTACGTGTTCGACGCGAAATATTAGATCTCCGGGGTCGCGGCATTGTGAATAACACTTAATAACGAATGCCAAAAATACAACAAATGGTTTTAAATATCACAACCTCACTAAATGATGAGCTTTACTTGGAACTTACCGTTTGGAAATAGAATTCTACACCACCACCAGAAAACAAATTGCACAAAAAAGTAAGCGTTTCGATAGAAACAGAAACAGTAATTGTTATAATTTGTATTAAAAAAAATATTTTTAATGATTATTAAGGCAAAGAAATTATGACAAAAAAGAGTTTTTTTTTTTATCGCGGATTTTTCGCGAATTTTTTTTCGTATTATCATTTTCTGGCCGGTGACCGGTCCGAATTGGTGAGAATCATCAAAATCGGTCTAGTCGTTCTTGAGTTATAACAATAGTAACTAACATCACTTTCTTTATATATATATATATATATATATATATATATATATATATATATATATATATATATATATATATATAAATTTTTTTTGAAATAATCATTCATAAAGAATATAAATAAGCTTCTTGGTTATTGTTTTTTTTTAATAAAACAGATGTGGAAAAAGCCTTTCACTTATTACTGACGGTGGCAATACATTAAGTATAGCATTAAAAGCAATTCTAGTTTTACTGTCATCAATATTGCTAAAATCAATTTTTGAAATTTTTGATATAATTCCCAGTAGGCAGTTTGCCTAGAATTTAATTGTAAAGAAAGTTTAATTTAAGTTATAAATGCAAATTTAATGTGTTGAATTAGAGTTCTACTATACTTTTATTTAATAGTATGCTCTAGTTAAAAGGAAACTTTAATTCAGGTCGAACATAACAACGTTCATGCATTTACTTTCATGTATTGAATCACAGTGAAATTTGAGTTAAGTAAATAATTGTTTTCAAGCTTTGAAACACAATATAAATTAAGCCTTTGGTAAAAGTGCAATTCAAGTTTTAATCATAAAAGAATTCAAGTTAAATTTTTGTAAATTATTATAAACTCAAAATAAACATGATCTTCCATTTGTTTTGTAATTTTTATTTTACAAAATTAATTTAAATGTACAACAAAAAAAGAATATAAAATACATTTCATAAAAATTTTAAGACAAAATTTAACACATTGATACCTCTCATTTATGATTATTGTGTATATTTCGCTTGATCATCAAAATTCTAATTGCTCTTGAATGGATGTGATATCTTCGGGTTGAAAAAGGATATGCTGTCCTTGTAGTGAGCAATCTTTAATAATAATAAACAGATTATTAAAAAAAAAAAATCGAAATTTTATTACGTATTTTTCTTATTTTTTCTCTACCACAAATTTGATTCTTCATTTTTTGACAACAAGCAAAATGTTTGAACAGAATTTTAGGCAAGTTCTTACTTAAAAAACGCTTAGGAGATTGGTTGAAATTCAAGCTGAATTCAAATAAAATATCAAGTACTGGAATTTTATTTTTTTGATTGCTTATTGGGTTTGTTGATTGAGTTCACTTAACAAACCATCGTCATATATTTCAGAATCTTCTGTTATTTCCACATCACTTAAATTCACATTAAATAACTTTTGAAATAAATAATAAATAAAAAAAAAAAATTTCAAAAATAAAGTACTTTCAAATACTTTTGTTTCACTTTTTGTTGAATATTTAAAACAAATTAATATGCACTGAAAAATTTCCAGAATTTAAGAATTACTTGTACATCTACCTTTTATTCTAACTTTTAGTAATTTGTTTAAATCTTTAGAAAAGCTATTCAAATTTTTTCCAAATAATATTATGATTTCAGTGTCCGTATAAGGCTTTAACTCGAATTCCATTAATACGTTATTTACAAATTTATATATCCTAACGCATTTTTCAATCATTTTCGAGAACGTTTCCAAATAAATAAAACTTTTTAAACATACATATAATTTCAAATAGGCATTTGTGTACAATATAATAACTTAATAAAAACTAATTTTGAAAAATAATTCGATTATTCGTTTAATCGTGAAAAATTTAACGAATAAATTTTTATTCTAAATTTAAAAATTTTGTTCGTTCGAAAAGAATAAAAAAAAAAAATTATTTCCAGAAATTCGAATAATTTCTGTTCGAATGACAACACTAATACCGTTCGACTGAGAATCATTTTCTGATTTAATTTAAAGATGTTAGCCTATCCATTCATCTGGCTGGCAGTCCTTGTACCCAAAGTAACAAGAACCAATGGAATTATCATTATAATTGACCATAGCTCCCATATAAGGCTAGTATAATTGCTAGTATCAGGATAATATTTGACAAAAAAAAGTTTTATAAGTCTATATATTAGATTTTCAAATTTCTCAACAATCGCTCCACAACACAAGATCCATATAAGACCAACTCCGAAAATCACTTTATGGATAAGGACCATTATAAAAATTTTTTTATTTTTAGGCCTTAATTTTTTAATTTTTTTTAATGACACATTAAAATCCATTTGTGTAAATATAAAGTGACTCGAGTGCATATAGAATCTGTACTACTAATTATGCCAATTGTGGTCTATTGCGATCTGTCCATGCGATGTGACTTAGCAAAATGTGTTTTGATAGAGGTGTCCCGTTTTCAACTATCAACGACATTTAACTTAAATTTATGGTCTTTAAGTCGTCCTTACATTTTTTTATCTGCTAAATAGTTTCGATGTTATTGGCAAATTGGTGGAAAAAAACTGAAAGTAGATTCTTATTTAGCACGTCATAGTCCATCTAGTGCATCTATTTTGGTTTAAAAAATGATTCTGTTTTGCTAACCAGTGTTATTTACCACAAATTCATTCAGAAGCGTTAACATACAAACCAAAAAAGTTAAGGTTTATATATTTAAGCCATTCAACTTCACAGACTTGATTGTTGTTTTTTGTTTTCCTTTTTTTTTGCCTTTTTGTTTTATATCCCACATTCTCGAGTCGTACAACTTGTGTTCATATAAAATCACTCAAGTGTAAATTGTTGACTGTAAAATCCACAATGTATTTATGGTAAATTATTTGTAAATTAATTACTTTTATACAAATTTTATCATGTGCATGTCTTTATGTTGTATAACTTTGACAATGCAGTAAATACCCAATTTAATTGTGTCAATTGCAGTAGCATTTAAAATATTTTATTATGCATTTTTTTTAGAAATTTTAATATATTTTAAAATATATATATATATATATATATATATATATATATATATATTTACATATTTTTTTGCTTTTAAGAAACCTACGTGAAACTTAAAATTATTATGATTATTATTATTGTTTTTTTTTGTATTTTATTTTATTAATTAACTGTTAATAGATGTGTATCTATGGTAAGGAATTTACGCTATTGCATTCTGGAAAGCTATATGCAATTAAGTAAGCAATCTATTGCTTCCATCTGTTATTATTGCTTTCAATAAATAAAAAATTTTTATAAAAATTTTTACTGTGATTGTGCGCCAATACTTGTATTAAGTGTAATAAGCCCTATCGCCCGCAAATAGGTCTTATATGTTAGACACGGTCAATTGTGAGCCAATCCATACAAAATTTGGCTGTATGATTTATACTTATATAAAACTTATTTATATAAAATGTTAATATTATACTAAAATTCCTGTGGGATTTATACGCTGTGAGGCCTCAGTGTAAAATATAAAAAAATACATATTTTTTTTTATTGAGTTATCATAGAAATTTTAGTAAGGAATATTGAGATTTTTTTAAAAGGGATTAGAAAAAATTTTCTTAACTGAAAAAAATAAAAAATATATAAAAAAAATATTCCAAGCCAGAAATCTTGAAATCTTGTGGAGTTTGCAATAACTTGAAATCCTTTGCTTTGTAAATTATATTGAATTAAAGATTCTGAAAATTTATCTAGTTAATGTTGGTAATCCAAATTCAAATTGCTGGTTGTGCCTAAAAATTATTTAAATATAAGGTCTAGTAAATATAAAGATTAATTGAAATTCTAGACTTCAATTCAGACTTCAATTCATACTAACAGAGAATTTTTTTTTGCAAAATATACAAACGAATCAAACATCAACTAAATTAACTAGTTTTATCTTAATACTTAAAGATAACTACAATCACCTTAACAAGAAAAGTAATATCATCCTAAAAAATACGAAATTATATTATTTGTTAATACGAGTATTTAAGAAAAATATTAAAAAATAATATTAAATTTACATTTCTAAATTAGCGAAAAACTCTCAAATAAGTGTTAATAGTATTTGAATTATGTTAAATAACTGAAACGAAATACATACACACATAATTTTATTTAATCATTTAGTTCACTTTATCTTAAACATTTACAAACTACTTACATATACATAAATCAAAAAGGAAAAAATTTATAAATATATATATTTAATTAATCCAGAACTACTTCGAAATTAGGCCTGATATCGTAAAATGGTGTGTTAAAAATAAATAAATATATAATAAAAATAATAAAAATATTTTAATATACAAATTACACTTAATTTCATTTCACTCAAATTTCAGATTTTCAAAACCACTCCTAGAATATTATAATTTTTCTCAAATTTCAAAAAAATAAAAAAAATATATATATAATTTTATAATATGTTATAATATATAATTTTTTGAACATCTAACACTATTTTTACAAGTTAATTATGTTGAAAATTGTTTCCACTTTGATTGTTTAATAAATTGTATTAGATTGCAAAAATGAATTACTAAATGTTATCAAATTTCATGAAAGGTTAAGTTTGTAAACCCTGTAGTCGGTTCACGGGCTATTTAAATTATAAAATAGCATGGTAGGGCTGGTGAAGAACTAGAAGGAAAATAATATATCCTAATTCTTCTATTTTTTATTTTGATTTATAATTTTCTTTGTCAGCTTAAGGGTTATTGCTACCATAATTACAAAAATTATGTGAATGACTCAATTGTAATTTTCTAGAAGCAAGAACCGTCTCCAAATTCCCTGAGTACGGCCGGAAAAACAGGTAGCAGAGAGCCATACTGGTCTGTCCGTTACAGCACATTAGAATGATTATATAAATTGGTTATATAAATCTTATTTATACCAAACTTTTTTTTTTTTTTAATTTTCTGTAAGAAACAAATTGAAAGATTTTGAACTTGATTTGGAAAAAACATATTGGAGTTCTACTAATAACAGTGCAGTCGGTAGCTGTAAGTTAGAGTTGATGTACCAAAAGAGTCTCAGTCTGGTTTAGTGGATATAATGATGATGGCTTGGATGAAACTTGCGATATAGAAGGGACTTGGACTTAAAATTTAGTTAAGCATACTTTATATTAAGAACTGCTAAACTTCTTTATCTAAAGTAAATACGATTTTTTTATTTTATAAATATATGATCAGATTTTTATTTACTCGTTTTACGGACAACAATATCTGACATTAACAAGTTTCGGCTATACTCATAGGCGTACTGAAATATTGCGTAAATATAAAGAAATAATGGCTTTAAAAAAACCAAGGAGAAAAATAAATTCAAATTTTATTTACATATTATATTTTTGAAATACTATTTCAGAAATGGAATTTAATCCTTTCTTGTAAACTAAGTAATTATATTTTTGATGTTTTCAAGAATTTTTATATTTTATTAAAATTAATTTTTAACATTGCTTTTGTTTGCTTGATTTATTTTTTTATTAACATTGAAAAAACGAACAAATTGTTAAGGTATAATTTATTCCAATAACTCGAGTAATTTAAAAACTTTAATCGATTAATCGATTAATTTAAAAACAGTATTTTCGAGTTATTTTATTAATCGAATAATGAAAAAGTCGGGTAAAATTAATACGCCAGCACAAACACATAATAGGGTATAAAAAAAAACAAAATTTTAATACCTTTAATGGTTATATTTGGCACTCTAAGCATTAAATAAGTATGAAAGTTATAGTCTGTCAAGTCCGATAAGACGATACAAAACACTACTACGTTTGTGCGTCAAAGTGACTTCCGAGGCCTTTGGAAGTGGCCTCATATGAGACCTATGGTCAATTGTAGACCGATCTTTATGAAATTTAATATTTCTCTTTATATAAGACTTATTTTTGTCAAATATTATCTTACATAGGAGCTATTTCACATATAAAATGAAGGGTATATATAAGTTTGTCATTTTATACTAAAGTCTTAAAATATACACACAGGATTTCAAAATTAAAAGTATTCATGATTTTTGTGATTAAAAATTATTTCGGGAATATATATCTGTCTGTTCTTCTGTATATTGAAATCGATTTTTTGATACTCATAGTTCAATAAATACATTTCTCTTTCAACACATATCTGGCACATAGCCTCGAAAATCTTGGTATTGAAATTCAGCGAAATGCGTTTATGAATGACGAATTTATAAATGATTTTCTAGAACAATCTATATATATATATATATATATATATATATATATATATATATATATATATATTATATATATATATATATATATATATATATATATATAAATTCAACACGTCGATTTGGTATACCGCTTGGGTTTATGACTGAATACTTCGAAAAATTCTTTTATAAATTAGCTTGAAAAAAAATTTAAACTTTTGAAACGTCAAAAATGGGACTGTAAAAGTATCTTTTATATGCTTAAAAAATTTTTTCTTGTATTCGCCAGGATTCGAACTCATAAGCTCACTTAAAAATTCATACCTTCGAATTCTTACTCCCTAGACCATATGGCATAAAATTCATAAAATACTTTTGTTTTAATTTATTTAAAAAAATAATTTTTCAACATAAAAAATTTAAATATTATAAACATTGTAAATTGATTTTTATACCGTTCACATAAATGATTAAATACAATTGTTTTTCAACAAAACTTTTATGGATATATGTAGATAGTCTAGTGAATATTGTTTAAGCAATGGTTCGTATCATCGCAGAATATGGTCATATTTCTTATGAAAGCATATTTTTTCTTAAAAAGTTATCACCTAAATGGAATTGTGTTTGAAATACTGATAATAAGGTAAATCATTTCACTATGTAGGAATAGCATGTTTGGTGGATTTGTGTCTTAGAGACAGGCGCTTCTGGGATCATTTTACACGCAGAGAAAAAAATATAGTTACGGTGATAATAATCTAAGTGCAACATATTATGATTGAAACATATGGTCGCAGCTAAAAAGAGATATGGTTATAAATAATAATAGTTATGATTCCATTTTATCATATTGTGACCAATTTTATGGTGCGTTTATGCTGCTATAGTTCGAATTTTTCGTATTATTATACCATCTTATTACATTATTATCCCATTCCAGTAGAATATGACTTCATTTTATTAATTATTATTCCGCGTTATCATATTATCCTATCTCTATATTTCATTATATTTGTTTCAAAATAATGATTCACACCAAATATAACGAAACCTTGTTTACTTATTATAATTAATATAATAACTTATAATTAATATTCATGCTTAAACTAAATGAGACTTATAATGAAGGTGGAAAATAAACGCTAAAAAAATATATTCAAAAATAAACAAGTTATGAATTTTTCAACCATATTGGTAAATACCATATTTAATTGTAGCATTTTATTGTTATGAGAATAATAATCAGTGTTGCCAGGAGGTGAAAAAAAGAGGCTAAAATTAACTTTAAAAAATGTTAAAAAGGCTAAAAGCTCCCGTACTCATTAGCTTTTCATATTTTTTTTTTAGGATATTGTGATAAATTAATAAATTAACCATAAAACGGTTGCCAGCAAAATAAACCAATACTAGATCACCAAAAAGATTTCAATACATATTTCATATGAAAAATTATTCAATATTTTGAATTGGTTTTTCGTCCTTTTTGGACCAAATTTCCATTTTGATTAAGCATTTCCAAATTTGTGTGTAATTTTTGACATTTATAGGACTTTATTTGTAAATTATATTTGTAAGTAGTTTCTATGGTTAATGAAGTATATTAGAAAATAATTATAATAATCGATATAGTAAATGCATAAAATTTGTTAAGTGATTTTGGAGAATCTGTGGCACTTCATTCTAAAGTTTTTTTTTTCAAATGTAAATATCTAGACTTATTGTGTGAATAAATATAAAAAAATGCTTAGATGAGTTCTGTTAAGATAAAGTAAGTATTAACAAATTATTTTCTTTGTTACTAAAATACTAATATTTTAGCTTTTTAAGACAATTTCATTAATAAAAAAAAGTAGAAAAAGGCTACAAGCTAAAATAAAAGTTTTGAGACTAAAATCAAAATAAAAAGGCCAGATTTAGCCTTGAAAAGGCTAAACTGGCAACACTGATAATATTATTAACACGGTTTGAAAACAAAATCTGGTTTAAGAACAAAGCAAAGATTGCTTATATTTAAGGGTTGTAGAAATAATGTTATTTTTTATATTAATGAATTTTTTTTCTAGCAAGAAAAAAAAAAAAAAAAATAATCAAAAACATTTTGTAGTCAACTTATAAAAACATTGTTATCATGATTATGTTGTTCAAATTAATGAAAATTAACAATGAGAACATAATATTGTAGTAGTGACAATGCCGTAAACATGTTTTTTCTCTGCGTGATGGAAGAGGTTTTGAATAAGCTTATTTTACTTTTAATTAAAAGAAACATATTCATTTTTAAAATACTTAGCAGTTACTAAAAAATTTTCATTTTTACAACTAAAAAGTTTTTCTAATCCTTAAGCGAAATTATTTAATAGTTTTTATCAGTGCTTGAACCAATAAACTCCCCCCCCCCCCCCCCCCAAGGTAAAAATTATGGAAATTTTGAAATAAATAATTTCTAGGTATCTATTTCGAAACAATTTTTATAACACAGATATTCTGAACGATCTTCCTAAGTTATATGCCCAATAAAATAGTTTTCGGGGACTCTTTATATTAGAAGTTTCCAATGTCATAGTCAATGTCTATTTACATATATGAAGTGCACTTCCACAGTCAAGCAAAAATTTTGATAAGAGATAGTATGCATATGAATTCATATTTTTTTCAGAAATTTTTTTATTTATATTACTTTTATAGATAAATGTAGCTCAATAAATTCGTAATATTTGTAAATTGAAGAAAAATGTAATTTAATAAAACTAAAGTTTTCATGGTTTTATATTTTGAAATTGTATATTTATGCTATATAGCTTTTATGAAGCGTATAAAAGATTCGGTAAAGTTGAATACAACACTTCAAAAAAAAAAAAAAAAAAAAATTAAAACATTTTTTATTATTATTTATTTTCAATTCCCTACCAGTGATTGAAAATAAGGGATCTAGTATATTTAGTCGGAGGCTTCCAAAATTCAAATTTAATTGCAACATTTTAAGAAATAATGTCAATTTATTGAAGCATTATACATGTAAGCTCTCAGAAATTTGTTTGTAACCTACAAGCGAATGTAGGAAGGACGGATAGGTAAACATTGTTGTTTAAATTTAACTGAATATCTTACTATTGAACAAGCATTAGTTTGCCTTAAACGTTTTACGTTTATAGCAATTTCTTTTTTTAACTAAATCACATTTTATTAGTAGTTTAAATTAAATTATTTATATGTGAAAACATGTTCTATACTGCATTCATTTTATATAACAACATATTACAATTGTGTTTTATCCTAATTGTTTGTTAAATATGCAAACTTCTACAATAATGGAAATTTTTATTTTATTCCTCCACTCATTGAAATTCAACTGATGGCAGCAGAATTTTTTTGTACAATAAAATATTCAATTATAGCGTTAAATTTATAAAAAAATATATAAATGTATATGGATAAAAACGCAAAATTTTTAAATTCTATGAAACCGAGTTAATTTTATAATAATTTCGAATACAGTTTTGTTTTTGACAAATTTTTGACAATCAAATTGCAAAGTTTTGTGGTTCACATTTTTTATTCTTATTACGTATAGTTCTACAAAGCTGAAATATTAGAAAAAATGTGATTGAAATGAACCAGGGATTTCTATTTTTTATTTTTTCCCACAAGTATAAATTTTTGCTGTAATAGTTGTATAAGAAAACTGATCTCCAGACATAGAGGAAAAAAAAAAAATCCTTTATAAGTTAAAAAAAAAGTTATACAATGGAAAACTTTTAAACCAAAATTTTACTTATTTTAATATTTTTCTACATTTTTTCTGGTCACGGTATGTGCGTCCCTACAAGAAGATACAATTTTATGTCATATACTTATAAACGAGGTTATTCCGCTTCGTTTGTAATGAATCCCAATAACGTGCCCTCGTGGATATTATTACATATCTTGAAAAAATAAGCGTAAATTTTAAAAAAGTATAGTTTCTACCATTCAAACTCACAAGACTACTTTCAGAAAATCAATTTCTAAGTGAATTGAGTTTTTTTGGCTTTAACATCGCATGATCGAATTAAAATACGTAATTGCATTTTTTTTTAAATTTGCAAAAATTTTTAGATTTCTCTTCAGCATCTTTGGATGCCAAAAAAGTGAGAAACTTGCTGTATTTTATTTTAATTATATTTTTTTAACTGTAAAAATAAATCAGTTTTGGTACTTTTTTCTGAACGCATTTTGCTTGGGTACATTCATAAAAACTATGAAAATAACTATTGAATGATCTAAAAAGTTTCTGGTTATTTTTCTATAGTTTAGTCCGAAAAGAATTTTAAAAATAAAAAATTGCACATATATCATATAGCATAATATAGTAAAAATTCTAACAGGAGGTTTTTGGGTAGCAAGTTGGCTCTCTAAATAAATGTTAAAATTTCAAAAAAAAAAAAAAAAACAAAAAAAAAAAAAAACGACAAAATGTCAGAAATGGTAAAAAGCATGAAAAAAATAATAATAATCATTTTTTAATGTTTAAAAAGTATTTGAAAAAAATGCTAAATAAAGAATCATAAATTAAAAAAAAGTGTGTGTTTTTAAAAAAATTTAGAGTTGTTTTATTATTTTAAAAATTGTAAAAAAAAACAAGTGGTTGTGTTATATACGGCTGTACCGAATCTTTTATACCCTTCACAAATTCTATATTTCTTAAATATATAAAAATATTAAAATTATCTGTTATCAAAATTTTTGCATTAATCCAGAAATATACTTAATATTTGTAAATTGATGTTAACCATGACATCGGAAATTTCTAATATAAAGAGTCGGCGAAAACTACTTGGGCATATGACTTAAGAAGATCGCCATGTGGCCTAGGAGATAAGAATTCAAAGCCAGGAATTTCAAATTGGGTTCGAATCCTGGCGAATAGAAATGTAATATTTATTTAATAAATTTCAAAGAAGCATTTTTAATTTTTAATCAAAATTTTACAGTTCCTTAATATAACATTTAAAAATATAGATTTCTGTTTTAACATAAATTTTAAAATAATTTCTCGAAATCTTAACCAAAGATCGAACTCAGGACCTAAAGTCTTTTAGTCACAAATCCAATCTATACACCACATCAACATATTGAAACGTACTATCTTCATTGATTATATAAAAAGCTTAAAAGCAACTCAAATCTAAATAATACTCTTATATAAAAATCACATCAGTACGCGTCTAGAAATTCTTGTCAAATTTTTTTGTTTTTTGTTTTTTTTTTTTTGTAATAAAGAAACTTTGTAGTGTAGAACACTACAAACTCAAAACTTTCCAATAGAAAAACATTCATATATTATTGTTGTATGAAATAGAAAATATTATTAAATTTGTGCAAAGAAAATTGGAAACAATTTTGAGACTGTTGTAGAAAATCATTTGTAACTCCGGCATTCCTAAATGGATTTCGCTGAACTTCAATACCAAGATTTTCGAGACTATATGCCTGATATGTGTTAAAAGAGAAATGTATTTATTGAGCTATGTGATTCCAAAAATCGATTTCAACATACATACGGAGAGACAGACATATATTCTCAAAAGTTATTTTTAATCATAAAAATCACGAATACTTTTCAATTTGAGGCCTTGAATATATATTTAAAGACTTTCGTATAAAATGACAAACTTATATATATATATATATATATATATATATATAACCTTCATTTTATATAAAGGGTAAAAACAATAATATTTTTAGTCTTTCTACATAAGGTGATAGTTCTTTAGAAGATTAATGAATGTGTACAATTATAATATAGTTTAATGGATTTTGATGTTTTGAGAATATAAGTTATGGGCTCCCTCACAAAAGTAATTCACGCCAACGGATTTTAAACGCTAAAGTATTGTTTTTTGTCTATTCAAAGCTTTATCAATGTGTCAAGAAAAAAAAGTCCGAAAACAATTTTAGTCGAATTTTATTTTTTTTGTGCTTTTGCCCATATATAACTAAAATATTACAACAAACAATTAAATTATTAAACAAAAATGGTAGAAAACATGTCCGTTCAATCAAGCTACATAATTTCATTCAGATTATAATGTGTACAATTCTTTAATTACAATAAAATTAAGATATACCTAAAAAAATGTAGAATGATAAAATAAATACCCAGGACAAGAAATTTAATAGTAGGAACTTAATAATTAAATGTTTTGATATTATTAAAAAATTATAAAACTCTAGAAATATAAATACATACATTGCACAGTGGGACAGAATCGAAAATGTTTAGAAATAAACTTCTAAGCGGCTGGTATGAATTAAGCTTAGCAGTTTAGAAGGGGGGCGCCATAAACCTCTCAGCAGCAAAGCTATGAGTACTCTAAATATGGGAAACTCTGCTATAGAAAATTGTTAATCGATTTGCCAAATTTTTGTTTCTTATCCGATTTCAAAGATTGTATGTGTTTTTGATCTCTTACAGTTTTCGAGCTATTTGCATTTGTAATTTTAACTATCTCAATTTTGCAAGATCTTGCCCAGTATTTTTCATATATAGCACAACATTTTCGACCGATTTGGTTAGGTTTTTTACTTTTTTTTTAGTAATTAAAGTCCAAAATTTGCAATAATTGCGACATTTTATGTTTTTTGGGCCGAAAAATGTCTCTACACTTTTCTCTCTAAAATGAAATTTTCCTCAAGAACACGGAAATGTTTGTGATGAATTCCGTAGAAATATGTTCATTTTTAAATGATTTTAAAAGACAATTTCGGTAGGACATTTGAAATAATGAACCGATTTCAAACAATTTCAAAAGAATTCGTCTTTGGATCACAAGAAGCGCTTTTCAAAAAATTTCATAAAATTATATTATAAATTGCAACCTGTAGTTTGATTACAATGTTTACGTGTACGGTCAGACATATGGATAGATATGGTTAAATTGACTTAGCTAGCAATTGGTATACATTAAGGTGCATTTTGGACCAATACTTTTGAGCGATATAAACATCCTAATTATGGTGATGTAGGTTATAAATGTAAGAGAATATTTGTTATATTTTTCATACATCTCATATGAAACAACAAGATTAATTTAAAAATTATTGGGGTAGACTCAAAATTTTCTGGAAATAAATTACAAAGGAGTACACAATTTTAAGTTTGTAAGCGGAGCCGCACATAACCCTCAGAAGCGGAGCTATTATGGCTCAAAATAGGGTATCTCTGACATAGAAACTTTATAACCGTTTGCCAAATTTTTCTTTCTTACATCTTTTTTAATCTTTCGACAAGACCTATAAAAAAACATACTTGCATGTGCTATTTATTTCTTACAGTTCTCAGGTTATTTACATTTGGAATTTCAACTATCTTATTTTGCAAAATCTTGGTCCAGTCTTTTTCAACATTTATCCCAATATTTTTGAACAAATCGGATAAGAAACAAAATTTTGGCAAACGGTTAAAATTTTCTATATCAGAGGTACCCCATTTTGAACCTCAATAGCTCCGCTCTACATTGTGCACTTCTTTGCCTGAGATTTATATCTACTCAGTGGGGCAGAGCAGTATGCAAGAATTTTTAACCCTACGGTTCAAACCCAAAAAATAACCTTAGTCATAACCAGAGGTAACCGCATACCATAGTGTGTTTTTTCGTTGATTTTCTATAAAAATTATGATTTTATGTTAATTATTTATTAAGATCATTTAGTTTGTTACAAAAGTAAAACAAAATCGGTAAATATGCGAGAAAAAATATGTTAGTAAAGCTACAAGTTTCAATTTTTAAAATAATTGGATGAAATTTAGCTTTATATGGTGCAAGAAATACATTGTAATTTCAAACTTTACAACAAAACTTGTTCCATAATTATGCATAGGTTCTGCGTAAGAAACTCCCCGAAAATTGGTCAAGTTCTATTATAATGTTGCCAGTAATGGCAGAATGTTGCCAGTGATGGCACAGCGTACTACACAGTTTAGAGCTGCAATATCTAAAGTTTACGTAACCAAACCCGAATGGCAGAAATAATATAAACATGATACTTTATAGTAGAATGAAAAGGTGGACATTACTATAAGATATATAAAAAAGTGAAAAATCATAGCCAGTATTATATGATGTAAAAATGATTGAAATGTGCGCCATAATTGTCATATTCATTAAAGAATGGCACAAATTAGTGCTAATAGGAAAGATTTGGAAGTCGTCATATGTTATCCTTTATAACATATGAACTGAGCTATTGAGGTTCAAAATAGGGTACCTCTGATATAGAAAATATATTTTGAGCCGCCTGAGATTTATTTCCCAAAAAATTTCGATTCTACCCCAATGATTTCCCCACCTGGATAACAATCTTGACGCGATGTGGCGGCTTAAATGTAGGCTGTGGTCTCTTTCTTGAAGTCTCAGTTGTCCTCCTGGAGGATACTGAGTTATCAAAGTCTAGACTCTAAAGGCCTTCATGACCAAAGGATATCCATCCCCTATCCTCTTTCCCCAACTACCCTCTTTTCTCCCCTCTTATTCCACATCCTCTTTCCCCCACTTGTAAGGTTAAGGTGGTTGGTAGCAGTGCCGGGAACCTGGATGGCTAGTCAGTGGTTAAAGAAGACTAGTCGCTAACAGCTCCCCTCTGGCGCCAGGACACGGGCCAGTTGTAAATTTTCTTGTCTAGTCCATGTACGCCGTCCCTGCATGGATGGTCCCCCCTTACGTGCCTACTCATGGGAACCAAATAGAAAATTTAGATAAAAAAACAAAAACAACAACAACAACAAAAACGTGGAGATGGGTATCTCCTCGGAAGACGACCTTTTGGCCTCTAGTCAAGAGACCTTGGTCGAACAACCTGGCAGCAGGGGAGAAAGTCATAGCACCCCGCTGTCACAAAACACAATGGCTCCTCGACAGGATGTCAAGTCTGGCGAACAGTCGAAGGAGAAACGAAAGAAAAAGAAGAGCCAGAAAGAGATTCTGAGACAACGCTATGTCAAAGCTCTCTTTATACTGGAAAAAATTGCCAAGAAGGCACTCCTCATGAACGCGATAAGGAAGATCGTGTCAAATACCAATCGGTGGTTGAAGAGTATCTTAAGTTTAAGGACTCTTAACCATCCACATCCCAGGCAGCGCAGGAAAGAGCGAAGCGAAACCGCTCTCAAGCTGAGTGTAGCAATTCGTCATCCTTCCACAATAACGTCAGCAAGAATGCCGTTTAACGAGGTGGTTAAAGATCACTTGCTGATGGCACTGGCCAACGACAAAAGCGGCTATTTAACACGTGTGGTAGCAGAATGGGGTGCTATAGAGTCTAAATTGGCTGAACTCGTGATGGAACACGTACTCACCAATAAAGACTCTACAGTTCCTCGTTTTGACTCTGGTGAGATACACCCGGGCTACAGGATAATCAAATGCTTGGACGTGTTCTCTAAAGAATTCCTCAGCAAATGCATCGGAAAGATTAGCGATGCATGGGAAGGCTTAAGCCTTAAGCTTATCCCAGCGGGGGAAATCCCTATGAGACCGCGGGCAAAGGTTTGGTTACCAAAGTTGAGCTGCGATAACCAGAAAATACTGGAGTGTCTGAAGCTGCAGTTTAGCTAGAGAAGGCGGGGCTAAAACTGTACTTTGGGGTTATGGACGCCAAGGTTAATGTGTTCCGTCCCACAGGTCCAGGAGATGGCGAAGCAGACGAGTTGGAAGTAGCCAATAGTCTGACAGGCATGCAGCTAAACGAACCTGTAAAAAACCCCACAACCGGCGATGAAAATCGTGCAAATTAATCTGCAGCATTCAAAATGTGCTACAGACAATCTGAGGCTTCTTTTAGCGGAAAAGGACCTCGACATTGATATAGCCCAGGAGCACTGGGTTTCAAACTCCCAAGTCAAAGGGTTCCCGACTTCAACATACAAAACACTATATGTAAAAGATAAAGGTAAGCCAAGATCTTGTCTTATTGCTAAAAAACACATAAATATATTTCTCTGCACCACGGTTAGAAAACTCTGAACACTATATTGCACCTAACACCCATAGACCTATACATAATTGAATCATCAGTTAACGGAATCATCAGCAACGGAAAGCTGGAGATCAAGAACGTATGGGCACGCGAGGATATTAAATTTAATACCCCGGCAATTCAATTAATTTACCGATTATATGATTCCCCACATGGACTTCGGAAATACTATTCAAGTCCTATTTCCCACCGGGAGTGAATGGAGAAGGGGAAATCTTCCTCAATGCTACAGGCTGGATCTAATTAATTTATCTTCTCATTGTTTCTTCCCTACATTTCTATCTCATTACAGACTCAATATAACTCATTCACCTGGCGAGTAGTGTGGTTCCATCAAAACGGATTCTAAAGAGTCTAATTGATTGCCACGTAAACCAACCAACCAACCCCAATGATTTTCAAATTAATCGTGTTGTTTTCATATGAGATGTATGAGAAATATAACAAATATACAGTTACATTTATAACCAACACCACCATAGTGATGGTGTTTATATCGACCAGAAATAAGGTCCAAAACGTACCTTAATGTATACCAATAGACCTAGAATCCCTAGCTGAGTCGATTTAACCATGTCCATCCATCTGTCTGACCGTCCATGTACACATTGTAATCAAACTACAGGTTGCAATTTATAATGTAATTTTATGAAATTTTGCGAAATTGTCTTTTAAAGTCACTTAAATATGAACATATTTCTACGGAATTTAGCAGAAATATTGCAGTGTTCTTAAAGAAAATTTTATTTGAGAAAGAAGAGTAAAGACTTTTTATCGACCCAAAAAACATAAAATATCGCAATTTTTTCAAATTTTCAAATTCGTTCGTTTTTTCGACTCTTCTTTATTCAATAAATAATGTTGTACTTTAATTAATTTAAAAAATAATAATTATTAAAAAATCTAACAAAATCGGTCGGAAATGTTGTGATCTTGCATAATTGAAACAGTTGAAATTTCCTAGAAAGTTCAAAATTAGCTCACTTAAGAAACTAGTTCACCTTCAAATTCTAAAGGAGCCAGTTTTGCCTGACATGGACAGGCTTATTCACTAGTTTCAACAAAAAAGTTAACACTTAAACTTCAAATGAATTAAAAATCAATAAAAATAGTACTTTTTATAGGTAAGTTTAGTGCAAAATACATAGAAATTATATGGGGGTACCGGGGTACCCTGGGTATTGGGTCCCATATGTGTCAACTTTAAAGTCATTTTATATATATACCAAGTTAACAAAATTGTGATTTTTGAGTTCTTAATATTTAGGAACATCTTAATCGCGACGACCTGAAGCTTCGTGACTATATATTCACTATTAAAGAAAAGTAAGCAATTCTAGGTTAGGTACCGTAGGGTTAAAATGATAGTATTGTTTTCAAAAACTGATGTTGACGATTTTTTTTCTTTAGTCCAACTAAATTCACGATTGGAACCACAGTGCTTTTGGAAATTCATAAGATTTTATGATCCCAATATTTTTTTTACATTACCTACAGTTTTAAATGATTTTATAGATACTAATAAATTTTTCTATATAGTTTTATAAAAATACTGGTTATCTGGAAGTGATTTTGTAAGAAAGACGATATTATGGAATCACTTGAACGTTTTAGTAAAAATCATCAAACATTAAATGAAATAAAAATTAAGACCCAAAAAAATAATATTAAAATTACCGAAAAAATATTGCACATCCCGAGAAGTCCAGGGAATTTTTTTGCTGCGTAGGAACCCTAATGTTTATTAAACTATTTATTTGTGAGGTTGTGGATGTGAATGTGTGCGTATATTACCAACCTCATTTTGCATTTTAACAGCAAAAATATGTCTGTCAGCAAGCAACAATGAATGTGGTGAAACCAAAATTCTGTTAATCAATCAAATGTATAAAAGTAGTATTGAAATGATAAGCATTATCTGGCGAATCAATAAATAGTTTTTTAAATGATATTGATAATAATGGCATCAAAGTAAAAGATGATTTTGTAGTTAGCTTGTCTTGTTTGACTTTAAGCATGACAAGACAAATTACGTTAAAAAAATGTTTCTAAATTTGGACTAATTTTTTTCTAGCACAGATAAGCACTTGTCAAAAGCAATTAAATACTTTTGCTTTAATTTAATTTTTCAATTTTAATTTGTTCTAATCAACAGACCTTTTTGGAAATAAAATTTATTAAGGCGTAAATAATAGAGTTTTAATGCTTGTGTTCTCCCCTTTTTCCTTTAATCAAGAATTTCAAACAGATTTTTAATTTCCTTTTTTTTTTTTTTGTTTCAATCACGTACATAACTTTTTTTTTTTTTTTGATAAGCGTTTTGTCAACTTGAGAATAATTTGAATTTTTTGTTATATATCAAAAAGAACATAAATTTATAGAATTAGATAAAATAAATGACAGATTTATATAAGTAGGTATATAATATTAATTTATTTTTCTTGATAGAATATTAAAAGAAATTTTTGCTTTTTCAATTTGAAATATTTTTAAATGTTTATTGTAAAAAGATTTAAAGGAAAAAAAAATATTGGTTTTTGTTATATAAATCCTTTCTAGTTTTTACTAATAGTAAAGAATTTATTATCCTACCTCATTTTGTAATCGAAAATTCAGGGAATCACATTTTATGTGCCCAAGTAACTAGAATTTTTATATATTTTCAGAACATTGCATAAAACCAGTGTTGCCATTACGTGGGAAAAAAGAAGCTAAATTTTACTTTAAAAAAAGGTCAGAAAAGTCTAAATGCCCCAAAAAATTCTGGCCTTATTTTTTGCTAATATTTTTAATTTTTTCTTCTTATTAGTTGTTGGTGTCTTTTTAAAGATGGTTAAAAAAATTATCCAATGTGAAATCGACCACAAATTATACATACAAATTTGGGTTATATTTTATATGAAAAATGACCCAATATTTTGAAGTAATTTGTCATTTCTGAATTATAATTCCTTTTTGATTAATAATTTCGAAATTTTTGGGTTATTTTTCGCTTTTATTAGAATTTTTGTTAAATTATGTTAATAATAATTTCTATGGTTAATGAAACTTATTAAAAAATAATTAATAAGAATAATAAAGCAAATAAGAAATTATTTTCTTCTCTGTTGTAATGTTTAAATTTTATCCTTTTTAAAGCAATTTTAAGAATCAAAAAAGGCTAGAAGCTAAAACAAAAATTTTGAGGCTAAAAGAAAAATAAAAAGGCTGAGCTGGTAACACTGCACATAACTGCAACTACTGGGAGACCATTGGCAATAAATCAAAAATCAAAAAGGCGTTTTATGATTCAATTGTTATATAAATTTAAAGAGGAGATATTTTTATATAATGTTTGTTCACAACATTTTTTGTCAACGCTTATGTGTGTCCTCACCTGTGTTGCCAGGAGCCGATAAAAACTTTACTTTAAAAAAGGTCAAAAAAAAGGCTAAATGTTCTAAAAAAATTAAAATTTTTCTTTAATTTAAAAACTTATTTTTTTTCGTTCTCATTAGTTTTTTTATATTTTTTAGAAATATTGAAACAAATTTAGAAATAAAATAGTAAAATTCCAATACAAATTTGGGTTATGAATTACATGAAAAATTACCTAATGTTTTGAAGTATTTTTCAACATTTTTAAACTATAATCTTTTTTTAAGCATTTTTTTAAGCTTTTGGGTGATTTTTCGCTTTTATAAGAATTTGTTAAGATTTACCCATAACTTTTACATACACCTTAAAGATAAGAATGTCTAGTTGTATATTCTAGTTTAATATTTTGAAATGTTTGATGTAGTTTTGAAGTTTCTATACCTGCAATTGACAATTTTGAAAATAATTGAATGAAACTTGATATCTATAGTTTTTTTGGAATAAGAAAAATTACTACTGTAAAATTTTCCCCCAAAAGAAGTTTAACGGTTATAAATTTCATATATGTAGTAAGATTTTGACAAAATTAACCAATACTACATTTTTGTTGACCATAAATTACTCTACCAGTTCTTGTAGGAATTTTTCCACATTTGACCACACTTCCCGAAATTCATTTAAAATGCATAAATCACATAATAATTTTAATATCAGGTTTAAATTTGGCGCTACTAGCTTATATTTATAAGATTATACAGATTTAGGAATATCGGAATCAGTGGCAAGATAGCGGTAGTATGCATGGAAAAATGTATATCTTCCCAAATTTATAATTTCTTAATATGTTGAATAAACTTCAGAATGGTATAACTTTGGGCACGTATTTATACCTAGTTTAATATATATATATTTATATATATATATATATATATATATATATATATATATATATTCATTGTTTTTGCATCAATTTTGTTCTAGTGAAAACAATCTTTTCAACGAAACCAATCATTTATGTTAAAATACTACGTTTTATTTAATTCTACGTTTGATATACCTTTGCCCTTATGTGCATTCTGCTGTTAGTGGTTTTTTTTTTGTTTTTTAACCTTTTCAATATACATATCAGTATTTTACATGCATTCTTTTCTACTTGTCCTTTTAATTGTAATCAATTTAGAGCGTTATGGTCGTCTGTATATTATTTTATTTACCTTTTATATAAAATAAATTAATAATTGCACTTTTTCACCCTACAGCATAGTGTTCAGCACCAACAAATTTTAAAATAAATCTGTTATTTCTAATCGGTTGGAACAATTGGCGCCTCATAACATGAAGATTTTTCTTTCCCATCCAATTTTCAAAAATTTCTGCAAAAATTCATTAAAATCTTGAAAACGTTGATTTGAGAATTTGAAAAAACTTATGTTTCATTTTTTTCCAATTTTAGGAAATTAAAAAAAAAAAAAAAATATTGTTTTTGGATGTTTACAAAAGACTAAGAACATATTTGGGTTTCTAAAACTGCATTCGATTTGTAAATCGTAGCTTTGGGATTTTAGAACATATAGGCTAAAGTAAAAACTTTCATCAAAAATTTGTCAAAATCAGAAGGGTCTAGAGTTAGCACTATTAGACGACTGGACTTGTTTTTTTTTTTTTAAATGCATTAGGATGTATTTCAAAAAAGTATAAATTTTTAATATGTTCTAAAAATATTTTTTATTTCGAAGGAATTGATGATGCATTTTTGGTAAAAAAATCACATTTTTTGGAAATTATAAATTTAAAATTGTTTTATTTTTATAAATCAGACAAGCCGATTACATTTTTTTGTTCAAAAAACTGTGTTACTGTCACACAGTGCACACCTGATAGCTAACGTTTGTAACGCATAATTATAAAATCATCACTCAATTTTTTTATTCAATTAAAAATTGTTTAAATTTTCACCTCTTAACAAAATTATTATATCAATTACTGGTAACTGTAAAAAATGGAAAAATTTTTTTTCGAATAAGAAATTTATTAAATCAAGCAGATGATTGAATGAACTAAAAATTTAAATGAGAAAAAAAAGTTATTTGATTTTATGTTTATTATTTCTTTTATTTTATTGTTGTAAAAATGAAACAACTGTGTTAATTGAAAAATATAAGGCAATACTTTTTTCTGTGATTATGCACTTAAAAAAATTTTCGAACCGAAAAATGCAATTTTTGACCTCACCACCTCCGATTTTTATAAAATTTGTTATATACACTCACTACGTCAATACAAAATATGAATTTCTTTAAAATTTTCTAATTCGCTGTAGTTTAGTTTTTATCGCGACTCAAAGTTCACTTTTTTCAGGTTATTTTTTAATACACCAAAGCAAAAAAAAGCACATTTGAAATTGAAATATTTGCCAACAAAGTCGTAATACAAATCACGAAATAAATGTTGATAAATATATAATTTATAAACTAGTAAATAAAATAGAATTTTGCTTGCTTAAATGTGGAAATATGCACAAACGACGCTGTAATGAAAAAGTAAGAAAATAGTTTTGCCAAATTTCATGGAATTATCTTTAAAGTTGCGACTTGTACTGTGTAAACAAGGATTATAGGCAGACGGTCATATATCCTTAGTTCGATTCAGGAAATGATTCTGAGTAGAACGGTATACTTTAAGGTGGGGTTCTGTGCGTTACAAATATAAGTACAAATGGATAACACCCCCAAACATCTATGGTAGTGTAGAGCATCGATAGGTACAAAGAGAGGACGTAACAATTTGAATGTGTTAGAGTATTTGGTTTTTTTATGTTATTTGTTGCGAATGTGTTTGCAGGGCTGTCAGTTGTGGCGATTTTTCGCTAAACGTGGCAATTTTGGCGACTGAATTTTCATGGCGAATTTTTTTTGCGATATATAACTTGGTGACGATTTGTTTGGTTAATTTTTAAAATTCGATTAAATAGGCAATTAAGGAGAAAAATTATTGAATTTTCTTACTAGAAATAGACTATTTTTAGTATTTGCCCTGGAAATAGCTTCAACTTAGTTTACGAAAATTTATCTCCAAAAAATGTACTTTACAATACTTATGTATTAAATGCTTGACTGTTTTTTTTTTATCATCTTTCAAATATATTAAGGATGTTCATGATTTCGGTCATAATGAACGTTCATGAATAAATTAATTCTTTGAAACAATTCATAAGTTTAACAGTACCAATTATTGTTATATAATGTTAGAATTATTCTTTCAAAGAATAAAATAAAATCCAATAAATTTTAAAAATTGATGATATAAAAAGGGGCTATATGTAAGAAAATTGTATTTTAGGTTATATATTTTTTTTGTTTTAATTTTTTTATTTTTTTTATTCAATTACACTGTGCTCGAAAATGAGACTAATTTTTTAACAATGTGGGCACCCATTGGCTTAAACTAAAACGACGACGCTGAAAGCGCTCGTTTTTGGGATATTTCATTTTCAAAGGCATTTTTTAGCCTTTGAGCCTTTAAGTTTTTTTTCAAACAACTTTTAAATTTAATACATTTTAAGTCAAAGTTTTCATACAAATTTTGTCTTTAAAATAAATTTTAAATTTAAATTTAGTTTGTTGTTAATTTTTTAATTTAAACAATATAAACAATTAAGATTCCATTGAGGTTTATAATAATGGATTCTTATTATTAAATATATTGTAGATGCTAATAAACAAAACTTTAAACTGGCAAAAAATATTACGATAATTTTGTAAGAAAACTAACTAGCTAACTGTTACCAATCAGCAATTTTTCAAACAAAAGTAAAAAAAAAAATTAAAATCGTGCTAAAACTGATTTAATTTATAATTAGAATATATATTCAATCGATTTATTGTTTAATATACATGAATAATGTAACTTTTATTTCTAATTTTCAATTAATTCACTATTTCCATAATTAAATTTAAACCTAAATAACGTGAATACGAGCGCTAACTTTAAAAAACGGCTGTCAAAATTGAATTTAACGTATTCGAATTAGTTACCAGTGAGGTGCCCAGTTTGTTAAAATTTGCAATTATTAGCTATTGTAGTATTGGCTTTGTTAGGGCTCAATTTACGAATTATACAAAATTTTTACTTTTTTTTTTACTAAAAATTTTATGGCAATTAAAATTTTAGTTCATTTTTTAGTATTTCTTTAAAAAAACAAATAAAATTTTAAATTGGCGATATTTGGTTAATAATTTGGCGAAAGAGGCTCAAAAAAATCTGACAACCCTGTGTGTTTGTTATATAAAAAGAAATAATAATTTTTTTAATCACAATTAATTTTGTAGTTTAATTCCTAAAACTTATGATATAATGGAATTAATTCATTTATGAACTAATTCTTTGGAAATTTTTAATTCCTTTGATTGATTCAATTTTGTTTAAATTCAAACTATTGCAAATTAAATTAGCAAAATTTTCAACCATTCAATTTGCATTAGATTGAATTAAATTTTTATTACTTAATTCTTTATATTTGAAAAATGTATGGTGAGCCACAATTATGTACATACATATTGTGTGGTGTATGCTACATCCCAGCAAAAACTTTGCTTTCATAGTAAGCTAGCAAGTACAATTGAAAATAAATACAAACTGGTATTTTCTGCCTGAATAAAGTAGTTAACTACATGTAGTTATTTTTAGTTATTTTTCTACTTTACAGGTACTCAAAAATATGCACATACGCATTGTCCTGATGTTAAACGAAAATGAAAGATAACGAAAAAATTTTTCCTTCAGTGAGATTTGAACATGGGCACAAATTAACTAACCATCCGTTTCTAAAGACTAACGTCTTACTCAGTATACCATCTCGCACTTAATTTAATAAGCGATAAAAACTCTTTTAGTATAAAAATATCTTTTTAGACATTTTGATTTTTTTTTTAACTAACAGTATCAGACTGGGATTGAACCGACTGTGTTATTATGTTATTGAGTAATTATTTATATAATATAGAGTAGGCAAAAAATAATGACGTCTCATTACTAAGAAACTACTCAAATAAGTAGTTGCCATTACCGAAAACTAAGAAGTTTTTGCTGGGTTTGATATCAGATTTCTGGTGTATTTATTAATTTTGCACTAATTCATTTCATCTGTTATATGCGCTTAGGCAATTTTTGAATCCATAGGATTTATCCCTAGATTGTATATCAAGTATTATTTATCTTTAAAACTGTGAAGTGCAGCTTCTTTACAAAGTTTATTTGGATACAATTAACTTGATTTTGTAGAAGAGAATTAAAGAAAACAAAAAATATATCATTCAATTGAGTTTAATTTTATAGGGAATTAATTCTACAAAAATGTCATTAATTTTGTAATAGAATGGAATTAAAAAAATAATAATAATAATGCAAATCGACTTTTCGTTCTCCAAGGAATTAATTCTCTGTGAAATTAATTAAATACAAAGTTAAACCTAAAGAATTAAACCTATAAATAATCTTTTGAGGAAAGATTTAAAAAATATCTCAATTCAATTTTTAAAGGTGAATTAAATTCATATATGTATTAATTCGAACAACAAAATCATTTAATAAAAATAAATATTTCAAGATCCAAAACAATTTTAACATCCAAGATATGAGGCCTTAAATATGGGCAACAACGACTACATTTCATTTGATGGTTCTTCCTTCTTTTGCATACAAAGGAAAAACAACTATAGAAAAATTACACTGCAAACAACTATAGAAAAATTACACTGCAATATAGCCAATTATGATTTCATGGAAATGAAAAGAATCTGCAATAACAAGTCAGGCATGAAATTAAATATGATAAACTTAAAAAAATAAAGGGGAAAAATGCAAAAATGTTTGGCATATGTTTATAACCATATTTTTCGCAGTTTTAATAAAAATTTACTTACCGGATACCCTAGCATGCACCAGGAAGAGCTTCCTCGACAATTTGTTTAACAAAACATCTGCACATATATGAAAAAAACCCTAAAAATTTTAAAATCAATGAAACCGAGTTAATATTATAATAAATTCAAACATGGTTTTGGCGCTAGAGTTGTATAAGAGAACTGCTCTCCGGACATAGAGGAACAATATTATTTTATAAGTTGTAGCTCTATCGCTGGACGGTAAAAAGTTATACGATACAAGCTTTGAAAACAAAATTTTAGCTATTCTACTTTTTGTAACTGTATGTGAGGCTCTCCATGAAGATGCAATTTGATGTCATATGTATATTTATTAACAAGGTAATTCTGCTTCATTTGTGCCCTCGTAAATAACACAGTTTGGTCTTTCCAAATCACACTTTTCGAGCACACTCTCGGGAATACTCTGAGAAAATCGATTACGTTTTTTGGTCGGAGGGCTTCATCAAAATATTTAATTAAGAAAATTTTAAAAACTCTTTGAAAGTATAGCAAAATTTTCAGATTTTACTTTAGCAATTTTGCTTCCATAAAATGTCTTAAAGTACGTTCAAACTGGTCGAATATTTGACCAAAATGATATAACCATTATATAAAATATTTCCTAATTTCTATTTTTTAATGGAAAAACATTTTATAATTTTTCATTAAGCATAACTAACATTTTATCGAATTTTGTTTGACGTTGTTTTCTCTTACAAAACATTTGCAAAATCAAACAACGGCAAACAATATTTTTGTAAAACTAGCGGTCTCACAATTTTGATCAAATATTTGCCAAATGTGAACATTTAGAATTATGTAAAGTAGATTGGGAGACTTACTGAAGTTTATTTTAATGATTATTTTTTATCTGTCAAAATAATTCATTTTTGGCGGCAAACGAAATATTTTTATGCTAACCCATTTTTCTTGGGCATATTCAAGCTCCGACATAAAAGCTACCAAAATATATCTCAATATTAAGGTTTTGATAAGATTTATTCTAAATTATGAAATTTGTTAATTTTATGGACATAAATGTCTTTTTGTAATCTTTAATATGATGACGTTATGAAGTCTTCTTTAACATATTTATATTACTGAGTGATCTAAAAAGCAAGCACACGAAAAGTTTTTATTTTTATTTTTCAATCAATATAAATAAATATCTTTATTGTTCGAAATATTTTTTCATTTGTTGAAAAAAAATATGTGATGGATTTTTATTTTTTAATATAAATAGTCACCATGACGAAAATAATAAATATTTTTAAAAATAAATATCAGCATGAAAAGTTTTCAAATGATGGTTTTCTTATTCACACTTTTGCTTTTGTTTCAAAAAATATTTTCTACTATTTTATTTATATGAATTTTGTAGGTGTGTGTGTATTGTGTGATTACATTTTAAATATTTTTTTATTCAATGAAATGGTTATTTAGATTTTTTTTCATCCGATGAAAAAAGTTTAAAGCAATTTTTAACATTTGTGTTAACTATCACAAATGATAATTATATTTTTTATTTCGATCAAAATGAAAAAAAAAAATATGATGGAGTTTTATTATCTTTTGAACACCAAAGATTTTTTTCGATTGAAATAAAAATAAAAAGTTGTTTTTTTTTAGTATTAAAAAGTTTCTGGTTATTTTTCTATAGTTTAACCCGAATATAGTTTTAAAAAGAAAAAAAATTACGAGTATGTCGTATAGAACATAATAATTTAATTCAAAAAAAAAGATAAAAAAAGAAAATTTTTAAAAACATAAAATTTAAAAATAAATATAAATTTCATTCATAATTTTTAATTTTTTTACTTTTAAACTGTTTGACAATTTTTACAAATTCTTCTTCCAACAAATTGCAGTGTACTAAAAATACTAAAAATTACTTCACTGTATGCAAATCTAGTATGTTTTTCGTGTGTTAAACAATTAAACAACTCGAATTGAGATGTTTTTTAACTTTGATATATATATATATATATAAAACAAATCAATTTGTTTGTGTTTTTTTAAAAAACGGCTCGTTTTTCAAGAAAACCTCTATATATGAACATAGCATTAAATGAAGTACGAAGTAAAGTAAACAACTTCTTGGATTCTTATTATGTTGCAGTAAAATATTGTGCAGCTTGTGTGTGATGCAAAGAAATTCATAAAAATGAAGTTAACCGCAAAATTTAATTTAAAATAAATTGAGCTTTTCTTTAAACATGTTTCAAGAAAATATAAATAAAGAAAATTAAAATTGTTATTGGATAGCTTCAATAATTTGCAATAAAATGTAATGCATTTATTCCAAGATTAGTTATGATTTTGGTATAATATTAGCGTTACTGTATTATCAGGGAACGAGACTTTTAGAATATATCTTCCGATTGGGTTAAATATGTTCGAAGCATCTTAAAACAAATTAAACGAAATTTTAACTCTAGAATACTAAAGATATTTTGTTATACGTTAATACTAACGATAGCTAAATTTTATGTACACATCGACATACTCTAAAACAACTTATTTGTTATTGTTTTATTAGCTAAGTGCATTTTATTTTATTTTTTTTTTTGTTTTCAAAATGGCTTAAAGTGAAAAAAAATAAATTCAATAAATAAAAATAATACTTACATTAAAAAACCCTTAAAATTATATCAAGATTTTATTTATGAAAAGTCGTGACAAATTATGATATGGTATTTACCAGAGACTTCAGATATTTATCAAATAAGTTAATAGGTTTCAACCTTAAGGTTTTTGCATAATGGCTAAATTTTCAACACATTTTGCTTTCCTTTCTGTAGATAGTTCTTAGTAGTAGGGTAATCTCAGCAACTCATATTTTGTTTAATTATTACATTAATTTCATTGAAAAATTAGTATTGATTAATATATGCATCAAATTAAGATTATCTTGCGAATATTTAAACTTTTATTCTGCCATTTTAAATCACATTTCCAAATTTATATTCCAATTTATGCTGTTCACAATAACGATACGTAAATTTTTCATAGTAACGTTTTTTGAATTTGCATTGAGAACATATAAACGCCTAAAAATTTATTATTTTCACTCTAATATATGCTTAAGGATAATTGACGAAATAACATCTGGAATTTCATACCGTTATGTTGCCACACACTAGAGTAATAAGGATTTGCAAAAAAATGAGTTCGTAAAATTTAACTAAATTAGTATTCTAAGGTTAATCTACTATAAGTGATGAGCAGGTAAGCAAAAATATGCATTATAATATTTTTTTCAGTGATTCAAATGAACCCAACTGTTAGTTATTTATCCATTTTTAACACTTTAAAGAAATTTTGGCGTCGATTTTCTATAGCATATTTTGGGTTTTACACCACCAATTTTTCATATTTTAATTTTAAATGCATATTTTGTAATAATTTTGTTATATTTTCGTGGAATATTCTCTTTTTGAAGAATAATTTTAAACCACTTGTCAAATTTTCGTTACTTATCCGATTTCAAATAATTTTACATCTTGTGAAGGCTTTCAATAAGGCCCATTTATGAAAAATATGTTTACATGTGATATTTATTACTGCTGTACGAATAATCGCACAAAACCCAAAAATATACAAAGGCCCAATTTTGTGGGTCTTTTAGAATTTGTGAACAAAAACCCGAAATATTTACAAAATGACCCAAAATTTTGTGAGTAATCAACCAAAGAACAAAATAAACAATTCTTCATAATGTCAAATAACTCATAATTGTTATGAATATTCACCCATAATCTAAGTATACTGTTGTTAAAAGCTTTTCGATAAGGGGCCTTCGATCGGGCGGAAGGGTTTTCAACTCTGTGATTTAACCAAAAGCGGCTTCACTTTTTCCTTTTTAAATCAATAATTTCATCGTTAAAAATACTATCAGTGATGAAAAAATGGAAAAAAATAATAAAAAAATTGGCAGTGAATCAATAGTCTCTGATTCGGATTAATTTTTTTATTTTTTCGTCATTGATATAGTTTTAATTCAATATATATAGTTATAGGCCTTTTAAAAGCTTTTAAAAACTAATTTCCTTATAAACTCATACTTTTATACCCACCATCAAAAAATGATGGGGGTATATTAGGTTTGTCATTTCGTGTGTAACATGTCTAAATAATAAAACCCAATAAAGTATATATATTCTGGATCCTCATGAAAATCTAAGAATATCTAACGATTTCCGTTCGTCTGTCTGTTGAAAGCACGGGGCGGATATCCTAGGAGAACAAAATTTGGCTAAAATATTTGTCTTATATAAGGTTTGTTTGGTATTGAAAATGAGTAAAATCGGTTCAGAAACAAAAAAGTAATGGACCAAATACTAAAAAACAGGGTCTTTACACTTTTCGTCCCATATCTTTTACAAAAAACCGTGGTCCGCGAACTTTACCGACCACATCCCAAATGAGGTGAAACAACAAAGAAATCTTGTACAAATAGTTCAAGAACAAATGTAAACAAAGGATGGGCGTGGTCCGCATACTTTAACGCCTAACTCCTATAAAATATGAAATTTAAATTGATGGTGGGTATATAGATTCGGTCCAGCCGAATATAACATTCTTACTTGTTGTAAGCGAAACCGCTTTTGAACGTCTATTAATAAAAAATGTTGCTCCAAAAAATTATTAAGTAAAAATCATTCTCTCACTTATCACATGGCAAAATCCCTGCGGAACAACTTATACTTAAGGAGAAAACTGTTTAACAAAGGAACAATTTTTATATATAAAAAATTTGAAAAAGGAAATCAATAAAATTTAATGAAATCAAATATTATTATTAATTAGTATTATAACTACAAAAGTAAATAAAATATCTATGTACATATACAATGTATAACAATGTTATCAAAACTATCGGAAAATTTCCATTCAATAGTTCACTTGCAATATTTTGGAAATGTATAAAGGTTGTTCCCATTTGGAATACTTATTTCTTGCAGTTTTTAAGCTACATGGTAGTACAACAATATTTGGCATGAGGTTACAACAAATTATAAAATAGTTTTTAGTTTGAATATGAATAATCGCCTGAAAAGCATTTTTAGGTAATTTTACATTTTTAGAATTTGGATGATTGTTCACAAACACCAAAAAAAAAAAAATAAATATGTCAAAAAAAAAAAACCCAAGCGTAGCGAACAATCACAAAATTTGAGTTTGTCTTTTTTTGGGAGTTTGTTCATTTATGGGTTTTGGGCGATTTTCCCTTGGGCGACTATTCCTACAGATATTTATCCCCTATACTATACTCTATACTCTTTTTTTCTCAAATTCAATTTTCTTTAAGAACATACATATATTAATTTTATACGTTTCCGAGAAGTAACTTCACGAGCATAGTTTTAAAATCGAGAGCGACTCCAGTTACCCTATATCGCAAAGTACAGACCCTACCGAATTCAAACTATTTTATATTCAAATTTTGCATTTAACTTATATGTTCTAAAATACCAAAGCTCGAATCTACAAACAAAATGTAGAATCTTTAATGTGTTCTTAAAAGTGTGTAACCGTGATTCATCGGACTAACATAAAAAGTGGACTTGAGGGGCAAAATTAAAAAAATCAATTTTTGGTGCTTTCGTCAGTTTCTTTTTTTTGGGAATTGTGGAATTCGTTTAGAAAAATCTTAAATTTCATTCTAAATAATAAAACCTACATTCACCGAAAGGATATAACCGTTCAATATCTTAACTAACACAGATTTTATTTCAGAGAAGTATAAAGTTATTATATGTCCTTAAAGAAAGGGGGATAAAGACTCTAGATATCTTTTCGGTCAAAAAAAAAAAAAAAAAAAAAAGAACACTTAAAATCACGATTTTTGCAATTTTTAAATTCAAGATCATATATTTTTGAACCCAGAAAGTTTTTTTATTCGATAGTTAATTTTGTTTTTCTTTTTTTTAACTAGATGGAAACAAATTTACGAAACCGGATGAAATTATTAGAAAACTGAACTAAGATTTTGCAAAATTGAGAAAGTTTAAATTTCAAATGCAAATAATTTAAAAGGCATGTTTTTCATAGACCTTATCCAGAGTTTTAAGAAAATGTAAAAGCCCCTGATGAGTCTGTGAGGCTCTCTACTAAACTTAAAATTGTGCGCTCCTCTGTTATGCCCATATGAAATTTTTTCTAAATCCAGCTAGCCGATTAGAAGTTACAGATTTAATTCCAAAAAAAAAAAAATTGATTCTGCCCCACTGTGCAATGTACCAGCTTTGAAGGTTCTTAAATGCAAAAAATATAGCAATTTGCAATTGCTAGTCAAAGTGTGCATATTGCCTGAGAGGAAATGTAGACAGTTTTAAATGTAAATAGAAAAACAATATTTTAAGAGTATATTATCTGTTTTTGAAAGTATTTTTAGTGCGCCTAGTACACTTTTTTAGACTTTATTTTTAATTGCCCTAGTGATGAGTCACGTTCAAATGATATTTGCCAAATTTTCCTTAATTTCTATCATATAATATCTAAGTTACTTTTCTTCATTGGAAATAAGTAACGATTTTAATTTCTACCAGTGATGTCTAGAATTTTTGAAGTGACCTAATATTCCGTTTTTATTATTTTATGTTTCTTATAAATACAGAAAATATGCAATTTTTTATAAAAATCTTTGTGATACGCATATTTTTTTTCGTTTTATTTGAAAGGAATATTGTTACATTTGAAGACTTCATAAAAAGAGGAAAACTTATTTATTTACTTTTTTTACAATCTTTACAATTTCATTTAACCTAAAATGTTTCTTTGAATAGCATTTTAATGTGACATAAGAAAAATGCGTTTTTTTATACTCACCACCAAAAAGGATGAGGAATATACTGGGTTTGTCATTCCGTGTGTAACATATTAAAATATTACTCTAAGAACTCAAAAATTATATATATTCTGGATATTCGTAAAGTTCTGCTATATTCGTCCCTCTGTCTGTTGAAAGCAGGACAGAACAGATCACCTAGGGGGACGAAATTTAGCTCAAATATTTCTCTTATATTTGTTTGGCATTGAAAATGGGAAAAATCCATTAATAAATAAAAAAGTTATGGGCCAAATATTAAAAAAAAACTGTCCATCGTGACTTCAGTTAATATATATTTTTCCGCCGATATCTCTTAAAAAAAAGAATGTACGCTATCGAAATTTTACACAAAAAATTTAGATATCGATGTAAAATCGGGAACTAAAATGGAAAGTGATTCACTATCTATATAGTGAATCACTTTCATAGTGATACACTATAGTGTATCAGTATGGAAGTGATACTCTATCGAAATTTTAGACAAATAATTTAAATATCGATGTAAAATCGGGAACTAAAAATGGAAGTGATTCGACCACTTTACCGCTCACCACCCATATAAGGTGATATTTTAAATTAAGGTGTCACAAAAAGTTGCGCATGGTGGTCATAATAGATTCGGCCAAGCTGAATATAATATTCTTACTTTGTTTATGATTGCATTTGTAATAGAACAAAGTTGGAGAAGTAAAGTAATTTAAGGAAAATAAAAGAGTTTTTGTTAGCAAATTTAATTTTTAAAAACTATCAAAACGAAAAATACCAATATTTTACACTGTTAAGTTCCCAGCAAAAAAAAAACGATAAAGTGATTCTAAAAATGGACATTTTCACTACTTCAAAACTAGAACTAGTGTATATTTTGTGCTTTTTTGGAAGTTATTAATAATTACTTCCAAAAAAGTGAAATAAAACAGTATATTTTTTAGCAAAAAAAAGGTTAATAATTTCTATGAAAATTAAAATTTAACAACTTTAAAAGTATTTTTGATATCTTTTATAAAGATAAAATTTCTTAATAACATAGTTTAAGAAAAGTACTTCAAAAGCAGTGTACAAGAAACATAAAAGCAGAGCGTCCTACCAATGACAAGCGTGGAACTTTTGCAGCTCTTTTTCAGCACTAAGTATTTCCTTCCGATGACAATACAATGTTAAAATCATGACTTTTTCAGTTCTCTTTCAGTTCATTTTTTTTTGCTGGTTTAGAATGAAACGTCCAAAAAGTACTAAAAGTTCATTACTATTAACGGGCATAACCTCTGTGTTGCGAAGTCATTTAATTTTTATTTGTGCCTAATTGTATATGTCTGGGTTCATCAGTTAAGATAATTGAGAAAGATAAAAGACAAATATTTATAATTTCATAAACAATAGAAAACGAGAAAAGTACCATTCGAACCACTTTATAATTCTTCACTTCATTCATATTTTTTCAATCAGCATTGTTTTGCTATTTTTTTTTTTTTTTTTTTGAAAACAAAGCAATTTAAATATGTTGTAGCATTTCTTCGCTGCTCCGACAAAAACAGTTATGTGTTTTTTATTAAGTTTTCAGAAGAGCGAAAAAAAACTATTTTATTTTGTAATTTGGCAAATTTCTTTGAAACTTATATGATTAGTTGGAACCTTAGTACAATTATTACAGATATTATGTAAACAAACAACGGGATAATTAAATACAATATAGCAATAATAAAATCTTTCAAAAATCACATTAATCATTATGCTGGAACATTTCTAATCAAATTGTTTTTTGATCTAGAATATTTTGTATACATAACTGTTTTGGTTCGTAAAACTATATTTTGAAAAGTTGATAAAGTTTCCAGGAAATAAGTTATGAAATGTAGATATCGATTTTTAAGAAATAATTAATTTTTTCTTCCAACTCTTACGTTTTTTCTAATGATGTCCTTAATATTAATAAAAGCAACAGAAATAAGAATATTTAAAGGATTATATTAATCACCTGAAATGAAATTTGTTGCATAAAAGTCGTTTGGTGTATGTTTGTTTTTAATTCAATTTCTTTAGGTAAACCAATTTTATTTTTTTTTTATTTTTTTAATAATGGTACTAATGTGTAAATTAGAAAGATTATAATATAAAAATTAATCCCCTTATTCAATATGAAAAATTTATGCTTGCTAACGAGTGGCTAACTTTTTCTCATGGAAATTTACACACATTTTGATTCATTTTGAATACAGCTGTAAATAATTCATTTTTTTTAAGTTAATAAATATTATTTAAAAAATTAATAAGTTAGTGATTTAAATTTTTATAAAATATATGGAAATCTTTATGCATATACTTTTTTTAAGGATGTAAACTATTAAATTTTGATTCCTCTATTTTAGATTTTGCTTTCTATAAAGATATAATTTTACCTTGAGGAGTTTTTATTTATTTTTTATGGTAGCAGTCGACTGGGTGTCTAACCGTTTATATTATCACATTTGCTTTTTATAAAATTCTTTTTATAAATCCAGAACTTTTACAAGGTCTTAATTAGATTAAATTCTGGTCTATTACTTCTAAACTAAATGAGTGTCCACCTTGAAATTTTACAAGACTAGGGAGGAGAGCTAGCTATGTATGTCAACATTACATATATATTTTTTAAGAATTTAGAAAATTTTGAAATATAATGATTTGATTTTTATATTTCCAATTTTGACTTATGAAGTTTTGATAAATTAAACTTTATAATTATCGTTGTAAAGGTAATATCTTTGCCTATAATATGAAACAATAGATCTTTATTTTAGAAGTTATTAGCAATTAAAAAAGTAAAACTTTTTTAGTATTTCTTCAATTTTCAAAACTTAAAATTTTTGGACCGTCCTATCTGATCCAAAAATTTTAAGTTTAGGAGTTTATATTTAAGAAGCACTTTCAATAGCCAATGTTTGTACAGAATCAGAAAATCGATGTTTTATATCCGTTTTGATATGGAATAACCATTAAAAAAAAAACAAAATTCTGTAAATACCTTGTTTTAGTTTTTTTTTATGAACGGTTTTATATTCTAATAAAATTTTGACAAAAAAATTTAAAGAAAACTTGCAAAAACAAATTTTTTCCCAAAAAATGTTATGTGAAGTTATACACGTAACTTATTTTGTTGAAACATTTCATACGTGACTAACACGTAACTTGCTAACTTCTAAACCAAACATTAAAACGGTTTGGTGTGAAAAATAAAGGTTCAAAATGATGCAATAAAAAAAAATAAATAAAATAAAAAAATTGAAAATTGTCACATAACCGATCACGTCCGAGCACCGACGTTTTATTTTTAGTATATGTGCGCACCAGTATTACCACGAGGTGAGAAAAAGAGGCTATTAAACTCTAAAAGAAGTCGGAAAATACTAAATGTCCCAAAAAAAGGCCAGTAAAAAGTTTTTTTTATTATTTGAAAAACATAGTTTTAGCCTTGTTATTAGTTTTTGATATATTTTTTTAAGATCTTATAATTAATTTTTAAATTAAACATAGAAAGGCTGCCAGCAAAATGATCTTATAAAAATTGCCCAAAATTACCCATAAAAATTTGAATATTTACTTTAGGATTTGGTGTTTCCCGGAAAACGGAAATAAAAAATTCAATTTCCCGGGATTTCCGACAAATTTAATTTTTCTTATTTAAAAACCTTAAATATTAAAACAACATTACAAATCATAATTATTTAACAAAAAATTAAATAATATTAACTCAAATTGACCGGGAATGGTTTTTGTTTCAGATATTGATGAAATTTCCAAATGCACATATATGAGACCTAAGAAAAATTAACTATTACATAAAATTTTGTTTCAGCCAAAAGATTCGACAGAATGGGCGGTTATCATATGATCACACCAGAAGAAAATGAGTAAATTTTCCAAAAAAAATTATTTTATTAGCAAATTTTCTACAGGAGATTAAATTAAATATAAGTTTTAGTATGGAATTTAGAAACTTATAGAATTCAACAATGTAACGTCTTTTTTTAGTTGTTAGTACTAAACGATTACCTTCATCATGATCTTCAAAACTATTTGAGTTACGAATCCGTGTTTGCTATATAAGTAGATATGTAAAACTTCTGCTTCTCAATTTTTTTCTTCTATATTCAATATGATAAACAAGAACATTTTGGTTTAAATGAATATTTAATGAACTAAACGAAGAATGCTACTATTAGAAGTGTTACCAGCATCGCCTTCATCACTAATATCATTATAACTTTTAGGCCATTCAATGAAAGTCCTTCAGGCATATTCGTCATTATCTCTCTGAAGTTTTTCAAAGCTTAATTGACGGACAATTTTTCGGGAAACACCGCCAAAAAATTTCTTGATAAAATTTTCGAAGGAATATACTACACAAAAATATTTACATCGTACCTGATGTACCCATACAATAATATTTTATATATTTTATTAATTTATATCAGTATAATATAGTAATACTTGATTATATAAAAATCATAAAATATTTTTCTTAAAGGTTACATAGTGTAAAAAATATATGAATTACATTTTCATGTCGGTAATTTTTTACATTTTTAATAATAATTTTTGTTAAGGATTTCAAAAAGCATCATTTGATTCTAAACACATAATATAAAAGACCTTCCACCATGTTCATATTATTAACAAGTTTTCCTATGATGAAATGTAATTCAGATTTTTTAAAACTTTTCAATATTTTCTATGGTATATAACTTTTTATGTAAATGTCTAACAAATTTAGAACTGAAAACACAGATTCAAAATTGCTGACCTTAAGTATGCTGGACAATTTATTTTTCATTAGTGATAACTTAGAAAAAAAGTAAAAATATAAATTAAAATAAAAGTTCTCATCAAAACTATTTTTTAATTTTCACAATCCGGTCCAAAAAGATTCGGCATTTTATTTTTCTAATAATTGTTCATAAACTTTATCATTAGCTTTAGTTTTTAACAGTTTCAGTCCATTTATAAATTTTTCGGGATCTTTTTTTACATCATTTAATTGTAAAATAACCTCAAAATAATTAAGTTCTTCGTTGGAGTTAACACATAATGCGTCGGGATATTTCAAACAAATTAGTTGTTCTTCATTTGGAACATAGTCTTAAAAAACCGCCATTTAGTTTCATTTGAAAAAAGCGGCCTAAAAGGTGGCCAGGTAGTTGAAGAATGGGCAATTGGCGACTAAAGTTAAAAGTGTTTTGATAATTTTTTCAAACTAATACCTATTATCATTAAATATTCCTTATGTTATAGCATTTCATAAGATGTAAAGGTATGTTCCTTTCATTGAAACTTCCTGAAAAAACAGATGATTTTATAAGAAGACTGGATTGACCACAATAAACCCAAAATCTTGAAATATATGTGTATATTTGTAATTATATATTTTGTAATTTTAAAATGAAGGTGAATTATTATATTAACACACTTGTAAACTCGGTTTTATGTTGGGAAAACATTTTGCAATTTTGCGAATTCAGTTAATATGACAATTGTTCCAATAAATATTTTAATTTATATTAGGCAAAATTTCGTTTATTATAGTAATTAATTTAATAAAAATTTTGCTTGAAATTTTATAAGAAATCAATTAATTTCATTTAATTAATATTATCATTTTGATGTTTGGAGAAAAATCGATTAAACTTTTAATTGTAATAAACAATTTCGTAATTAAAATCAGTTTTCATTTTTTCTGTGTCGCAAGTTTAAGTATTTATGAAATTATAATATTATAATCTTTTCATGTCGCATTTTATTAAACAATAAAAAAAAAAAGATATTAATAAAATCTGGAACTTGTGATCCAAATTCAAGAATGAATTTACCATAGATTTGGAAGATGTTCTCTTTATTGATATCAAGTCACTGAGAAGGAAGTCATGTTTAGGTTTTCATGCAAACTTTCCATAAACATCCAAATTCTTTTTTATCTGCATAAGAAAATTGGTTCTATTATGCTAACACAATTGTTTGAAATAGTTTTTTTTTAGTAACTAGTTTGCAAAAACCGGATCTTAACATTTTATAGATAATTTAGATTTATTGTTAGTATCTTTGGATGCTGTTTGTATTACTTCTTAAGCACAAGAAAACGTAGCAATGAAGAAGCACTTCCCTAAAAATTGCTTTTATTTATTTTTTCTGGGATATAACAAACATTACACATAAAAATAAAAAAAAAAAAAATTGAATAAAATATGTAATTGAAAATAACTAATCATAAAAATAATAAATTATCTAATTTAATCGACCAAAATTAATCGGATAACCGAATGACGGTAAATCGATTGGATACCCTAGATAATATTATTTTAAACAAACGTGTTATAGATCTGAACACACAACACTTGGAGCGTTTATACTTTTTGATCTCATTAGATCTTTTATAAGCTAATCGGACTTTTTTGATGAATTCTACACCTTCTTTGTTATCGTGCAAACTTTCAACAGTTAAATACAGGATAGTCTAATTTTGATGGCAAAATTTGTTAATATTTATTATTTTTTTTTTTGGCGATATCTGTGTGCCCCGCAATATAATACAAATTTTGAAACAGGAATTAATACTTGTTGTAATTATGCATATTTTGCGCTATATTTCGTTGATGTACCGTAAATAGTCAACGCAGTAGATAGTCTTAAAATATGGAGAACAAGCGCGAAAATTAAAAAAAAATCAGTTTCTCGCGAATTATATTCACAGATCCTAATGGAATAACATGGATTACTGCGTGAACTTAGCTTTTGTCTTTTTACACATAAAATTACAAAAAAAAAAAAAAATAAAAAAAATTTGTGGACTTTTTGAAATTACGCAAAAACTTCACTGTTTTTAATTTTATATTTATACATTTCGCTAAGGCACATCGCATTGGCAGCACGAAATTAAATAATTGGTATAATCAGTAGCCGTTTGTAATGCTTAATGGAAATGTAGAGGTGCTTCAAACTAATTTCCAAACCCAGCTAAAAAAATATGTATGGATCATACATTTATGCATATATAAATTTCATATATGTTTGGATACAAAAATGGAGGGTATATGGAGATATATCACCAAATATATTTATATATATTTTAAAACCTCTATTGTGAATTGTAACCCAAATGTTTTATTTTTTTATATAAAATATTTTATTTTATATAAAAATTATATAAATTATATAAGTTAAGTAAGTATGATAAACACTAAAAAGTATTTACTCACGTATGTACACTTGAAGCAAGTCGAACAACCAATGTGGTAAGGTAAACGATAGTAAAGCAATTGCGCTATTGCAAGGATAGTTTTCCATATGGTAACAAATAAAAGAAAGCCAAAATTTACATAGTGTTTACTAATGTTAATCAGATACTTGCCTTCTTTTGCAGCTAACTGTTCACAAAGGATCTTTATAATTGCAAAGATTTTAATATTTTTTAAATTATTTACATATATTTTGCCTGAATTTTTTTTATTTTATTTAGATTTTTAAATGTCATAAAAAATTTGTTTAGAATACATTGAATTTTTTTAATGTAAGCACAAATTTATTTAATATATATAGCATACCTACCACAGCAATATATATATATATATATATATATATATATATATATATATGTTGTATATATGTGGAACATATATATTTGGATCGAAAATTGAGGGTATATGGAAATATCTGATCATATACTTATATTCATATATTTATTGATATATATTAAAAGGCCCTGTTGTGAATGTTTATTAAAATATAATTTTTTATTATAAATTTTATTAAAAAATAAAATATACAATATACACAATAAATATTTTTCATTTATACAAAAAATATTACTCTTCGTGACTTGTTTGCTCCTAGTGACTTAATTGCTCTTTGTAACTTGATTTCCTATAGACCTACATTCAGTATTGAAAAAATGGAATCTAATGAGTAACTGATTGGCATCTTAAAAAACTCAGGTTATTGCTTACTAGCTTTTATTTTGATTTATTAAACTATCCTTAATTTGATTTGCAACATCCTTGTCAAATACAACAATATCAAGCGTGAGAGGATACTCACCATACCTTATTTTGAATGTAATTATTGGCCCCAGGGACTTTCGTATTATGATAGCAGAATCAGACACTTACAAGAAAGAATTTTGCTAAAGTTTCGTTTGATTTTTTATATTTCTAATTTTAGGAAAATTTTATTTCCCATTTCATTTTTCAATGTCAAATTATTGTTCTTATTAAACTCACAAACACTCGTTATCAGAGGCGGCAACCAATTTATTTGGTATTCAAACTTATGTGTTGTATGAATTAAAAATTGTTTAAATAGTTAAATTGGTTAACGATATATAGTTATACAAAATTATTTAGAAGCAGGGTTAAAAGGATTACTTATTCATTTATTCATTTCATTTATTCATATTTTATCGTTTCTAAAAAGCAGTTAGAAGTTATAATAAATATGTTAAATCAGAAAAAAAAAAAATAAATGATGTTTTCTTTTTAAGAATGGCATCGAGTAAGTGTTTTTGATCTAGGTCATATATGTATTCATATGTGGAAAATTTATCATATATGACACCATGTATCAATAAAAATACTCACATATAGTTCCATATATGGTTATATTTTTCATATATAGTTTAATATATGAATCTATATATTTCAAATATTATCATATATTACTGCATACTTTTTCATATATGAAATCATATATATCCATATATTTTCGTACATGGACCATATATAAAAATATATGAACCTTTTATCCTGGATAAACATAAAATGTGACGATAATCATATTCCCAAGATATTCGCTATTAAATGTTATAATTAAATTTCTTAAATTTTAATGAAATACATATTTATGTACCTTTATTGTTTTAAGAGTTATATATTGAATTTTATGTTTGAGATAATTTTTCATATGTGGTTTCATATATGAAAATTGATTTCATATACAAAAGCATATATGATAAAAATTATGTATATATTATGTATATATATATATATATATATATATATATATATATATATATATATATATATATATATATATATATAAAAGCCCATATATAACAATATATCATCATACATTAGTTATATATAAAAATATATTACCAAAAAATTTATTTTGGTTAAAAAAATAATCACAATATTAAATAGCATTTATTTGTAATAAACTTGAATAAGATATATTTTCGTATAATATATACTATATTTTTGTATGTTTTTATATGTACCACTAATACCATCAAACTTTGAAGATATTATAACTTTTATTTAAATAACTCAGTATGTTTTCATTTTGCGAGTAATTTTTAGCAGAATTATGTATAAATTTCTAGTTTGTAAAAAATTTTTGTATGTTTAACTTAAATCCGCTATAACTTTCGCGCCCCCTTCATGAAATGATTACCACGACCTAATTCTATATGTGCTATAAACAAAATTTAAGGCATAAAATCAAAATTTTTCAATGAAAATATGTTTGTTAAAAATAACATAATTTAAACTCTTGTAAGTGAAAACTGATTCTTGTTTAGCATGTCAAAATTTATCCTGTCCATCTATTTTTACTTACAGGATGAATAAAAATTGTTTGAATACTGTTTTTTTTTTTATGAAACACAAAGTAAGTTTTGAGATTCGATTACATAAAAATCAACTGAGAATATTTTTTGTAAAAAATTAAATCTCAATTTATCGCAGTACCACTTTATTTATACAATAATGATGTTGGGGAAAGTGGAGCATTGTGGCGTATGGGATAATGCAGAATTTTTTTTTTTGCAAAAAAGATTACTGGTAAGTGTTTGTCATTATTGCACTACATTTCTAAATTATATTTCATCCATGAAATCTCTGATTTTATTGCTTTTCGAGCGCAAGCAAATAAAATATACTGAGAAAATGTTTTTTTTTTTTTTTTTTTTTTTTAAATATTGATGTTTCCGTGGAAGATAGCATTTTTAATCATTCAATACGCAATTAAATACGTTAGTTTGTACGTTAGTTTGTACATATTTGTACAAAAGCATAATTCTTTATCAGATCTCTACATGACGTATGAAATTGGGGTAATGTAGTAAAAAAATATTTGATTTGAACATGTGTAAGTGATTTAAATAAAACAGATAAAAAATTTGGTGCTTTAGAAAAAGTGATAAAACACACGAAAATTGGAAATAACTCAATAAACTAAACACCGATAGATCAAAAATTCCTAGAACCAACAAGTACTATTACATTGGACTATCAAAGGAAGAAAACCTGGTTTAAAAATCGCGGAAATAGTGGATATTGTAAAAATAAACGCTGGATATGATAAAACTTATGCAAATGGTACACTTAAAGAGTGTAACATAAAATAGAAGAATCCAAAATGTAAGCCAATGTTAAAACAGGCCCATAAGAAACATCCTTTAAAATTTGCGAGCAAATATATGAAATGGACAGATGAGTGAAATAATGATGAAAAGAAGTCAATTTGGACGGTCCCGATTCATATTCTTGCTATTGATATGATTTGAGGTCGAAAGAAATTCGTATGTCGAAACGCAATTTCGTTGGAGGTAGTGCTATGATTTGGGCAACTTTTTCTGTTGCAAAAAAATCAAAAATATATTTTGTTCGAACTAACCTGAACAGTGTATTTTATAATGAACTGTTGCAAGATGCTCTTCTCTCATTTATGGATGAAAAAATGGATAAAGATTGCATATTAGAACAAAATAACACTGCAATCCATGTCTCGAATCAATCTAAATGGTGGTTTAATGAATATCGTATTCCACTATTGGACTGGCCGGCTTGCAGTTCGGATTTAAATCCAATGGAGAATTTGTGGAGGTATATGGCCCGTAAAGTTTACTAAAAAATTGCACAGAATGAAACAATAATGACAACAACGGAGTTAAAACTAAAAATTAAGCAAGCCTGGGAAGAAATTGACAGTGATTTTCTTCAAAAATTAGTGGAATCAATGCCAGACCGAATTTTTGAAGTTATGCAAGACAAAGGTTCATCATGTTTAATTGCGTATGTATGTAAATGCCATAAAAAAGACATTAAACTACTAAAATTACGACGAAAAAATTTAATATACATTTAAAGTTTTTTTATTATTAATTTTTTAAATGAAATCAATAATTATTTTAAAAAATTAATTTGTAGTACCTTAATTATTTTTTAGCCCCATTTTTGGCAAGTTGATTAAAAAAATTGATGTGCTTTTATAGGAATGTGCACCAGTGTATTTATCCACAAAAATTCGATTTGAAAAACGTCGGAAAAAATTCATTCTGTATAACTGTTTCTTTGGCGGGTATAAAAGATTATTTGTTGTTATTTTATTGAAGTAAGATTAAAGTATGATACCCCAGTCTCCCCTAAATATTTTTTAAGTAGAATAGCGTATAAAGAATCTTAATTATAAACATTTTATTTAAATGTCTTTCAAAATGCATTATTTTAGAACAAATTAATATAATTTGCAATAGATTCAATTAAAATACTCTTAACATATATATATTTTTAAGAAGTAACATTGAAGAAAAAAACAAGTATACGATACTCACTTCTACTTGATGATGCACTAACATAAGCTGATGAGCGTCTCTTAAGACCACTGGTACCTTCATTACTGCTTCCCACGGGTAGAAATCGAGACAACGATAACAGGGTCTTAAATAGTTCTGTAACATTGTTATCTTCCTTTGCGGAACATTCTAAGACTTTTGCTCTGAAAAGAAAATGAAGTAAGAATCATTTACACAGTTTAACATGCTTCATAAGAAAAGGGAAATAATGACAAATACAAAATACTTAAATCTACACTTTGTTAGGAAGTGAAGAAAACACCAGTTCTTTACTGCTACCTAGAACATTTTTTTTTAATTTAAGTTTTTCTCTTTTATTATTGTTTAAAGTTTTTTTTATACTTTTATTTTAGTTTCTTAAGTGACACCGATATTGTTCTTCTAAGTATAACTAAAAAAATTAAAAACAAGAAACTTAGCAACGAAAATTTTGCTTACAGGAAAAACAAAATCTAGGTGCAAAGGTCTGTTATAATGTTAATACTTAGAAAAAGTAAAACTCTTGTTAGTTGTTGCCTCTTAGAGCAAATAATTGAAAGCTGATAAAAAGTTTTAATTTGCAACAATTTAGCAAAAGAAAGTGAAAAAAGGGGAAAAAAAATTCAAGTAAATTTTCAGCATTTTAAAAATAGTTAAAAAATTGCATTTCTTACTTTTTTTTATTATTGTTTAAAATAAGTAATCTTGAACTTTTTATATAAGCACCCGAAATTTTTTTTAATTTTATTTTTCAATCCTTATAAATATATCGAAAAATATGAAAAGGACTTTTACTTTCAAATATATATATCCATGATGATGAGAAAACAAATATCTTTTGAAAACAAATATCAGCATGAAAAAATGTTCAAATGATTGTGTGTAACACATCATTAGTGTTGCCAGTTTAGCCTTCTTAAGGCTAAATCTAGCCTTTTTATTTTGCTTTTAGCAAAACTGAGCATTTTTATATTTATTCGCACAAAAAATTGAGATTATTTTATATTTAGCACTTTATATTTAACATTCTCCACATCAGTAATAATGGCTCCAGTATTCAGATTCCATCTGGATCAGAGATATATAATTTTGATTTTGTTTCATTTTTGAAAAATTCGAAATTATGTACAAGACTTTAATGGCTAAGAATTGAAGTTGATAAGTGGTAACAAAATTTTAAGCAATATTTTTATAAATGACTTTTGAACTATATATTTGTTTTTTCACCAAATAAAGTTTATATTTTACTTCCTTTTGAGTTTTTGAAATACAAAAAAAAAAAAAAAAAAAAAAAATATGAATCTATGGTTCGTAAATTTTAGGTAATATTGAATCTGTTTTAATAATTTAAGATGTGTTTTTATTTGTTATCCTCTA